>CM039722.1:2597314-3170446 GCA_022539455.1 Dendrobium nobile | reverse complement strand
GATAAAATTTTCCATAATGATTTGATGGAGAAGTTTAGGGTCAACTGGAGTTTCATCCTGCTGACTTGAATTTGATACTTCTTCTACCATCGGGAATTGTAATAGCGGGTTCCAAGACCAACGGTTGTAAACTCCGATGAATATAGGCTTCTCCTCATTGGAATTTTTCCATTTCCTTGGCCAATTTGCCACACGTCTGCTTGGCATTCTGTCCTCGAGGAATTTGAAACTATTTTAACATTCGGCAACTGCTCAGGAGCTCAATGGTTGCGGTGGTAATGAGCCAACTCAACCTTGAAATCTTGTAGAAGCCAAACTTGATTTATCACAAGTTGAGAGTCGCCGAAATTGAAGATTTTGAATTTTGACGTCAATTGCAATCTCCAGCCCTACTATTAGAGCTTCGTACTCAGCTTCGTGTTGGTCGAGGTTCAGTCAGACTGAATGAGAACTTATTTGCCTCCTTCAGGGGTATGAGAACAGACCGATACCGGCTCGGGCTCTTGCAATATTTGGAGGTCGGACGGTCTAATGGACGATGCCGTCGAAGTAACATTTCCAGAATGGTAGCCTTTCATTCTCCTCAACCTGCATTATTGCTCATCAGGCAAATCATCGTTAGTGGAGAATCGGCCGGGATCGATTCGGCGGGACTGTGCCAAGGAATCTTGCAAGGCCTGTCCTTCCGCCTTTTGTGGAATATACGTAATTTCAAACTGTAAATAACAATACTGCCCACCTGGCCAGACGACCTGTCAACGCTGGTTTGTCATCAAGCATTCAGCGGATCGATCTTTGATATCAGTGTGATTTTGTGGGATAAATATAGTGGCGGAGTTTCTGAACTGCAAAAATCAGCGCCCGGCAATGCTTTTCAATAGGAGAATAACGGCTTTTGCTCCAATCAATCTCCGACTGATATAGTAGAGTGCATTTTCTTTTCCTTCTTCATTATTCTGGGCCAATAGTGCTCCGAGGGACTCTTCTAGTGCAGCTGTATACTGTATAAGAGGCTTCCGGAATTGGCGCTGCTAGAATGGGCGGATTCAGCAGATATCTCTTGATGCTATCAAACGCTTCCTGGCATTCTCCGTCCATTTAAAACGAACATCTTTCTTCATTAGCTTTGAAAGGCATGTGGCACCTACCCGATAGATTTGATATGAATCTCCGAATGAAAGCCAGTTGTCCTTGCAGCGAGCGAAGCTGTCGAAGGTTCCTTGGTGGTGGCATCTCCGTGATTGCCTAATTTGTTGGGGTCGATCTCTATGCCTCGATGACGACAACATAACCCAGGAATTTACGGAGGAGACCCCGAATGCACACTTGAGAGGATTCATCTTCAGATCAAATTTTTTGATTCTCTCAAATACGATTCTAAGATCTTTTAAATGATCATTTCGGCCAGTTTTGATAACAAGTCATCTACATAGCACTCGACCTTCTGATGTTTCAAATCATCAAATATGAGTCATTGCCTCTGGTAGGTTGGCACCAGCGTTCTTCAAGCAAAGGGCATGACTGTGTAGCAGAAATGCCGATGGGCGTTCTGAACGATGTATGTTTTTCATCTTCGGGCGCCATCTTGATTTGATTGTATCCTGACGATCCATCCATGAGGAGAACATGTCATAGTTGGAAGTGTTGTCTACCAGGAGTTCGGATACAGGAGTGGAAAATCGTCTTTTGGGCACGCCTTGTTGAGGTCCCTGAAGTCAATGCAGATACGAATCTGCCCATTCTTCTTCTTCACTGGGACAATATTGGCAATCCAATCGCATACTTTTCTTCTCGGATAAAGCCTGCATCTATAAGCTTCTTTGTTTCAGCAATCACCTGTTCTTCAATCTCCAATCTCATTCTCCTTGGAGCTTGCTTGAGGGCGCTATCTCTTGTTTGATTGCTAATCTGTGAACTGCTACATCAGGGATAAGCGGCATCTCGCATATGTCCAGGCAAAGCAGTCCCTGAATTCACAGAGAAGTTCTTTTTTTCTTCTATTTGTTCTTCGGGTAGGAGAGAACTAATAAGGTTTTTATTTATTCATTGGGCGAGATCTTCTTCGGTCCCCAAGTTGATTCTTTTAGTCATCCATGTAGCTCCTGTCCGCATCTTCAAGCTCTTTGGGCAGGCTCGGCTTCAAGGGCATGTTCATCTAATACTCAGCTTCGTATGTTTCTTCAGCACCATGTTCCTCGGATTCGATTTCCGTGCATGTGATTGCCCGACAAGTCTCTTTCCGGAGACAATTTCGTTTGATGAACCCGATACCTTTATATGCATCTGCATCCTTCTGCCGTAATGGACACGGATTCCTTCCATACCAAGACCTAGGCTTGTACGAAGTTGTCGCTTGGTGTCGCGAATATTGACTTGCTTTCGTAGCATTCTTTGAATATTCTTGGTATTGAACCTGCGGAAGGATATCATACAGCCAGAGACATAAAGCTAGTCAAGCTCAGAATCGTGGTGGCATTGTTTAGATATTGAAGTCGAAAAATGATTGGAGACAGCCATTCATTGATACTTCAAGAAAACAAATTCCCGACAGAAAAGTCTATGGCCGCACAAATTTGAAAAAGGGCGTTACGATACGCATTTGTCAATAATACGTTATACAGACGAGCTTTTGATCAAATGTGGCTAAGGTGCTTGGGGACCAAGGAAGCTGATAAAGTGGTAGCAGAAGTCCATGAAGGACTTTGTGGAGCTCATCAGTCAGGTCCTAAAATGGCGCTAAAATCAAGAGGATGGGTTACTATGGCCGACAATGGTAAGAAATTGTATTGACCACGCTAAGAGGTGTCACGAATGTCAAATCCACGGTGATATTATACATCAGCCTCCAAATCCTCTGCACCCGACAATAGCATCTTGGCCATTTGAATGTTGGGGCACTGACATAATTGGGCCAATAGATCCGCCGTCATCATCAGGACATCGCTTCATTCTGGCAGCAACAGATTACTTTTCCAATGGGCAAAAGCGACTCCATTCAGAGAGGTCACATCGGAGCATGTGATCAATTTCTTTACCCACAATGTCGTCTACAGATTTGGTGTGCCACGCCGCATAATCTCAGACAACGGTACAGCTTTCAAAAGTACAAAAATCTATAAGTTCGTTGATCGGCACAAAATCGATTGGCGGTACTCGTCAATATACAATCCAAGAGCAAATGGATTGGCGGAAGCCTTCAACAAGACGCTGGTGAAATTGTTGAAGAAGATTCTCACCAAAAACAAAAGAGAGTGCATACGAAAATGACAGAAGCACTGTGGGCGTATCGTACAACCTATAAGACGCCGACCAAAGCCACTCCTTATCTCTAGTGTTCGGAGTAGAAGCTGTATTACCATTGGAGATTGAACTAACCGTCTCTCCGGGGCAATCCAGAACGATCTCACTCGAGAGCAAAATGCCCGCCTCAGAATGGAGAGCTCGACGCACTTAATGAACTCAGGTTACAAGCTCAACAAAAATCTAGAAATCTACCGAGGAAGAATGGCAAAGTCTTTTGATCGAATGGTGCGTCCTCGATCATTTCAAGAAGGGAATTGGTCCTGGTGCTGAGAAGACCAATCATCCCACACCGGAAAATCGGTGGCAAATTCGTATCAAATTGGGAAGGCCCCTTCGTCATCGAGAAGGAGTACCAAGGAGGGGCATATCAGTTGATCGATCTGAACGGTCAAAGGCCCATGCCACCGATCAATAGTCGACATTTAAAGAAATATCACGCATGAAAATTTCATATCTGATGTTTTGTGATGATCAAAATTTTATATGCATATTTATCAATGCATGCTTATATTTTGGAATTCTCTTGTATAACAAGAATGCATTTCAAAATCCCTCATCAGACTGGGGCATTTTAAATATTTATTCGAGTCGACATCGCGCTGCGTGCCGAGATCCTCGAATAAATATTTAAAATCTCGAAGATACAAAGCCTATCTGAAATGTCCCTCCAAGGCAGGGGGCATTTTAAATATTCATTTGAGTCGACATCGTGCTACACGCCGAGATCTCCAAATGAATATTTAAAATCAAAGATCCCAAGTTTATTCCATTCTAAAAATGACCCTGCGAGACAGGGGGCATTTTAAATATTTATTCGGGTCGACATCGCGCCGCATGCCGAGATCCCCGAATAAATATTTAAAATTATCAATCCAAATGTTATTTTGTGCTAAAGAATACAAATATTTGTTTTCCAAAGTATATGCAGGTGATCTTTCAAATGTTAGAGACACCGTCTTCTCCAACAAACAAAGACTCAAGGTCAAGAAAGTGACTTTTGTGGCTACACACTCCTACAAAATTGAGCCAGAAAAGCTCGAAGCCTTTCAACAGCCTGAAGCTTAAGGTTCGAATGGGTGTAAAAGGTCGGATCCAACACGCCCAAATATGGCCGGATCGCTGGCAGCTCCGTCTACTCAACAAGCCATAAGAACGGCCGTAGTAGCGGAGCCCCCACTTCGTCAACCCGTCAGTAAGGACTGTAGGAAGGACGAAGGCCAATTTGACTCGACCAGTTCAAGTGATCGTAGTCTATAAAATTCTCCAAAATGATCGGAGAATCAAAGTTCTAAGGGAAGATGAGTCTCGAGCAACTATTGAATGTTCGTAGGCTCCAAAATCCAAAACCACAAAGGATGACTCCAAATCTACCCAACTTCAGCAAAATCAGCATTGGGGATCGCAATTCCCATAGCTCAAGTCTGAAGTCTGAATGGGTGTAAGAGGTCGGATCCAACAAGCCCAAATATGGCCGGATCGCTGGCAGCTCCATCTACTCAACAAGCCATAAGAAAGGCCGCAGTAGAGGAACCCCCATCTCAGCAACCAGAGGACAAAGAGCTATCAAATCTAGCTCTCCCAATCTGACGAACTCAAGTGATTCAGATTAAAGTCTTCTCAAGTGGTTAAGGATCAAGATACTACCTACGTTCGGTACTATCAATTGAATCCAAAACCTGCAAATCCTTCAACAAATCCTTAAAGCACAAAGCGAGGATCGAAGGAATCTTTCTTCAACAAGTCCGTCAAAGCACAAAGCAAAGGACCGAAGAAAATTATCCCAAAGTTCGTGAAAAGCCCAAGGCTGAACTAAGAGGATTCTGTCATCAACAAGTCCGTTATGCACAAAGCTCTGGACCGATGACTTTTCGCCACCGACCTAATACAAATCTAAGGGTTCAGGTCACCGGCATCTACTCCTTCAACAAGCCCGCCAAAGAAAGAAGCATAGGGCCGAAGGAACAAAATAACCTGACAAGTCAGTAAAGACAAATCAGGTGATTCTCCATCAATGTCCGCAGCACAAAGAATAGGACAAAAAGAAGTCAGTATCTCAACCATCTATTGATACATCCAAGAGATCTATGGAGAAGGAAAATCTTAGTGTGACATCCAAGCAAAATTTTGGAGATCCACTAAATAATCAGTTTAGTGTGACATCCAAGTAAATTTTTGGAGATCCACTAAATGAAAGTCATAGTGTGACATCCAAACAAACTTTTGAGATCCACAAGACCACACAGCTTACAACAAACATGATTCGCTCTAAACGCGTATCACATTTGTTGGGGGGCAATTTGTTGACCCTTAAGTATTGACTGATAGAACAAAAAGAAGAGGCCAACGTATAAACCTCTTGGCCGTTGGATCCAGAAATACCGCAAGAAATCCCGGTTGGAATCCTCGTATCCGTCGAGAAGCCGCCCAAATCCCCGAAATTCCGCCGAGGTACTGTACATCAGCGCCGAATCGATCACTTCTCCACACTTCCTGCGTGAAATTGGCTCTCGATCGCTGCCCCATTCGCGTCGTTAAATACCGACCCAAACGAAGCCTTTCGCTCTCTCGCACACTGCTTCCCGCACTCAAATCCCTCACACGACACACTTCCTCTCTCTCCGATCGAGCTCCCCATCCCGACCTCCTGCTTCTCCCTTCAGCTCCACACACGCAGAAACCACTTCTCCCTTCACAAGCCTCACAAGCTCTGTCCGAGCTCTTCCTCCTCTCCACCCGTCCGGTTCCTCCATCCCGCAGAGAGAGAGAGAGAGAGAGAGAGAGAGAGAGAGAGAGAGACCTACCTTTGCTGCTCTTCACGCCGACTCCTCCCTCCCATAGCCGATCTCCTCTGTCCTTGCCGAGCTCCCAACCCGAACTCCCTCTCTGCCTTGGCCGCGAGCTCCATCCTGAGCCCCTTTTCTCCCTGTCGGCTAAAGAGGTTAACCCCTCTTGTGTTTAATATTAGTACTAACTAATATTAGTATTAATATTAATAATAGTATTATATTATTATTACAATATTATTGTTATTATCATTATTGAATTTAATGATACATAATAGTAATAGTATAATAATAATATGATATTATTATTAGTATTAACATAAATTAATATGATATTATTATTAATTATTTTTAATTATAATTAACTTATAAAATAATTATAATCAATTAGAAATTAATTATGATTTTTTTTTAATTAGTTTATATTAATTATAGTTAATCATAGTTAATTATTTTTATTATTAATTAACTATAATTAATTATCTTTAATTATAACTAATTATTCTAATCATAATTAATTAATTTTAATTATAAATATTTATTATAAGATAATTATAATTAATTGTAATATATTTGTGGTTAGTTATAATTAATCTTCATTAATTATAATTAATGATAATTAATTATCATTAATAATAATTAATTATTTTAATTATAATTAATCTATAAAAAAAAAAGAATGGTTCTTTTCTCGACGCTTGCAACGAACCGGCAAACCCCCGAGGCGCTCATGTAGCGTTTAGGGTGGGAAACCGGCGCGAGGCTCGCGACGATTTAAGGATCCCTCTTCAAAGCTTGCAACGAGCCGGCAAACCCCCGAGGCGCTCAAGTAGCGTTTAGGGTGGAAAACCGGTGCGACGCTTGCGGCGAAGGGGATAAAAAAAAATGTGTTCTTTATTTTCATATAAGTACCCCCGAACGCCCACGTGGTGCAGAGGGGGGAAATCTGTGTTTTTTCCTAACGCCTGTTTTCTTCTTATAATCAACAAACATAAAAAAAACCCTTAAATGCTCACGTAGCAGGCGGGGATAAAAATAATTTCATATGCGACCGCGGTGTCATTTTTGACACCTACCTGAAGCGCTCACGTAGCGTCGAGGGGAAAGGTTGCCTCTTGGTTTTTCCCCTAAACGGGGGAGACGCCGGGAGGCTGCCGAAATTTGGATTGAAAATCCAAGGACTTTAAACAATTTTGAATCTCATTTGGACATCAATTGAACTAAATTCAAAGTTGAATAAGCAAATGGTTTAAGCAAAATTCAAAACAAGAGGTGGACCATTTGAACTCAAATGATAAAGAACATGGTGCAAAGAACTTGAACATGATCTTGAATATTCGAACTCAAGCAAGTTGGAGTATATGGAGGACTTCATTTGGACTCGAACTCGATCGGGACATAACTTGAACTCATAATTTGAACTCCAAAGCAAGGACTTGGGCAAGTGAACTTGTAGACTTGATTTGGCTCAAACAAAACTCAAATTGAACTTGAACGAGATATGAGCTACATTGACTTGAAATTCAAACTTGGGTTTGAGTTTGAACTTGACAAAGAACTCAAATAGAAATCATTTGCAAGAGAACTTGGTCTGAACCAAGTGAAGGGGACATAGAAAGTGAGCTCAAATAGAGAACTTGTGGGCATGCACTTGAGCTTGGAACTTGAACTCAAGTCAACAAATAAGCAAGGGGTTTACTCAAATCAGAACTTGCAACTTGACTACAAAGACCCGGACTTTGAATGATAATTGTTTAAATCAAACGAAAAGGGTACAAATGCTATTGTCCGAATGAAACATCAATACAACTTTCTTGCATATATCAATTGGTAAAGTTAAAAGAAGAGCTATACAAGTCATAAGACATCCCCAAAAGATGGTAGGAGACTTGTAACATTTCATATGACCGTCTACAATCAATCATCAATCAACAATGGTTGTAGAGAATGTGAGGATACGCCAAACTCTTGCAAACATAATTCACTAACAAGACAATCAAGATAAGTTTTCCAAGTGACAAAATTGGAAGGGATATACAATCAATTGCAAGAGACCATCAAGGTACAAGTTCGTCATGCAAACTACAACCTATTCCCAAGGGGGCTGAAATATTTGTAATGCTAAGATGATTCATATACAAGTAATAGAATTGCAAAGTAGATGAGCACGGAAGAATACAACAGTGAAAGAAGTTGTTCACAAGCAAAGCAAGGGAAGTGTAGAAGAAGCGAATTCTTTGTTATCAAGATAGACTAATATATAAATGAGCACACAATAGTCTACTTTCAAACGAGAACGATAAATATACTACAGGACCCTTGATTTATGTATAGCCAACATGAAATCTGCGGTGTTCATATCAATCTACCAATGAATTTGTATGTTGAAGAGTAGAAGCCCTAATGAAGAGGACCATTAGTTGATGCAACGACCGACATGCAACAGATATAAGCATCCGCAAACTCTTGTATCAAGGGTATTCTAGCATCCTCGTAGTCAACATCGAAATTCAAACACACAGATTGGCTTTCATGCAATCAAGCATGAAAGATCTGCAACACATACGATCTCTCTACGAAAACAAAATGTATGTGTCACATGCCACTGATGGGTAGATGCATAAAGACTGCAGTAAATGCAGTATCCTGTAGTCAACTTCAGTCTAAGGATGAATACATCTACCTCCAACAGTAGTAGCTGTGTTATAAAGACCAAAATCAAAGCAAAATGCATAAAGACTACAAGTTCCTACGAGCTTCCACAACATAAGGCAGGAGATTAGTTAGTGCACTATAACCCGCCTACAAAAATCAACAAATAGTGCACGACAGTCTACCTGTACGAAGCAGCAAACAACTCTATCCAGAAGCTGCTACGCCACGCCACCGGATCTGCAATCATTGTACAAGCAGACAGAAGGCGTCAACAAAGTCTAAAATAAATACCCCCACACGTGCACTATAAATTGTATACACATAGGTACACTAAAGGGGGAAAATATATTCTCAACCCGCATGGGCCCCGGCGAGCGTGTTATTGGTACACACGTGACGTCTAGGGATGCTGCGCGGGTTTACAAGTGAATTCAGGTTCGAAACCGATCCTTCTATACGGGTCAATAGAAGTCGATAGGGTTCGAGCCATTAAGCAAATATAAAGTCGTGGTGACCGGTATATTTGCTTTAAAACATTCATATTGGGCCTTCAAGGCCTACAACCATATGAATTCACTAATAAAGGCTTAGAGCCTACGAAACCCGATCCTCTGTCGACAGCCCGACAGAGTTGACAAGGTTCAATCCATAAAAAGAAATGACCCCGAACACCCCGATGATGGCCGTGTTGAATGCAGATCTCAACCGGAGGGGTTCTCAAATATTTTCAAATATCTCCCAAATATCCAAAAGTCCATTCCAAACATTTTTAAATTCCACCCAAATACCCACGAAAATCCAAAAATCTCAAAATCCCAAAAACCCAAAAATATTTAAATTTGAAATCATCCATCCGTACTTAAAGCAAAAATCCGTCCACCCTCCGCAACAGTTTGTCGGGGCGGACAAATTAAAAACTACTTCAGCTCACAAAAGAGCCAAATGCCTAGTCGAAAATATCACTAGGATCCATTCTCAAACAATCTTTTGTCAGTAAGTGCGTGGTACGTGTCCTCTAACCGGCAGTTTCGCCGCCAAATGGCACTGCAGGTAAACGGTTATGACCCGGGGCCCTCTGAACCGAGTGGTTTTGCCGCCAAATGGCACCACAGATAGCGGTTATGGCCAGAGCCAATACGCTCCTTAATGGCGTTAAATCCTTGAGATATGAGTCAATAGGATATGATCGATAGGGCACAAAGCCCTCTGTTAGCTAAGGTGGATTCAAATTTGTCCCCTTAGACAAACATTCAACCCAGGTCTACAAGGTCCCCTTGGACGAAGCAACCCATGGCTGCCGACAAGGATCCTTCTGTCAGGTTGGGTCGACTACCTCCTCTGACTAAGTAGACCAGGGACCACGATGGCCCGGGACGACGGAACCATGGGATCTTGATCGGGTCTATCATCCATTCCCCCATCATCCGCTTTAAGTGCAAGATGGTGAAGTTTCTATTTTAAATACCAAACTATTTCCAAACCCAATTCTCAAATTTCCAAATCCAATTTCTACCAATATCAAAACCAATTGCTGCTACTATATGCCAGATAACACGTATTCTCTACGTATCTGATTGACGACTAGCCTTAATCGAAAGTTCTCTCTCGTGATCGAGAGGGGTAATTAACTATAGGGGCTTGCGCCTATAGGAAACCAGAACTCAGATCATAAAGTCCTCACAAAATGAGGGCGAAATCTCTGGGTAGTGTCTTATCTACAAACCCATCTGCCTTCCAAAATTTACCTCGGAACTTAGTTCGTTAAAACTCCCTCGCCGAATAAGAAGAGCGAGCGGAGGCCGGGGCCGAATTTTCGGAGCCCACACATTGCCTGTGATTACTCTGGAAAAATAGGCTTTGAGCTTACAAATAGAGATTATTACTGCCTTTATTATAGTAAATATGCACCATTTACATTACAAATTCTAGCCATAGGATACGACTTAATCAACCCTTATTCCAATTCTCAATTAACTTAAAAATTTGCAGAATAAAAAATCAATAATTAAGCTCCAATAAGAAATATCCTGATAAAAGCAGATCAATCAATATCATATACTTAATATAAGGAAATTCTACGGTACTTCAGTTAACACAACTTGCAAGAAATTAGGGTTAAAATTATCAAATATAAAATATAACTCTCATGATTAATTCCAATTAAATTTCAACACATATCCTCTCTAAATCATAATTGAACCATACAATATTGTGCATAGAATCCATTAAAGGAATATATGATTTAGAGGTTATCTTGCTCTTTGAAGATAATGAAGAATACAACAAACGCTTCCTCAACCTCAGCTAATGGAAACTTGTAGAGTCATGCTTCCCTCTTTCTCAATATCTCTATAAGTCATCTACCACACATCTATCTCTATCTTCCTTGCTTTAGTTCCAGTTGCGCACTTACACACACCTTCTCAATCATAGTATCAAATCCGAGAATTCTTTAACTCATGTTATATTTTACTTCCTCACTATGTTCCTCTCACCTCCCTCTGGTTTCATATGTCTACAATCAATCTCTCTCTCATAATGTATTGCATTATTTCATGCTCTCGCACCACAACCCTTCCTCTTTCAATAATTAGTTTCAATTTCTCTCGATTCACATGATATAAAATCCCCTTAGGTGTCAAAAGTTAAGTTTACCACATGCAAATTATGAAAATATAACAAATAAATATCAAACTATTCACAAGTATACACATCATTAACTAAATCACTAAGTTGAAATTTAGCAGCTAAT
The DNA here is from genome assembly GCA_022539455.1 of Dendrobium nobile. Classification (NCBI taxonomy): domain Eukaryota; kingdom Viridiplantae; phylum Streptophyta; class Magnoliopsida; order Asparagales; family Orchidaceae; genus Dendrobium; species Dendrobium nobile. Next base: position 3,158,953 of record CM039722.1, on the reverse strand, counting down.
TTCCTAACATCTGAAAACCCATCCTAAATACGTAATATGTTCACCACATCAAGGTTACTAAACATAAATTAATCCAAATTTAAAATGACATTATTTTAACATATTAATCTAATTATTCTTTTAAATTTTAGTCAACATGTTAACTATGCTAGACTAAGTAAAATTAATTAATTTTATTTGTCTATTAATTACTCTGCTAATCTTTAGGTCAATCATTCATCCTCTCCTATAAGATTTCATCCATGAAAACTACATTAGTCAATGTGAAAATTTTTAATAACATCAAATTCTTACATTATGACATAATGAAATGAATAAAACATTAGTCAACAGTATAAAGGTAAGGAAATATATGTTATGCTCACCACATAGCCTCACCGATATCAACGCTCAGTCAAACATCACTTCTTTTTTTTTTATATGCTATATTTTAGAGGGAAGTTTCATTTAAACCTCAAATATTGTTCTCATCGAACATAGAATTTTTCACATAAAAAAACGGAGACTGATGAACCTATAAGCCTAGTTGGATGATGAGCATATTTTGATAATAATAAACACATGCATGGAGTTCCCAATGATTGATTTAACTTATGTAGGACTAAGTAAAGCCAATCTAGGAATCACATATAAAAGTTAATGATAGCCTTTCAAACATGATTGAAGCATATCAAATTCATGGAGGAGAGAAGCATTTCGCAAATGGACATGGTTTTAGGTATGTGGTTGACTTTTCAATGTGTATTTGTGGATGATACATTGCTACACTTGATATGAGGGAATTTTTAATGGCTGATTTTACTTATGTATGACTATGTCTTACTAATCTATGAAGCACATATAGAAGTTAATGATAGTCCTTCAAGGGATTGAAGCAAATCAAATTCATGGAGAATATGTATTCTGCACATGAACTTAATTCTAGGCATTTAGTTTTTACTTTTTTAATGTTTTTGCAAATAATAAATTGATATACTTGATACGGCTCAAGAGATGATTACCACACTAAATCTACTCAAAGTAATCAAAGTTTTTACTTGAATATTGTTGACCCCTATATATATATATATATATATTTCACAATTAATTGAGTGCATTGAGGAAAACGAATGACAGATATGTCGCTTGTTAGAGCATCGGGACACCTCGATCGCCTTCGAAATGGCTCAAAACTTTTTCTGATCATGAAATAAATCATGTCAATGCATTCAAGATACCAAATTTATCAAGGAAGAGCCACTCATGTGCGACTAGGCCAAAGATCAATAATGAAAGTGATATTTGGTGGGCACGACACTGCATAAAATTACCCAAACGACATCCATTCATCAAACAGACTATACTGATACGATCGTACCATCAAGGTGAACCCCCTGCAATTGAATTGAGTGACGACAATTGAAATCGACGGTTTACATATGTGACGATGCGCGACATTACTCGAATGTCGCCCGTTCGCAAAACGGACCTCGTCATTGGGTCCAGAATGTCATGAATATCTAGAATTGACAGTAATATTGTCAAGATTATTGGACAAGCAAAAAGAACGAAATAAGCATTAGTTTCGATGTGTGATGTTGCCCAAAAATCATCCGCTCGCAAGACTGACTTCATCGTTGCATCCGAAACGTCAAAATTACATATAATTAATAGTATTATTGTCATGATTATTGGACAAGCGAAAAAGCGAAATCGGCACAAGTTTCGATGCACGACATTGCCCACACATCATCGGTTCGCAAAACAGACTTCGCCGTTGTGTTCAGAATGTCGAGAATACCTAGAAATGACAACCATATTATATACGTCCTTGCAAAAGTGAAAATACAAAATTGGCTTGAGTTTCAAAGCGATGGCATGCTAATCGAGGCAAAGCAAGTAAATCAAGATGCACTAATCACGAGAAATTGCACGAGAATCAATTCACATCTTTCATATTCATTTTAAAATCTTAGTTAAAATAGAATATACATACCTATAAATTATTTAAGAATAAAATTACAATTAAATAATATACCTCTTTTGTCATCTCCCTTCCTAACCCATGCAAAAATCCTGATCAAATCCCTACACAGCCGCCCTATCTTTACCAAATCCCATCCAAAACTGCTACAGCCCACATTCCAATCAAAATGAGGAATATAATATAGTAAAAATAATTAAAAAAAAAAAATCCTAAACTAATTTTCTATTACTCTCATTTCCCCTCATACTTCTCTGCTCTCTCCATTCTCACGCAATAGCCATTCCTGCAGCTCTACACGCTCCTCCCACTGTATGCCTCCCCATCTCCCTATTGCTCCCAGCCAAACTATTCCCTTATTCCTCATCTCCCATCCCCCACCTGCATCTCTCAGTCCTGAGAACACCAGTCCACGTAGCAGCCTTCAGCCCTCCTTGCGGTTACCTCCTCTACCCAACCCGGCCACCATCTCCACCAAACAACCAACATCCGACCATGCTGTAGCTGCTGTCCCGAAATCCACCACCACCTCTACCATGCTAGTGCTCAAGCAAATCAGCCACCTGCCATCCTTAGTTCAATCCCACATGCTGCTACCACCATCGTTTGCTCCGTTCCTCAGCTTCTCACATTAGACGGAATCTCCCTCACCCCACTGCAGCAGCCCCATTCCACCTTACAAGCAGCAAACAGCAGCCGCAACTCCTGAACTCCCTTCCTATTCTCTCACCTGCAGCCTCACAACCAAGCACCACTACCTACAAAAGCCCATTAATCCACTGTGCAGCCCACCTACAGCCCAACAAAGCCACTAAACCCATCTTCCTTACCTCCAAAACAGCAGCTGACTACACATCTTCTCCACTACTACACAGCAGCTTCCTCTAAACTGAAACCGAATTCCACCTTCCTCCTTACTTATCTGTTGAGCCCAAATCAGCCCTCTCCCTTAACCAGCAAACCACATCTCCACCTTACATTTCCCTGACTTAACTAGCAAGCCCCTATACCTCACCCAGCTCGACCAGAGCCCAAGCCTGCACCCAACGGCCCATCTCCTCTACAGTCCAAACTGCACTTCTCTGCTATACCTAACCACTTTCCTCTTCACCTCACAACAACCATTATTCCAACGTACACCCAAACAGCCCGCCTACACCCCACTACAAACTATCACTTGCAGCTCATTTCTGTTCACCTGCATACCTCAACAATCAGCTCACTACAATCTATCACTTGCAGCCCATTTCTCCTCACTTGCATATCTCAACAATCAGCCCACTACAAACCCAACAGCAGCTTTCTTCCACCACTACAACTAAACTCCAATATCCCACTTCAACCACTGTTCAACAGCCACTCCTCTAATCCACAACGCAAATCCCACTCACAGAACCCAACAGCAATAGCCCGCAGCAGCCCATCTTCTCCCACAATTTTTATGCAGATTTCCCTGTGGAAAGTATCGTAGATGGTCAAATTATGACCTACTAGCCTCTTAATGTCTAACACATAGCCACTTCTCTATGACACATCCATGAGAACCTATGAATACCTACTTCACCATGTCTACCTTTTAAGGGATTACAAATGGTGACTCCTTTCTTTGTTCTTCATAGAATGGAGGTGGAAAGTGAAAATAAAAGAAACGAAAAACTATCAAAGCTCCTTATGACCTGTGGCTCCTATAATCTATAGCAAAGAAAAAACTTTTGGCTCTAAAATCCCAGCTTATTATAAGGCTAGTGAGCAGGAGAGAAATTAAGCTGAGCCTAAATACTTCAAGAAAATTCTTCTCTATTAAATTTATTTTTTCATTAGCTCCTCCTTTGCTTCATGCTCTCTTCTCTCTTTTTTCTTCTTCTCTCTCTATAAACTTTATTTTTCCATTAGCTCTTCCTTTGCTTCATGCTCTCATCTCTCTTTTTTCTTCTCTTTTTTTATAACCCCTAACCTTTGAAATGGTTTTGCAAGTCAAAACCATATACAACTCTCTAAGGAGCCTCAGCTTGAATAAAAACAAAAAATGAACACACTATGCAAGCATAATAGGATACAAAATTTAAAAGTTCAATTTGATAGAATGCTTCAATGCACACAGCTCGAGTAACAACTCGGCTGATTATTAAAAACAAGAACTACGTATATCATCGCACACAACTAAACCAACAACTTCGCCGATTGTTAAAAGCAAGGAGTTAGAAACTATTTTCAAAGCTATGGCAATAATAGAACATAAACTTCTCTAAAATGCATGGATCTATCATCATACAAGTATCCTGCCAGATGATTGAAAAATATTCAACTAGAAATGCCAGAAACATTAACTAAAATGGGTTTAACATAAATTTAAAAAAAAAAATGATGTGAGCAAATAATTGGTGTCTATTAACTAGAAAGTAATCATGAACAAAGTATAAACATTACAATCTACAAGAACAAATGGGTAAAAAAGGAAGCTATGCTTTATGAAGAAATAGCAGTGCTAGAAATTAACAAAATCATTCTTCAACCACGCCAAGAAGATATGTATATTCATTAAAAGGATGCAAGTATACAGAAATATGAGTGCAAACAATTCCAAAAAAAAAAAGTTTAGGAGTGAAGCAGCGCTAGATCTTCACATGAACATGAAATGAAGGAATAGTACAATTCAAGTGAACATAAAATAAGAAGCATATAGAAAAAGATCAATGACAGTTCTTATTCAACACAGCGTCATTTCACAAACTAGTAAATACGCTTTTTTTTCTTTTTTTTTTTAATCCAATCCTTTGGTAAGGATGTAGCAAATACGCTATGTTATAAGACTGCATAATCTCCACATGCATTTTCATACAATAAAAGTTTGAAAGATTTTAACCTCATACATAGGAAAGCAACTTGAAGTAGATAACGATATAAATAGAGAGTGACAACATAGCCAAGATATGCTGCCAGAATAACAGAGCTGATGCTTCCTTTACAGCATAACCCCTCAAGCTTGAAATTGCTCCCAACAAGATAGCACTCGGCATTGTATACTGCAACAAAAGAACAAATCTGTACATCTGACCTTCTTGGAGCAAAAGATGTAATCTATCTGCCAAAGCCACTACCCCTATTCCAATAAATGGCAAAATCAAAAGCCTTGCAATAATGATACCAACTGTAGTTCTGATGCCAAGAGACGAATCATTTGGTCCTTCTGCAAGTATACCTCCAAGAATTAGCATCACTGAAGGAACAACTGCCCCTGCTAAGATCTCAAGACTGTCAGTAAAAAATGACAGTGGAGCATCACTCCCAAATACAAAATCCCTAAACGCAGGAACCATCCCAACAATAATTGCCAGTAGAGATGCTATTGTAGGTGGCTGAAGAATATGCCGGATAGGAGTCTCTTCAGCAACAATTCTCATTCTCCGAACCACCTTCGGCTCTGCCAAGCACCTTATAGACTTTGGACTGCTCGGAGCAAGTACACCTCCCTCTTCGTTTAGATCAATATCAGGGAAGGTATTTTGTGATGACCCTGAGATGCTAGCGAAAACCCTTGCAATAAAAGGAGTTTTTGAATGCACTGTTTCCTTCTCCTGCATGCCAGGCCACTCAGCTTCTTGGAGCAGAGGCCTGCTGATATTACTGATAGCAAGCTCTTCCTCAATCTCATTTTCCTCTGCAACGATCTCATAATATGCCATAGGGGGCTCCATCATATGGTATACCAAGGTATACACAAGAATTACTGCAACCCATTGGGCGAAAGAGACATACGCAATGCCTGTCCGACTACAATTAGGGCCAAAGGGGTGATTTGTGCTGTGGCATACCGATCCAATAATAGCAATGGGCAGATTTCCCGTGTTGCCAAAGCCAGTCATGATCACCGTCAACCTAAAGAACTGAGGTGGAGGTCGGCAAATGACCGCCACGACATATCCAAGAATACAGCCAATCGCCGTGCTTATGAGCACGTTGACTGGCACAAACCACCACTGAAGGGCCTCTTCCAAGGTAATGGATTCGCCAAGGTGTACAAATATGAGACAAGGGAGGAAGAGAGCGAAGACAAGCTTACTTAGAAGCTTGAAAGTGGCACGGGGAACAATTTGGATTTTGGGGTGAGCAAGTATGAGGCCAATGACAGTAAGGGTTAAAAGCTTCATAAGCGGCACCACAGCAGAAAGCCAGTTCTGATTCCCTTGCTCTATTCTGCTGTCCATAGAGGAAAATCTCCCTAACTCCGATGCAAGCTCAAATCTGAAAAACAGCAAACATAAGTTGTCGCATAAATTCCAACAGGATTCAGCGTTATCGACAATTTTTGCCAATAAATCTGTTCAAAATTGAAAAACAACAAGTACCAATCTTAAGAATTTGTTTTAGTAACCCTGCATAGCAACAAAATAGAAATCATAAATCAAAGAAAGAAACAAAATCACCAAGATACTTGACGAAAAGACCGGAAGTAAAACAAGTTCGCCGAAAGTAGGGTTTCAGATAGTAACCAGAAGAATAGGTGGAGGAGAGAGAGAGACAGAGCGCGAAGGGAAGGTCCTAATTCTTTTTACTCGAGACAATCACGGAATTGAGATGAGATGCCAGATCAAGGAGGCAGAGTTGAATCAGAATACAATCAATAAAAAATCTTTAAGACAATTAATTAGTTACGAACAGATTCAATCTCCGCCACAAAAGTCACCGCATTTCTATGCTGCATGGGCGGGGCAGCACTCTGTTGGCGGCGCGCGATTGACCGGTTAGCATATTATATACGTAATTAAATGGCGGTGACTTCACCGAGACTTACTTACCGGTGACTCTAGGAAGGGAGGTCCACGTCTCGAGGTGCATTCGTACTTATAAAAAAATAATTTCCTCAAAAATAAAACATCTCAGCTCATCTAAATTCAAATAATCTTACTCTCACGCAACAAATTTAGTCTACGATCCGAAGCTAAGAATTAGTGGATCTACAAAAAAATTGGACAAATTTATTTGCGCCCTAAAATATACGCGGCAATAGGCTTTTAATCGTTTGTCTTAGCGTTATACGAGTATCCAGCTCACACACAGAGAACACAAGATTTTTTACTTGGAAAATCGTTGAAAGAGGAAAAATCACGGGGCCTGGCCATGTTGAAAAGATTTCACTGAAACTTGAGTTGGTTATAATGGGCTGACTCGTCTCTAAGAACGATCAGATTACAAGTAGTAATTGTACAATAGAAATCCGGATGTCAAGAGATGATCTGACAGAGCTTCGGGCCTCAGAGGATGGTCTGACAGAAATTCGGGCCTTAGATGAGGACATGATGAAGATGAGAGTCTCGGGTGGAGGTCTGATGAAGGTGAGAGCTTCTGACGGCGGTCTGACAAAAGTGAAGGCCTTAAGTGGTGGTCTGGCGGAACAACGGCGTTAGACGGTAGTTCGGCGGAGCACAGGGCGTCAGGTGGTGTTTCAGCGAAACACGGGGCATCAGGTGGTGGTCCGGCGGAGTGACGGCGTTGAGAGGTGGACCGGCGGAGCACAGGGCGTCAGGTGGTGGTCCGGCGGAGCAACGGCGTTTGGCGGTGGTTCGGCGGAGCACACGGCGTCAAGTGGTGGTCCGACGGAGCAACAACGTTAGGCGGTGGTCCGGCGGACGTCCGGCATTGGTGGAGCAACGTTGGTTCGCCGGAACTCTGGCGAAACTCTGGCGGTGGTCGAGGAGGATAGGAAGCAAGAGCGATCTCCGATCTCTCTCTTTTTGCCCTTTGGCTCTCGAGGATCCCTTTTCAAGAGGAGAGGGGGCTCTATTTATAGATTTTGGGAATGACATGACCCGTAAATAGGTGGAGGATCAAGGGTTAGTTGGGAGTGGTTGGATGGACGGCCAATCTTGAATCCCTTGATCATGAATCATTCAATGGATGTTTGAATGTCATAGTGATGTCGGAATTCAGTGATCTTAGGCTCGTTGGATTTGGCTCGTCGAGCCGCTCGATTCGACTATAAGTTTGTTATGTTTGGAAGCTATTTGGTAATCCAAATTGTAGTTTTAACCTTCCAATAGCGCATCAAGTCCTTGATTTGGACCCATTTGGGCTCAAATTGGGTTGAATTTAGTGTCGTTGGGTTCGTATTTTCGAGACGCTCAGTTTGATTGTAAGTTTGCTGAAATCGAAGATCGGATGCTCTTGATTTTAATTCTGGAAGTTTCTAACTTGATTTTTGTCACGACCCAACCCGACCGGGACGGATCCCGCTCGCATCGGGTCGTGGCCAAACTCAAACTGACTGAACTGATTCCAGGATCTGGCTTTGGAATTTGTTTCAGAACTTTTTTCCCAACATTTACACACAGAAACAAACACACAGAGCTACTATAAACATCAAAATACAGCGGAACCGATCATCTATCATTTTCTTCCTCAGAAGAATCATATACAAATACAGCTCATGGCTTTTAGACAGAAAGAAAAACATAACAGAAAAGCCATGACTGTACAAAAATCAAATGTATAAAATACCTATAACAGATCAGACTCTGAACTCCTACTCCAAGACTTCCTTCCCTTTCCCAAAACTTGAAAACCACGCAGAAAACAAGGATGAGCTACAACAGCTCAGCAAGACATCAAACCTCCAATCAAAATCCTCAAAATCCACATCAAACACATCAGACAAAAATCCGTACAGAAATCAGATCAACAGAATCGTTTATCGAATCAGAACAGAACAGAAATCACATAAATCATAATTCCAGAAATTGAATTAGAACAGAATCATACAGATCAGATCAAATCAGAACAGAATCGTACAGATCAGATCAAATCAGAACAGAACAGAATCGTATCAGAATCATAAATCATATCAAATCAGAACATATCAAAAGTCAGAACAGATTCCCTGACTATGACAAAATCTCAACGGATTCTGACCCCTTATGCCTCCCTTCCCAGACACTGACAGAATCTCTCGGATTCTGGCCCCTTATGTCTCCCTTTGTGCTCATGGCACTAGAACAGATGTGCTTATAGCACCAGAACAGAACTTATCATCAGATTCAGAACAGAACTTATTTTCAGATTTCAGAGCTCATTTCAGATTTCCCTGACACAGACAGAATCTCACATGATCCTGACCCTTTATAACTCCCTTTTCATAGCACACAATCATATCATGTCATTTCATAACAAATCCGGACAATTTCAGAAATCGTACAAAAATCCAGCGGCATAACGGCAGTATACGGAATTTACACAAAATTCACAGATTCAGAAATTTACCAAATTACCACAAAACATTCACAACAACATTATAAGACTTTCATTCTACTGCCCAGACAATTTCAGACATCATCAGAAATTACAGTCAAAAGAAAACACCGCCGAATCAAAACTATCCGGTCAAAATTCTCTAGAAAATAATTAAAACGTGCGCACTTGGCACCTCAGAAACATACTAAAAGTTACGCGGTAAAAACTGAACCAATCGGAAAATACGGACGAAATTCGCTAACGAAAACGAAATCCGGACTGAAAAATCGTTCAAACTTCACCATTCTGAAAATTGAGAAAGGCGGAATGTGCCTTACCTTGCGTACACCAATTTCTTGAACTGTCTCGACGGATGAAAACGGACCTGCGTTGCGCAAAACCAATTTTTTCTCTTTTCCTCTCGACTTTCTCTCTCCTCAGAATTTCAGATATTTTTATTTAATTTTTCTCTATCTTCAAAACGACTGATTTTCATTAAATAACCTTCTGATCGGCTCGGCCGATCGCACGATCGTTCAGGACGATCTGAACAAAATCACTTCGTCCTGGGACGATTTCTCAGGATGATAATTAATTTTCTTGGACGATAAAAACCCCTACTCTCTGTCTTTTGCATTGCTCTGATCATCCCGGGATGATCCCCAATCGGCCCGGACGATTCTGGGAGGAAAACTTTCCTGTAACTTCTGTACACATTCTGTAACAAAACTTCAACTGATCGTCCCGGGACGATTCACAATCGGCTCGGACGATACTGGAGCAAAACTGATGTTACAATCTCCCCAACTTCAAAAAAATGTCATCCTCGACATTGTCCAATCAAAACTCAGTCAAAACAAATATGGATACGACTTCCTCATGTCCGACTCCTTCTCCCAAGTCGCTTCTCGTGCAGTTCGGTGCTTCCACTGCACCTTAACCATCAGAATCTGTTTACTTCTCAACTTACGAACATCGTAAGTTAGAATCAACTTGGGTTCTTCTTTATATCTCAGATTCTCCTGAATCTCAACCTCATCAGCAGACACTTTCTTTCCAGAGTCAGATATCCACTTTCTCAAAGTAGATACGTGGAACACATTATGAACATCGGACATCTGATCAGATAACAACAGCCGATAAGCAGATTTACCAATCCTTTCAAGGATTTCAAAAGGTCCAACATATCTTGGACTGAGCTTACTCACTCTGCCAAATCTGCTCACACCCTTCATCGGACTGACTTTGACATACATAAAGTCACCAACTTGAAATTCAACGAACCTGTGCTTCTGATTGTAATATTTCTGCTGTCGATCTTGTGCAGCTTTCAACCTTTATTTAATCAAATTGACTTTCTTAACAGTTTCATCTACAAAAGTGGCACCCATCTCCTATATATCTCCAACCTCAGTCAGAGTCAAAGGAGTTCTACACTTCCGGCTATACAGAGCTTCATAAGGTGTCATACCAATACTGGACTGAAAACTGTTATTGTAAGCAAACTCTATCAGAGGAATATGATCTTCACAGCTTCCTCCAAAATCTAAAACACATAGCCTCAGCAGATTTTCTAGTACCTGAATAGTCCTTTCAGACTGTCCGTCAGTCTGCGGATGAAAAGTTGTACTGAAATGTAACTTTGTACCCAAACCTTGCTGAATACCCTTCCAAAGTCTGAAAGTAAACCGTCCATCTCGATCAGAAATAATTACCTTAGGCACACCGTGTAATCTGACAATATCTTTCACATATACCTGTGCCAATCGATCCACCGGATCGGTCTGCCTGATCGGAAGAAAATGAGCAGACTTCGTCAATCGATCAACAATCACCCAAATGGCATCGTGCCCTTGCCTTGATCGAGGAAAACCCATAGCAAAATCCATCGTTACCTCCTCCCACTTCCACTCAGGGATAGACAACGACTGCAAAAGTTCTTCTGGTCGCTGATGCTCTACCTTCACCAACTGACAGGCCTCGCATCTAGCAACAAAATCTGCTACATCCTTTTTCATTCCCGGCCACCAGAACAAACTCTTCATATCTCCGTACATCTTGCCACTTCCCGGATGAACAGTGTAGCCTGAATGATGAGATTCATACAGAATCTCTTTCCTCAGATCTCCAAACACAGGAATCCACAACCTGTTCTTGTAGAAAATAGTACCAGAATCAGAAACTCGGAGTTCAGGCTTCTTACCAGATTCAATCTGAGCAATCAACGTCGAATAATCAGAATCTAACTTCTGGGCTTCCTGAATCCTGTCTTCCAAAGAAGACTGAATGCTCAACTGAGTCAAAACTCCAGAATCCAAACTACTAGAGGAAATCACCTCCAACTGCAAACGTTCCATCTCACGAATCAGAAAATCATCAGAAGTGAGCTGAATACCTGATAATCCAGAAGATTTCCTGCTCAGAGCATCTGCTACCACATTAGCCTTACCAGGGTGATACTGAATCGTCAGATCGTAGTCCTTGATCAACTCAAGCCACCTTCTTTGCCTCAAATTCAGATCCTTCTGAGTGAAAATGTATTTCAAACTCTTGTGATCCGTGAAGATCTCACATCTGACACCATACAAATAGTGACGCCAAATCTTCAAAGCAAAAACAATTGCAGCTAATTCCAAATCATGTGTCAGGTAATTCTTCTCATGTGGTTTTAACTGTCTCGAGGCATAAGCAATTACCTGACCATGCTGATGCAGCACACATCCCAAACCTTTCAGTGAAGCATCACTGAACACCTGAAATCCTTCCGTACCTGACGGAAGTGCTAACATTGGAGCTGAAGTCAGACAATCCTTCAATCTCTAAAAACTAGCCTCACACTCTGGTGTCCAAACAAAAGCTACTGACTTCTGAGCCAGTCTCGTCAGAGGCGTAGCAATCTGAGAAAATCCTTTCACAAACTTTCTTTAATATCCAGCCATGCCTAAGAAACTACGTATCTCAAATACCGTAGTAGGCCTTGGCCAACCCGCAACAGCCTGAATCTTCTGGGGATCAATAGAAATACCTTCACCGCTAACCATATGCCCTAGAAATGAAATGCTCTTTAGTCAGAATTCACACTTGGAGAACTTAGCATACAACTGATGCCAACTCAGAGTCTCCAACCCCATGCTCAAATATCTGGCATGATCATCCTCAGAAGCAGAATACACCAGAATATCATCGATAAAGACGATCACAAACTGATCTAGATATTCCCTGAACACTCTGTTCATCAGATCCATAAAAATAGCAGGTGCATTGGTTACCCCAAAAGGCATAACCAAGAACTCGTAGTGTCCGTACCGAGTGCTGAAAGCTGTCTTCAACACATCAGCTTCCTTTACCTTCACATGATAATATCCAGATCTCAAATCAATCTTCGAAAACACAGAAGAACAACAACGTTGATCAAACAAGTCATCAATCCGTGGTAAGGGATACTTGTTCTTGATCGTGACTTTATTCAAATCTCTGTAGTCAACACACATACGGAGTGTTCCGTCATTCTTCTTCACAAACAAAATAGGTGCTCCCCAAGGAGAAACACTAGGACGAACAAATTCTCTATCCACCAACTCCTGAAGCTGAACTTTCAACTCAGAAAGTTCTTTCGGTGCCATCCTGTACGGAGCTTTTGATATCGGAGCTGTACCCGAAAAAATATCAATAGAGAACTCCACATCTCTATCCGGAGGTAAACCAACCAACTCCTCAGGAAATACATCTGCAAACTCTCGTACCACTGGGATATCAGAAATAGAACCCACATCCAGGTTCATATCCCGTACCGAAGCCAAAAATACCAGACAACCCTTCTTCCACATTCTTCTCACTTCCAATACAGAAATCAGACAAGAGAGAACACCTCGTAAGTCTTGGAATACACATCTCTCTCCTGACATAAGCAAGCTCACTTGCTTCTTCAAACAGTCAATCTGAGCCTCATAAAGACTCAGCTAATCCATGCCCAAAATCACATCATACGAAGAAATCGGCAACAAAATCAAACTCGATTTCCACTTCTTGTCAGCAATATCAATCTCACAAAAATAAAACTTCCGAGCAATCAAATTATTTCCAGCCGGCAAAGTCACAGAAAGAGAAACCGGTAGCAAAATTGAATCCAGATGCAAAGCATCAAAACAACGCTCGGAAAGAAACGAGTGACTGGCTCCAGAATCAAACAAAACACGACAGGGCTGATCAAAAATATAAATCATACCTGTCACCACATCCGGAGCATCTTGAGCCTCCTGTTGACTCAGACTGTACACTCGTGGCTGAATTGGAGCTGGAGCTGAAGCTACAGAACTAGGCTCCCTCTGACTAACAGTAGGTGGTCTCCGTGGCATAGAGCTCGAACCACCACCTATACCATAAAATCCCTCAGTTACAGGGCATGGAGGAACAGTCCTCAGTCTTCCTGCTGAACCGGCAGGTCTAATAAATCTCTCGGATCGGAACTCAGATCGTCGATCAAATCCAGCCTGTGGACACTCTGCAATCCGATGTCCTGGCTGACCACATCTGAAGCACTGACCAGTCATCCTGTAGCACTGACCAAAATGTCGTCGTCCATAACTCTGGCACACAGGTGCCCCACTAACAGATCCATAGCTGGTCGTACTGGTCGTAACAGTACCAGCAAATCCTGACTGTCCACTCCTCCTGGAGTCTCCAGAACCAGAAACAAATCTCCTCTTGCCAGAGGAACTACTGCTCGAATCACCCCCAAACCTCTTCCTACTCGCAGTCCACCGCTGCTGAGTAGCCATCAAATAGTTTTCTATAAGACGGGCTCTCTCCACAAGCTCAGAAAAATCAAAAATATGAAATGGTACCAGGGGCTGCCTCAGACTGTCTCGTAGTCCCCTCAGAAATCGATAGCACTTCTCAGTAGAAGTACTCACCAGCTGCGGAGCATATCGGGCTAAGGCAGTAAACTCTGCCTCGTACTGCATCACCGTTCTGCTCCCTTGAACTAGCCTCAGAAAACTTTCCTGTATCTACTGTTGTGCAGAAGGGGGAACAAACCAAGATCGGAATACCTCAGAAAATTCTTCCCAAGAAATCAGGGAGTTCAATCTGCCCTGAAACTTTGCTTCCTACTGGCCTACCCACCAGTGCTCTGCTTCCCCATTTAACAGAAAAACTGTCAAAGGTACTTTCCTGTCTAACGGACACTGCATGCCGTCAAAAGTCTTCTCTAACCTCCTCAGCCACTCTTCAGCTGCTCTGGGCTCAATAGCGCCTTCAAACCTTGGTGGTTTCAATCTCAGAAACATCTGAAGATGTCTATAAATATCCTCAGATCGAACAGTAGAGGCTCTACTGTGAGTCTCGCTCATCATCTGAGCAACCAATGTTGCAAACTGGGAAAGTGTATCTGCACAAACCACCAGGGCTGTACTATCCACTGGTGCTGCCTGACTGGCACTCTGACCGTCTGTCATATCGGGGTCTGGCAGATCCATACGGAAAATCCAGAAAATCCAGAAAACTAATCACAAAAACAACACAATAAAAATCAGGACAAACCAAAACTACCCAGACAGACTCAGATCACTTCCTATAGCTATGTCTTACAATCCGAAATCCAAAATTATTGCTTTGATACCACTAAAGTTTGTCATGACCCAACTCGATTGGGATGGATCCCGCTCGCATCGGGTCGTGGCCAAACTCAAACTGACTGAACTGATTCCAGGATCTGGCTTTGGAATTTGTTTCAGAACTTTCTTCCCAACATTTACACACAGAAACAAACACACAGAGCTACTATAAATATCAAAATACAGCGGAACCGATCATCTATCATTTTCTTCCTCAAAAGAATCATATACAAATACAGCTCATGTCTTTCAGACAGAAAGAAAAATAGAACAGAAAAGCCATGACTGTACAAAAATCAAAAGTTTAAAATACCTATAACAGATCAGACTCTGAACTCCTACTCCAAGACTTCCTTCCCTTTCCCAGAACCTGAAGACCACGCAGAAAATAAGGATGAGTTACAACAGCTCAGCAAGACATCAAACCTCCAATCAAAATCCTCAGAATCCACATCAAACACATTAGACAAAAATCCGTACAGAAATCAGATCAACAGAATCGTATATCAAATCAGAACAGAATAGAAATCACAGAAATCATAATTCCAGAAATTGAATTAGAACAGAATCATACATATCAGATCAAATCAGAACAGAATCGTACAGATCAGATCAAATCAGAACAGAATAGAATCGTATCAGAATCATAAATCATATCAAATCAGAACATATCAAAAGTCAGAACAGATTCCCTGACTCTAACAGAATCTCAACGGATTCTGGCCCCTTATGCCTCCCTTCCCAGACAATGACAGAATCTCTCGGATTCTGGCCCCTTATGCATCCCTTTGTGCTCATGGCACCAGAACAGATGTGCTTATAGCACTAGAACAGAACTTATCATCGGATTCGGAATAGAACTTGTTTTCAGATTTCAGAGCTCATTTCAGATTTCCCTGACACAGACAGGATCTCACAGGATCCTGACCCTTTATAACTCCCTTTTCATAGCACACAAACATATCATGTCATTTAAGAACAAATCCGGACAATTTCAGAAATCGTACAAAAATCCAGCGGCATAACGACAGTATACGGAATTTACATAAAATTCATAGATTCAGAAATTTACCAAATTACCACAAAACATTCACAACAATATTATAAGATTTTCATTCTACTGCCCAGACAATTTCAGACATCATCAGAAATTACAGTCAAAAGAAAACACCGCCGAATCAAAACTATCCGGTCAAAATTCTCCAGAAAATAATTAAAACGTGTGCACTCGGCACCTCAGAAACATACTAAAAGTTACACGGTAAAAAATGAACCAATCGGAAAATACGGACGAAATTCGCTAATGAAAATAAAATCCGGACAGAAAAATCATTCAAACTTCACCATTCTGAAAATTGAGAAAGGCAGAATGTGCCTTACCTTGCGTACACCAATTTCTTGAACTGTCTCGACGGACGAAAACGGACCGGCGTTGCCCAAAAATCAACTTTTTCTCTTTTCCTCTCGACTTTCTCTCTCCTCAAAATTTCAGATATTTTTATTTGATTTTTCTCTCTCTTCAAAACGACTGATTTTCATTAAATAACCTTCTGATCGGCCCAGACAATACTCTCTGTCTTTTGCATTGCTCTGATCGTCCCGGGACGATCCCCAATCGGCCCGGACGATTCTGTGAGGAAAACTTTCCTGTAACTTCTGTACACATTCTGTAACAAAACTTCAACTGATCGTCCCTGGATGATCCACGATCGGCCCGGACGATACTGGAGCAAAACTGATGTTACAATTTTTCTTTGAGATTCATGCCCGATCAAGATAATTTTCAGATGATATATTAGTTGCCTCCTATTTTCGGACGTCGAAGTTCTAGAGAAGTCCTCTAATGAGAGAAGAGAGGAGAAGAAGAAGGTGCAAGAAATTAGATCCAAAGGGGGCCTATTTATAGGAAGAGAGGAGTTGGAAGAAAAAAAAATTTGGGGTGCCACATCATCAGCCACGTCAGCGCCACATAAGCGCCACGTCATCAATCCACCATGTATATGCACGACATGTCACCAATCCATCATATGTGGCATTGCCATGTCATCGATCCGTCCCGCATGGCACTGTTATATCAGCCATGACTCAAAAGATCATTTTTGACATGTCAGCCACGATCTGCGTGTCTTGACCATGTCACCCACGATCCTGCATTCGTGGCCACGTCAGCCATGACCCAACAGGTCATGGGTGCCACCTCAACCATGATCTGCGTTGTGGCCATGTCAGCCACGACCCAATAGGTTATGGGTGCCACATCATCAATCCGTTCTGCATGCCACTGCCACATCATCGATCCGTCCTACATGTTGCTGTCACGTCATCACCACAAAAAATCCTCCATGCTTTCCCCTGGATTCGAACCCAAGATCTTGGGCATAGATGACAAAAGGTTTACTACTCATCCACTAAGGAAGAGTTGATATAATTATACCTATTTTTTATTTATATTATAAATTACAGAATGTATTTTGGCTCAAAGTTAAGTCCAAAAAAGGTCAAATCAGACATTTTTGGAGTTCCAAAAACCATTTTTTGACATTCCAGATTCAAATTTGACACTTTAAAGTGATTCGAAACCTCTACGCCCACGATCGGACTACATTCGTTTCACATCACGCGAAAAAATTTCCACCGACATCAATGCATATTTTCGGACACCTGGAACTTCGACGTTCGAAAATAGCAGGGCAACTGATACATCATCCGAAAATTATCTTGATCGGGCACGAATCTCAAAGAAAAATCAAGTTAGAAACTTTAAGAATAAAAATCAAGAGCATCCGATCTCTGATTTCAGCAAACTTATAGTCAAACTGAGCGTCTCGGAAATACGAACCCAACGACACTAAATTCAACCCAATCTGAGCCCAAATGGGTCCAAATCAAGGACCCGAAGCCCTATTGAAAGGTTCAAACCACAATTTGGATTACCAAACAGCTTCCAAACATAACAAACTTATAGTCGAATCCAGCGGCTCGATGAGCCGAATCCAACGAGCCCAAGATCACTAAATTTCGACATCACTACGACATTTAAACGTCCATTGAATTGTTCATGATCAAGGGATTCAAGATCGGCCATCCATCCAACCACTCCCAACTAACCATTGATCCTCCACCTATTTACGGGCCATGCCATTCCCAAAATCTATAAATAGAGCCCCCTCTCCTCTTGAAAAGGAATCCCCGAGAGCCAAAAGAAGAAAGAGAGAGATCAGAGATCGCTCTTGCTTCCTAGCATCCTCGACAACTGCCGGAGTTTCGTCGGACCACCGTCGGAGTTCCGACGAACCACCGTTGCTCCACCAATGCCGGACATCCGCCGGACCACCGCCTAACGCCTTGTGCTCTGTCAAACCACCGCCTAACGTCGTTGCTCTGCCGGACCACCACCTGACGACCTATGCTCCGCTGGACCACCTCCGAATGTCGTCGCTTCGCCGGACCACCACCTGACGCCCTGTGCTCCGTCGAACCACTATCTAACGCCATTGTTCTGCCGAACCACTGTCTAACGCCGTTGTTCCACTGGACCACCACTTAAGGCCTTCACTTTGGTCAGACCGCCGTTAGAAGCCCTCACCTTCATGAGACCTCCACCTGAGACTCTCATCTTCGCCAAGTCCTCATCTAAGGCTCAAATTTCTGTCAGACCATCCTTTGAGGCCCGAAGCTCTGTCAGATCATCTCTTGACACCCCGATTTCTATTGTACAATTACTACTTGTAATCTGATCATCCTTAGAGACGAGTCAGCCCATTGTAACCAACTCAAGTTCTCGTGAAATCTTTTCAACTGGGCCAGGCCCCGTGGTTTTTCCCCTTTCAAGGGTTTTCCATGTAAAAAATATTGTGTTCTCTATGTGTGAGCTAGATACTCATGTAACGCTAAGAAGAAAGATTAAAACTCTATCGCCGCGTATATTCTAGCCCGCATCACATTTAAAAGTATGTCTTTCATAATTTTGGATCTCGATTCATATTTGCATGAGAATTATATGGGATTTAGTCTTGGCCAAATTTTCAGTCTAAGCATGGTTAGGAAATTAATTAAGAAAATAAGTATACTTAAAAAAATTTAAAAGTTGGCATAATCGCCCTTTGAATCGACAACTTCGGCTGACTTGGCACAGATGAGTCAGGTAGCCGTTATAATAGACTCATGTTGTTTAGTGTGCTGTAGAAGTCACTCTTTGTTTGGGTGACTTGTAAGTCGCCTGTTGAACGGGCGACTTAGGATTAACAATTAAAAAAAATAATAGACTTTATATCTCAGATTAAGTGTTGCATTGGATTTATATTATATATGAAGATGGCATCCCGTGGCAGATGCATTCCTCGTCAAAACTTATAATAACTTGATCACTCTTCCTGGTAGAAAGAAGGAGTTATTAAGTGCTTTGGACTGGCAATGTGTCCAGATTTGGTTTAAAAACAAATGTAGTTGCTACCCTACGCAAACTCAAATTCAATCTTGCATGCGAATGGTGGTTAACAATTAATGAGTGCATGATTATCATATAGTTAGCCTCCTTATGTGTAGTACTTTAATAATTATTAGTTATATTCTGAGTCTTATACTTTATGTGTTAGTTTGTTAAATTTCAAGCCGTAGTTAATATTTAGCTATGTTGTCGAGTTTGTACTTTCGAGTGACATTAAGTATACTTTATAGGAGGTTTTAATGTTCATTAATAGATATGACTCCATTTTAGATAATCTCATCAATTTTTAAATAAATTTAAATTGATTTAATTTAATTAGTGAAGTGTATAGTATGTTAGCTGAAAGAAATATAGGCAAAGTCATATTCATTGATAACCAAATACAACATCAGCATAAGTATACATAATACATAATAAAAATATATCATAAATTAACGTCTTCAACGTCCTCTACGAGGGTAAAGCATCATTGCTTGATGTGTAATGCTGTGGTGGACGTACAGGCTTGTCACGTAATATATGTTGCTCGACCCCAAAGACGCCCTGCTGCTCTGCATCAATTGTGCTTGCTAATGTACTATATGGAACATGCGCATGTGGGTACCAACCTAGTGAAGATTGTTGAGTCGGCTGAGTAAATAAAGGCTGAGAAGGTCCCAAATCTTGATACGATGATGGTCTTGCATCAGTAGATTGAGGCTCAACTATCACTGGAATGAAGGTGCTGTACGAATCCCCTGCATATCCATGCTCAAAGTATAGGTCATCAGGAATATTATGCTCTTTATGCAAATCCATTGTCATCTCAACAATTCTCTTAATAACACTATTGTCATTGCTGTAGTCATGTGAACCAACCATAGATAACACTGCCCTCTCTATCTCCAAGAAGAAATTATGCTGAGGGAAGGGAAAATAAATTAAACTTCAATAATGTTATAATTCTTAAGAAATGAAGTATATAACACACTAATATTACATACCAAATATCTCTCTAAAGGTGCTCTGGGGTAGTATGTAATTGGTGGTGTTGTTGGTGGCTTCAACATGTATAATGTTGCCCAGGACCTGAACCACTGTAAGTACTCCTGAATGAAGTGTTCACTATCAGGTCTAGCAGTAATTCCTTCAAAGATGTATGCTCGTCTATCCTCTCACAATCCAATATAAGGAAGGTGGTACATCATCCAATCTATATCAGCTTTACTATGCCCATCAACTCGTGCAAATTTGAGCTCCATAGGGTGAACCTCCGTGGTAGGAATAAGCCCAAACTGTCTAACAACTCTACCAGGGAGGTGCCACTCCACCTGAGTCCAACAAACAAAAGGCACACGAGCTAACCATATAGCTTCTCTTGATAAGCATATATCGATAACCTGAGAGAGAACTTCCGTGGTGTACTCCTATTTGGCGAACAACTTTCACGAAGTTTTCATGTAAGTGTCTAAGGCAGTGACGGTGTGCTACCCAAGGAAAGATATCCCAATATCCACGCACCAACCCAGCATGCCGATCAGATATGATACAAAGATTAGTTCTACTTGCAATAGAAGGGAGTAAATCATGAATCATTGTAAGAAACCATATCCAAGAATCATTACATTCTGACTCCATAACTCTAAAAGCTATTGGGAAAAGCCCATTATTCGTATCGAGCCCAACATTTATGAGTAATGTTCCCCTATACTTACCCAAAAGAAAAGTCCCATCTAGGCTGAGGACGGGCCGACAAAACCTCCAACCAGTGATAGATATCCCAAAAGCTAAAAATAACCTTTGAAATCTATTTGAACTTGAGGATTGGATTTTGTACACAATTACGGGCATAGCTTGAATAATAACTTCCATGAAAAAATTCAGTGATTGGTAAGACTCTTCCCAATTACCAAACACTGCTTTAATAGCCTTTTGATGCGCATCCCTTGCTTTCATATATGAAACTTTAATGTTAAACTTTGCCTCAACTCTTCCAATTATTTCTCTAGATTTAATATCCATTTATTATCTTATAGTTGGAATAATAAAGAAGCTAATAAACTGTGAATTAAAGTGCTTGTGACCTTCTTGAAGATTAGGGTTCGTGCACGTATGTGGACCTTTTATGGTAGCTATATTCCATACCCCACCCAATCACTTGCTTAGGCTTGCATGTAAACGCCAAGGACACTTTACTGACAAAGTATCATGTTGTACACAAGCAACTATGAAATTTTGTTTGTTCGAAGCCACAACTACAAATTAAACATTATTTGCGATTGACCATCCATGCAAGGTAAATTTCAATTCAGATTTTTTGTGGAAACACATATGCTCTACCAATTCATTCGGAATGATAAATTCATCATCTGTCATGCTAAAAAAATTACTACTATGAGGTGCAATCTCTGCATTCCATTAACGTGTAGTCTTAGGAATCTCACCATATTCATTATTAGATGTCATGCCCTCAACTATATTTCCAGTCCTTATACAGTAGTCACGAATAATATCATTATTATTTGGCTGAACACCAATATTTGTTACATTAGGATCATGGAGGATATCATCAAACTCTTCATCCCCATCATCTCTTGAACCACTACTCATTATCTCATACCCTTCATCATTGATAGTAGGAGCTGATAATCTAATATCATTGACTTCAAAAATAGAAGTAGGATGGGATTGTGTAGAAGGACCAGCCAAATTCTTTTGGTATGAAGTTGGTGTGGATCTGCATTTATATTTATATAATATTAGATAACGATGAATAAACTTTTACTTTAGAAAATTCAATATTTTTTTCACAACTAACATATTATATATGTGTACTTGGGATTGCAAGGGCATCTTTGCACGATCATGCATCTCATGTACATGATCTAGTACGACTGAATCGTGAATTTGAGTCGACAGATCTTCATCCAAATTAATATCACTAGGAATTTTCTTAACCTCCACAAACAAAATCATAACTTCAGAAGTAGCCAATGATAACACAAATTCACAGCCTTCATCCTCTTAAAGTTTCGAGGCCATGAATTGGTTGCCCACTGGAAAATGACCTACAATGGTCACCACGTACATTAAGGGATCGAACTTCAGAGCCCTAAGAACTCCTTCAACTACTTCAAAGTTGAGTTGAATGAAACTTGTAGGGGTTGTCATTTACCTCCATTATATGTTGGCGAAAAATTACCATATAAGGATAACTCTCCATCATATAACAACATAAAAGATGGTGGTCATGAACTCATTTTCAACACCTACATTTACAATAAATTTTAAAGGATATATTTATTTTATCAACACAATCAACAAACTCATAAGAATTTCAATTTAATATTCAATATTAACATTAACTCATGAAAATATAACTTTCATGAATTGTAATATTACTCTCACCTTAGAATTTGACATAAATTTAACAAATCTATTATTTTATCATTAAATATTTTGGATTATTTTTAATTAATTTATATTTACTACAAATATTAAAAATTACTTGAAACTAATATTTATAAATAAGGAATATTTATTATTACGAATAATGAACAGTTTAATTATCAACATATTTTTCAACATAATTACTTAATAATTATATTAAAATAAATGCTACTACATTCTGTGAGATCAATGCAAATGCTGGACAACCCCATCCCCAAACTTTTAGAAAACAACTCACAATCATATTTACTACTTCAATGATTCCCTAAAGTAAAATATAAATAATCATAATTATTTTACAAACAAATACGTGAGCAATAACAAGCTTAAATAATGCATTTCTCATAATACTAAATATTTACTACCTCACAATACTAAATATTTTGCATTTCTCATGATTTACCCAAACTTTTCTAAAAAAATGCAAATAATACATTGATCACCTAAAACCTCTTCGTTCTACAAATTTATACGGTGCATGCTCTTTTTTTTCCTTACTCTATCTTCTATTCAACAAAGGAATTTAAAAAGTGAAAAATTTTAAGCAAAAACTAAAAAAACACTTACCTTAAATGGAATGTCCGATGGTTTGTGAAGCTCGGGCGAAACTCCGGATGAGAAGCAGTGATCGGAGAAAGGGGGCTAGGGCTTCAGCCGAATTTTTTATAACATCCAAATCATCCATCTAACGGGCCATTTACTCCATACAAAGCAATCGCCATTTAAATGGGCGATAATGCCTAGTTTTAAATTTACTAATTTCGATGCTTAATTAGTTAATTACATTCATAAGCATGCTTAGTGTAAAAATTGCCCTTTAGGCTTAGGATTCATTTGGGATGACTCTTTTAATAATTTTTTAGCATAAATTTTTTTAAACTAAAAATTATTTATATTAAAAAAAACTACTTTACAAAGCATTAAAAAAGCCACCATGAAGCCTTAGTTTTCTATTTTGGAGTCTCTTTCTCAAGGTAATAAAGGAAACCTTGATCTTTCCAGTTGGGGTTGTCCAGTTCACATTTCATGCATGAGAGAGGTTACCTTCTGTATTATTTGGTGCATTAGGTTTGTATTGTATTCATTGATCTTTTGCAATGCCATCTCATCACTGTCATTGGAAGGCACTAGCTTGCTTTACAAGTTCAACAACAACTTAGCAGGTCATTATTACTTCCAACTAAAGGTAGATCGACATCGTCGCCTATCACTAAATTGTGTTTAGCTAAACTGTAGTATGATATTCTTGCTTCTGTGCATGCATCAACTACAATGTCCCACCCTCAAGGCTTGCTTGAAAGTTCCAGTTGTGGCTTGGCAGGACATAAGTATGTTGATTATCCTGAACTCGATTCACATAGCTTGATGACCTTTGAGGAATTTTTTTTTTCTTGATTCTCCATGATATGATGATATCACTACATATAAAAATGAAGAATTTTTAAAGGGTGATGATGGACCTTACCTTATGGCCCGACTACTTACTTCCATGAATTCTACAAGTTATATGGTCTTCCAACCACTACTGTATCTAACAACAGTAGTTGTTTCCTTAGCCACTTTTAGAGAAGCTTATGGAGGCTAATTAATATTAATCTAAAGTTTATCTCATCATATCATCTGCAAACGGATGATCAAGAAAGATAATAATCACTCATTTTGTATTTATCATGCAGCTTAATCGGTGAACACATAAATGATGGGATTTTTTAAAATGACTTGGCACAATCAAGAGGGGGTGAAATGGTTATTTAAAAAACTTTTACGTTAACAACAACAATTATGGAAGAAGTTAAAAAAAAAAACATTTTGACAATAAGCAAATATATTTTTTTATTTCTTTTACTTTCAAAAATAGCTTCAAGAGGAAGAGTAACACAATAAAAATTTTTAATGGACAAATCTAATTCTAATACATAAAATATTTTTCATGTTTATAGAATAAAACACCACTTTGCAAAAACAGAACTAGGGGAATAATTAAAAATACGAAAGTAAAAAAATTAACAAAAAGCAAAAAAGGAAAGCAAACCAAATTTTTATAATTGTTTGGTCTTTTGACCTACGTCCACTCTCTAGGATCCTCCATTATGGGAATTCCACTAAATTACTCCTTTTGCTACAATTAAGACAAAGAAGCCCTTCTCCTTTCTCAGGCAGAGAAAAACCTTGTACACTGCTTCTATTCCTTGAAAAGCTTCAAACTTCTTCCTCTTGCTTCACAGCATGGTGAAGATGTCTTCTCCTTTCAAAGGTTTAAAAACTTTGTACACTACTTCTCATCCATTCAAAACTTCATACTTTCTCCTTCATGCTTCCCAGCATGATGATGATGCCTTCTCCCTAGCCACTTTGGCTAAACTCAAGCCTTCTACAAAGACTTCTCAGAGCTCCTTTCCAAGAGCTCTTCACGTAAATAACACGGAGGAACAAAGTGTAGAACATAGAAACAACCATGTGAATCACCTTACACAATTCCTTAGACTCTTACCAAGGAACCTTCTCTCGATCTCTCCCTCACCTCCCATATGACACCATTGGATCTAATGGATGGTTGGAATGCCAAAACCTAAAATTATTACTTAAACTTCACAAAAATAACCAGATTTACTATAAAATCTAAATTATAAAAATAGTACAAGCACTTCTGCATTCTTATCAAATCTATATACATTAATCCAGCATCAGAAACTCTATACTTCAAAATAATCAAATACTATATTACAAAAATGGTATCTTGCTACTCAAAAACCAAGGAAACTGCCACTATCCTTGATCTACTCTATTTGGCCTTTCTTATTTACTAAAATATTAGAAAGAACGGAATGAACATATTAGCTCATTAAACTTTTTACCTTGACTCATCACAGATATTAATATCCAAATTAAAAGAAGAAATTGCAATATAATTAAAAATATAATAAATAAAGTACTCATAAAATAATAAAACATAATTTTTTGAGATTTAGTGCATACTTGAAGTTTTCACTTACTTGTAAATCTACTTTCACAGAGATATTTAGATACTTCATAGAATACTTGTCATCAAATATTCACTTACATTTAACTTTCATATTTCATTAGAGTTCATACAGAGCTTCAAAATTTTAATATTTATTTTAGATTATTACTTTCGCTTATTTCCTTAATACAGATGCAATGCAATGTTTATAATTTATATGTCCCGATGTCTACTTATAACTCTACTTCTACTTATGCCTCCATTTTACCTCCCATAACAGTATATAACTAGTGAAGATAGCCTCAGAATAGAATAATGCTACATAACCTCCCACACTTACTTTCAACATGTGTTACTAGAATCCCTTTATTTAATCCAAATTTGTGTGGTGGACGATGTGATCGTACTTTATACTACATGTAAGCTTGAGAGCCAGTGTGTGAGGAAGATGAAGGTAGAGAAAAAGAGGAAGAGAAAGAGCAAGAGAACTAAAAATAGATTTGAATAAAATATTTATTATCCCATCCAAAAAGTATAAAAATAAGAGGAATGGAAGCTCTATTATGCATAGCTTCAACTATAAAAAAGGAAAACTTGCATCGCTCTCTCTCTCTCTCTCTCTCTCTCTCTCTCTCTCTCTCTCTCTCTCTCTCTCTCTCTCTCTCTCTCTCTCTCTCTCTCTCTCTCTCTCTCTCTCTCTCTCTCTCTCTCACTACAGGAAAATTATAGGAAAATTATCAATTACCGACGGATTTTTCCGGTGGCTTTCCGACAGCCTAATTTTTTAGAATAATTACTAGCGGCTTTCTGACGACTTTTTCGGTGTTCGTAGTAATTTTTGATTAATTTTTCTTGTGGCTTTCATTAAGTAATAATTTTTAGTTAATTTTAATTAATTATTAATTTATTTTAATTAATTATTAATTTAATAACTTAGTCTAATTAATTATTAATTTAATAACATATTTAATTAATTATTAACTTAATATTTTATTTTTTATTTTAAATTATAATTTTCATATAATATAGTTTAAATAAAATATAATAAGCCTTATAACACATTTTTCCTCACTACATAATTGTTGGGTGTACTTAATAAAATGGACTCGGTTCGAATCTCGGGTAAGCCGCGCGCCTGGGCAGAAGGCGGGCAACCAGTCAAGCAAAGTAGCACGGGCAGACCTCTTGGCGGGTTGCGGGTAGGGCATGAGCTCAGGCGGGCAATGCGGGCAGGCCTCCTAGCGGGCAACGGGAAAGGGGAGCTCGAGAGGTCAGGGAAAGAGCTTGGGTGGGCAGTGCAGGCAGGTTGCCTAGCGAGCAGCCGGGCAGGGCGAGGGTAGCTAAGCAGTCAGGCAGGGTTTTTTTAAATTATTTTTTTGATATTTTCTGATGGCTTTTTTTTGCCAAAAAATCACCTGAAATATTTGCAGCTAGAAAATACCGCCGCAAATATTTTTTAATGCGTGTTTTTTCCTACAAAAAATTTGTCATCGAAAAGATGCAAAAAATTTACAAAACTGCAAGAAATTGATCATTTTCCACTGAAAAATGTCACCAGTAATCATTAATTTTCCTGAAGTGTCGCTCTCTCTCTCTCTCTCTAAGTGGCATATATGATATGTGTATCTTCTCTACTGTATTGTGATCTCATGCCCCTCTTCTCTTTATGGATCAACCCCCGCTACTTATAGGGTTTAGAGAGTTATAATGGAATATTTATGGAGTACATGAGTTATATTATTAACTTATAATAAAGCTCAATCAATTATCTCAAGTGACATAGCAATCTTGCATAAGATGACACGAGTGAGCTGGACTCGTGTGAATCAAAAGATTGAATTGGCATTAGGTAGGAAGGTGGTCTTGTGTCTCATTGTTGGGTAAGAGGGGGTAAGTAAGGTCTTTATGTAGGTCTTCTAAGGTTGAGCTAATGTTAAATGGATGTTCGTCTGGTGTCCCTCCATTTAAGCATGAGGGGATGATCTAAAGGAGGTCTGGTGGATGAAATATGTGCCTTTAGAATGACTTTTGATATGTTCCATATTATGGAAGACTGGACTTTTTCCAAGATTAATAAAGACTTGTTCAATCGAGAAAGGAACATTTGTAATCACCTTTTCTACAAAGGGTGGTTGCCTAGAGGATGTGGCCGGAGGTGGTCCACTGTGCTCCAGCAATTAGTTTCTTCCCAGCTCCAACATGGGTCTCTTAAATAGACAATCCTATGGGTAGAGTGAATCTCCTTTCATGTGATATGAATGTGACCTATAAGATACCTATAAAAATGTACCTATATAAGTAGTCATGGGTGTATATTTAGCTCCCTAATTTATTCAACCTTTAAAATATTGAATTTTAAAAATGTCGAATAAATGAATTAAATATAAAAGAAAAAAAAAGTGAGTAAATGTGGTTTAGTACCTTGAATTTTATCAAATGGTCCCATTCTGGGTTTCTTTATAAATGTTAACCCCGAGTTTAGTAGACACTTGCTTTCCATTCTCAACTTGTGAGCCTCATGCAAATTAGGCAACATGGATCTTTCCTCTCTTCTTAACATATGGGCTTCCAGGAAGGCTACCTTTAAGAGAGCATGAGCTACTTGTAGTTTAGGGGGCTTGAATGTGGAAGTGGATGTGCTGAGTAAGGCTACTAGTAGTCCTCAGTTGAGGACAACACATGTCAATATTGAAGATCTAGTTGTCATTGAGGATGATCGATCATTTGATCTTATTGTAAGGATAAAGGAGATGATTCTCCCATTATTCTAGATGCAAAAGGGGTAAATGATGAACCTTAAGGACTATTGGATGAGGGGAGGAATTGATCTTGTCCTCTTGAGAGTGCACAAGAGTGCGTAGGTGAAGCTACTCTAATGGAGGTGAGTGCCCTAGAGCATAATGTGTTTATTGATGGTCCTACCATTGCTATTCAAATAGTTATTGAAGAGGTCGTTGAGAAGCTGATTAGTGGTGAGATCCTTCATTAGCCACATACTTCTTTTCATATTCCTTGATTACTAACCTCACCCTTCCCCTAGGATGAACTTTATTAGATGAAGTTGTGTGAAGGATGAAAATCTTAAGTTGGCTATTAAGACTAGGGATGCAGAGCAAACTCAATTATGGAAGAGAGGGAGTTTCCACTACTAGCAATGTTGATCTAACAGATATTGTGGTTTCTTTGAAAGATCAGATAGCAACCATGTGGAGTCATCTGAACTCAATGAAGGCTGAGGGTTCATTGCTCAGTTAGACTAAGTAGGAAGGGTGTAAAAAGTGGGCTCAATACATTGTTTAGATTCTTAATAATATGGGAGGACTGATGCCGAGCAAGGCAAAGATCTAGTGTTAGAGCATGCTTGACGTAGTCGCCGTATGGCCTAATTTTCTTTTATCCTTTTCTTCTATAATTGCATGTGTCTATGATTTTAGACGTGATTATTATTACAAATCTATTTTTAGAGAATATAATTTTGATGATAGCAAACACTTCTATTCTTCTATGACTTTCTTGCCTACTAACATTTTAAGTCCACAAGATCAAAATTGCAATTTTAACCAGCTCAAGATTGGGTAGACTAGGTCTGAGTCAATTTGTAATCTTTTACCTTTTTTTGAGTCAATTATAAATGATGTGGTCCTGATGCTAAGTAACCTTGCACACACATACATTTGGAGAGAAAAATTTCTATCTATGTGATTATAGTTTTCTGTTTTGATCACATCATCTAGGATGATCCAAATATTATCCTAGAAGATCGGTTAAAAATAGAAATCCTAATTAGGGCATCTATATTAGGACAACCATCATTAAGCGCATCATCTTGGATGATATTTTTATCGGTCGGGATGATAGGCTCAAATCAGAAAAAATCAGCCCCTAGATTTATTTATGTAGCTTTTATTTTTGGATATTATCCAGGACATCATCCTGGACGATGCATTACAATTATGCCTAAATTAATCTGGTGATTAAGGAAAGCAATTAAGGTTTGATTACTTGATCATATCGTTCTGAATGATCTCAGGATCGGTCGGGATGGTCAGTTTAAAAACCTTAGTTTTTTTTGGATGATCAAACATTAGCCAGCTTCTATTCAGGGTGATGTTCTGAATGATATGTGCTGAATTGATCTAATCATTCGGGACGATCGTGAGATCGACCTGGATGATCATGCTATTTTTCCATTGTCCATACGTCCATTCAGTGCAATGGTTTGCCCAATATTCAGTAACTTGTACTAATCATACAGGATGATATACACAAAAACCTTCTAATCGTCCAAAAACATCCTAGCTGATTGAGCTAAATTTATACTGATCGTAAATGATGATCTCTAGATCGTCCTGGACGATAATGTCAGTTGGTTGTAATTAAGAGTTATTCCAAAGCTTTTCTATTTAAGACCACTTGTTCTACCCAATAGAACATCTTTTGCTGTTGTGCTGACCTGAGAGAGCCAAGAGGAGAGGGAGAGCAAGGGAGGGAGAGAGAGAGAGAGAGAGGATCTTATGGGGGGGGGGAGTTTATGAGGGGTTTCATAAAGGTTGCTCCAAGAAAGGATACGTTGTCATCGTCCTTAATTCCTTGGGGGTTTTAGAGTGGTCAACTTCAGTATCTGATCAAGGTTCTCTGCCTACTTCAGGAGGAAGCAAAAGAAGTTGGGTTCTTTGCCTGCTTCTGGAGAAAGCAAAAGGCATTGGGTTCTCTTCCTCACCTGGGTTAGTGGAAATGAGGTTTGTATAGGCTTCTCCGCCTTACTGTGGGGGAAAAAGGAGAGACACTAAGTTTAGTGCAATACTTGGAGGGTGCCTCTGAGGAATGGACATAGGTCGAGTTGACCGAACCATTATAATTTTTTGTATTCCTTATTACTGCTTTTGCATTTATTTTCCGCACTTTGATTTCTATGATGAATCTTGGTTTTGGCTTAAGATTATATTTTTGATTGAAATATTTTTTAAAATACTAATTCACCCCCCCCCTCATGGTTAGTCTCAGGACTAGTTCATAAGGGCTTAACATCCCTAACAATCTTTCAAGTGGTATTAGAGCGGGATTCATAAAATTTAGTTTTTTGATAACTTTTGAATTTCGATCAATAGCTAACTTTGGTAATCATAATACTGCATAATGATATTCTATTACATGACCACCTTTGTTTGACAATATTTCTTTTGATTTTAAAAAAACTCGCATGTTTACTTTTTTACAATCAATTGACTATTGCATGTGGATGCTTATTAAGGATGGTTATACACCTCCATTACATGAAATTAATGGCATTAAAACTATTTTTTTTACTAAATGGACTTTTAATGAAAGAGATTTAGCACAACTTAATGTGAAATGTTTGAACTATTTTTTATGTACTTCGAAATCGGAAGATTATATACATGTTTCAACTTGTGCTACTGGTAAAGAAATTTGAGATAGATTGTGTATTACTTATGAAGGAACCAATGAAGTTAAACAATTTAGGTTGAATATTTTGTTGCATGACTATGAACTTTTTTATATGAGACCTATTGAATCAAATTTCTGACATGTATATTAGGTTTACTCAAATTGTCACCTCATTGCATGCCTTAGGAAGAGAGCTAACTAATTATGAAAGAGTCAATAAAATTTTGAGATTTTTACCTTCTTCTTTTGATGCTACGATCACTGCAATTATTGAATTCAAAGATTTGAATACTTATTATGTTGATAACTTACTTGGATCACTCATTGCTTACGACCAAGGGGTGAACCAAAGGCAACTTGATGCAGGTGAGCGAAAGAAGGAGAAATTGTGGCACTGAAGGACAACAACACGGACATTGATTCTTCTGGATTTGAAAGTGATGATGTTGCCTTAATCACAAGGCAATTTAAAAACTTTCTAAGGAAGAATCACAAGCACCATAAAAAATGGAACAAAGGTAAGAGTAGACAAAAATATAAAAGTTCTTCTGATGTTGTTTGTTTTGAATGTATGAAGGTTGAACATGTTAAAGCTGATTGTCCTAAACTCAATGAGCACCCAAGCAAGGAGAAGGGTGAGAAGAAACCCAAGTAAAAGAAGGAAAAGAAGCGGTTCCAAAGGCATTCTAGGCATATTCAACATCTAACTCATCTAAGACTGAACCTGAAGAGGAGATAACAAACTTGTGCTTAATGGGTGATCATCATGGTCTGTCTGATCAAGAAGAGGTATGTGAACCAACCTATGACCAATTACCTGAAGTTTGGGAGAACATTCATGCTTCATATAAGAAACTTAACAAAACTCATGCTAGCCTGAAATTAGAACTTTCAAATTTGCAAAAAGAGCATAAAATTTTAAGTAAAGAAAATAATCAACTTGATAGCAATCACATTCTTTACTTGATGAATTTGATGAATTAAATAAAAAGCATTCTGAATTGATTGTTGAGCATGATTCTTTGAAAGCATCTTACACCAAACTTGGATCTGATTTTAAAACTTATATTAAAGAATCTGAGCATTGGGAGCACTATTTGAATGTTGATAATGTTGTATTAGAAAGTGTTAACTTGATGTTTAAAGCTGAATTGAATGCACTTGAGAGAAATAGGAAGACACCCACACTTGATCTTAAGTTAAAACCTAGGAAGAGGCATTATAACCCGAACATATTAGTGAATCCTTTTCCTGGAGTTAGATGTTTTTCATTTTGCATGCTATAACACATCTCATACACTTGCACTATTCACCGTAGTATACATTGGGTGTAGAGACCCAAATTATATGATTCACAGCATAATACACATTCATTGCATTCTTCTTTTCATAAGAAGGGACCCAAATCTGTTTGGTTTCCTAAATCTGACATTTGATCATTTTACATGCTTGCTCTCACAAAAGGCCTTATGAGAGCATGTGGTAATTGGATAGTGAAAGCTCATGACATATAACTAAAGATGCCAATTAATTCATTTTGCTAGAGACCAGGATAGGAGGAAACATTACTCTTAGAGATAACACCACCAAGAAAGTGGTGGGTTTAGGTATAATAAAAAATTCCAAGAACCATTTGATTGAAAATATTTTGCTTGTAAATGGACTGAAATACAATTTACTTAGCATTAGTCAGCTTTGAGATAAGGGCTTCATTATAAAAATCTTGTCAAACACTTGCATTATAAGCCTAAATAATAACACTATTTTATAGGGAAAGCGAATCAGCAATGTTTACATGCTTGACTTAAATAATATTGAATGTGCTTCTTTATTTTGCTTAAAAACTATTGTTGATAATTCTTAGTTATAGCACAAGAGATTATGTCATGCCAGTATGAAAACTCTCAGGAGAGTGATCCAGAAAGACCTAGTTAGAGGTGTCTTCAAACTTAATTTTTCTAAAGACCACCTTTGTGATGCCTGTCAACTAGGGAAGCAAGTCAAACCCTCTTTTCACTCCATTAAGGACATTAGCACCTCTAGACTTTTAGAAGTCTATCACATGAATTTGTTTGGACCCATTAATATTGCCAACTTAGGAGAAAAAGTCTATGGTTTTCTGATTGTTGTGACTTCTCAAGGTTTACTTGGATTAGATTTCTGTCACATAAAAATGAGACTTTTGGTTCAATTATTTAGGTTATGCTTTATGTTGAAACCCATAGTGAGATCTTACTCATTGAATTTGATTTGAGACTCCATGTATTAGGTTTGGACTATAAATAAGAATTGCTCTAAGAATGTGGCATTCACTTCATTTCCTTTAATCTTGGACTCTTTTATCAACTTCTCTGGCCTGTCCAAGTGTGCGAGTAGGTTCTTTCATGATAAGGGTTTACCTCAGACTCAAGTTTCCAACTTTTCCCATGCTTACTATTATGTGAGGTTGGTGAAAAATGATGAGCACATTAATTCTATGTTGGATAAGAACTTAGTCATTCCCATAAATTCCTTGGCACTAGGGCTATAATTTTCTCTTTGTACTGATATAGAAGAAATTTTAGAGTTTTATATAGTGTTTCCTATTCAATTGCTATTGAATCCTTGGAAGTGATTATATCATTTACCTCTTTCTTATGGGAACATATTTTGCCTTGTTCGCTGAATCGGTTTAGGCATGTCTTCATTATGAAAGCGTCTCAAGAGTGAGTCATCTAGTTCTCACACACATCCTGGAAGATTGTGGGCTTGACGAATAAGGTGCATGATTAGAAGAAGATGTTTTTGTTATCTTAAGCATACTTGGATGGAGGGTGCCGATTGCTCTAGCTGAAATGAAGAACTAGAAGTTAGTTCTTACAAAATTGTGGTCTAAAGATGAGGTAGTGTTGGCGCGAGTGAAGAATGAACCACTAATCATTCAACACCAAGTCACGTACAAGAATGTTTTAAAGACTTTATATTATAAGTGACTTATTTTTTTGATTACTTAAAGTCTTTATTTTATTCTGATTATGTGTTTGTCTATGTAGGAGAGGTCTTAGGTTGTGTTTTTTCATGGATCTTAGGTCATTAAAGATGGTTGCGTCAGCATCAATGAAGTCAAAAGAAAAAAAACCATCTTCCATCAATTTTGAAGGGCATCAAAAGGTACACTCATAGAAGAAAATGCTGATGTGGGAGTGAACTCTATAGTACCATTCACAAAGAGACCACAACACCTAAGGAGTGGAAACTTTGAGTGAAAGTAGCATCTCTTCACTGATATAATATTTTCTTTGGATGTTACAACTGCAACATCGTGACACTATGGACATTGGAGTGATGTGACACCCAAAGTGTAAAATGGCACAAAGATGTAAGAAACTGTGGTGCCATGACATTTGAAAATAGAGAATTCGATGCTGCCAAGCTGACTTTCTAATGCCGCAGGGTTGATAATACTGCATCGCTATCTTTGTTGCCACCACAACTCTTGTAATGAGAGAACTTAGCTTTGCCATGTCAGAATTTGAGTGACCGGTGGTGTGGAAGGTAGTGTTGCGGCATTGTATTGTCTAATGTCATGGCGCTAAGAGATCTTTAGAATTTATGTCAATTTTTGAGTATTTCCTGCATAGAAACAAGTAAAATAATATATTTTCACTTAAAATAAAACACATTAAATAATATATATATTTTATACTTATCAACCACCCCCCAATGAAAAGAGAGAGAAGCTCTGAGTTTTCTAGAGAGAGAATTTTCGTTATTTTCAAATTTTCTCGCTCGCGGTTTTTCCGTCTCATTTTGCGGAAGGAGGCAACCATGGCGGTAGATGGCCGCCGGACATCTTTGACATCGTCGGAGTATTCTGAACTCCGACATCTTCAATCAGCAACAGAACGTCAAGTTGAAATCGATCGTCTTCGTCGATGAAGAGGAGAACTAGTCATTTCAGAAAGGATGCCTGAGAAACAGGGTAAGTCAGCTCTGGTGGAAGGTAAAGGTAAAAAGGTAGATGCGATAGCTCAAAATTTCTCTCCAGTCCAGGAGGCTTCCTCTTCAGGAATGAAAATTTTTGTGAATCGGTTTGGGAATTCAAGTGCAATCTCTGTCCATGGCAGCAAGATAAATGCGAATTCCTTAAATTCGATAAACAGAGAAATTCATTTTCCTATCAAGTCACCTGGATCTTCAGAGAAAATTACTACCACGCATCTCTGCAGAGAAGATCTGGTGGAATGACAATTTCAGAATAATTCTATTTCAGACTTAAGGGAAGTCAGGAAATGTACTTCAGCTGATTTAGGTGGTTGCACTGATAATCCCCTACAGGCTGGTAGGGAAGGGAGTAGTACACAATAGATCAAATCATCTTTGATTGACAAGGAAATTTCATTTGCGGACAAGGTAATTGGTGTATTGCCTAAGAAGATAGCCCTTGAACAAAAATCAAGTAATGGAATGACTAAACCTTACATCAAGTTGAATTTCAAAGAGGAAGATGTTTTCATGTCTGAAGATGGTAAGGCAGTGAAGCTTTGTGAAGCAGCTAAAAAGACCAATGCTAATAGATTGCTGAAATCATTGGTAATAAAAATATTTGGCAAGGAGTTGCCTCCACATGTGGTGGCATGGGAAATTAGAAAACAATGGAATAAGCTGGGCAAATTCCATTTTACAACAATTGGAGAAGGGGGGTTTTTATGCTCATTCGATGATCATGATTCGATGGAGGCAGTTCTATCAGGGGGACCCTGGTTCGTCAATGATCACATAATAGGCATGGGAAAATGGAATCCAGATTTCTCAACATCATCTTTAAAGGGTTTGACTTCACCAATCTGGATCAGAATGCCACACCTTCCTCTACAGTGCTGGGATGAACATAATATATCAATTATTGCTTCCAGGATCGGCACTCCGCTTATGTTAGATGGTAATTTATTCCAATGGGGAAGAAGAGAATTTGCTAGAATATGTGTAAGAGTGAAGATTGACAAGAAGCTTCCGGTTGGTGTTTGGGTGGATAGTATTTCAGGAAGATTTTTTCAAAGAGTTGAATACGAAAAAATTTCTTCCTTTTGCTTCCATTGTGGGAGGATTGGTCATGGAGAAGAGGATTGCAATAAGTTTAATTATGAGAATCAAAAGACAAATGAGGATAGTAATGAAGGTGGAAAGGGAGGTAATTTTGCTAATGAGGATGAAGTGTTGAAAACTTCTTCTTATGGACCTTGGGTCATGGTAAATCGTAAGAAGGGCAGAGGAGTCAATCAAATTAAATTTTATGATGAAGCTTCTAATAGAAATATTGCAAAGAATAAATTTCCTCTCAAAAAAACTTATCAGCCTATTCAGAAGTTGGGTAACCCGGAGAAAGCTGATATGGATACAGGGAACAAATATATCCAGATAATGAATGGAGAAGCTAATCAGAAGGCTATTAACAAGAAGGAAGATGCACCTAACAAAATAATAGAGCTGGAGTTCAAATCAGCTCAAGGAGAGGCTGTGGTGGAGAATCAAGACAATCTGAAAATGGAGAGATCTGGATGCATTTCAGCCAAGACTTTTGTTACCTTGGACGGTAACCAAATCCCAGATCCTAATAAGGCTATGATGGGTTTCCTGCGAACTCTAGCAATTCCGGAAGAATTGCTTGCGAACTAAGGTATTCCCATTTCTATTTCAGATAGCATGAAGAAGGTGGAGGCTGAGATTATGGAGAAAAACAATTCAATATCAGAGGCAACAAGGAAAGATACTTGTACTGAGGAAGGAGAAATTGTGGAAAATGAATGGGACAGCATTGGTCTATTAGACAATCCAGCAGATGATAGGATGCTGATGAAGCAGAAAGCCAAGAAGGATCCTTCTACAGAATCTTTTGGTAAAAAAAAGGTTAAATTGATTAAAGAACTTAAATCCTTGGGTTCTTCAAACATCATTGCTCAAAATAGGAAGTTGGAAGGAGGAAAAGTTAAGAAGATTGGGGGTGCTACCCTCACTCTTTTACAATGACTTCCTTGATTTTTTGGAACTGTAGAGGGGCCAAGAAAGTTGAGGCCGCTCTATATCTCAAAGAATTGGTAAAAGACAACAATACATTGTTTATAGGCTTGTTGGAAACAAAGTTAAACTCGATAGAGAAATCCCAAATTTTAAACCTTTTGGGAAAAATTGGGAATCTTTTGTGGTACCTTCTGAAGGTCTTTCAGGCGGATTGATGGTTTTATGGAGGAAGGATATATCAGAATTCTCGGTCATAGAACACTCTTCACAAGCAATCATTGATAATTTAACAATCCTTAATAAGGGTTGTTGGAAGGTGGCATCGGTTTATGCAAGCCCAAAAGCGGTTATAAGGAAACATTTATGGGAATGTTTGGAGAAACACTGCTCTGTTGACGATCACATGGTGGTTGGAGGAGACTTTAACTGTGTGCTTTCTCAGGAAGAAAAAAGAGGAGGAAAGAAATTTATAATGTCCCCAGGAGCTTTGGATATGAAGAATTTCATGATTCATAATGATCTCCATGAAGTTAAATCTATGGGACCCAAATACACTTGGTGCAACAACAAAGATGGAGGTGCACGAATTTTAGAGAAATTGGACAGATGTCTTATCAACTCTACGGCTTTGAATGCTATTCATTTGGCTCAGGTTAAACATCTTTCAAGGTTAGCATCGGATCATTGCCCAATCCTTTTGGAATTCTTCAAGCCTTTGGAGTCTTTTAGTAGAGAGATTCGCTATGAAGATGTATGGGCTTCCTACTATGGAGCTGCTGCTTTGGTGAAAAATGTATGGAATAAGAAAGGTGATCTGGAACTTGGCATTTCTCTCAACTTGAAATTTAAAAGAACCCTTAGAGCTCTTTTCTTCTGGAGTAGAGCAAAGTTCAAAAATTTGAACTTAATAAGGGATAAGTTGAAGGAGGAAATTTTGGAGATCCAAGTGGAAGAAGCAGATAGAGGTCTATCCACAGAAAAGCTGCAATTGCTTAGGTTCAAAGTCAATGAACTCAATGTTACATTGGCTAGGCTCAATTCTTGGTGGAGGCAACGTGCTAAGGCAAAGTGGATGGAGCTTGGCGATACCAATTCTTCCTTTTTTCATGCATTTGTGAACTCCAGAAGGAATCAGAATTGGATCAATCATATCAAGAAAAAAGATGGTTCAACTACTGAAGTATTAGCCGAAATCTAGGATACTTTCACAGATTTTTTTTCTCAGAAATGGAAGTTTAGGGACTGTCTTTTGGAAGGCTGGCCAAACCCGGTTACTACCTTGGGAGATGATGAATGAAAATATCTAGAAACAGAGTTCACTATGAGAGATATGCAGGAGGTGGTGAAAAATTCTGGTTCAAATATTTCTCCAGGCTTGGACGGTATCACTTTCTCATTTATCAAAGATTTCTAGTTAATTATTAAAGAAGATGTTTGGAGAGCTGTTAGCCATTTCCTATCCTCCGGTATTATGCATCACTCATGGAAAGAAACATTAATTGTTTTAATTCCTAAAGTCAAAAATCCCCATGAGGTTTCCAACTTTAGGCCAATTAGTCTTTGCATGACTATTTACAAAGTGGTAGCAAAAATGCTTTTGAATAGAATGGAAGGAGCTATTCATAAAATTATTTCTGAGGAACAAGCTGCATTCATTAGAGGTAAATCACTTTCAGAACATGTACTTTTAGCTCAAGAAGTCTTCAACAAATTCAGATACTCTAAAGCTAAAAAAGGCCTCTTGGCAATCAAGTTGGATATGGAGCAAGCCTATGACAGCATGGGGTGGCTTACATTAAGGCAAGTACTTACCAATTTCAATTTTCCTAACAAGTTTAGGGACCTTTTAATGCAATGCATTTGTGATCCAAAATATTGCATTCTTATTAATGGGAAGAAATCGGTTTGGATCAATGATAAATGTGGATTTAGACAAGGATGTCCTTTGTCTCCATATTTATTTATCCTTTGTTCTCAAATTTTGTCGGATGCTTTAAACCAAAAGAGGAACTATTTTGGTATTTCTATTGCTCCTAAAGAACCCAAGATTTCCCACTTTCTTTATGCCGATGATTTATTAATCTTCTCGGAAGCCAATGTGAAAATAATTAAGGATCTGAAGAACATTATTTCATTATACTGCAAGTGGACAGGTCAAATAGTAAACCAATCCAAATCCATGGTTATCTTTGGTAAACACACTAGAATTAGGATGAAGAAGAAAATTGGTAGAATATTCAATTATAAAATTGTGAACGAGATAATGTATCTTGGAGTAAAGCTTACGGTTAGAATACTTAAAGATTCCGATTTTCATATCTTGTTGGAATCTGCGGCCAATAAGCTGAACACTTGGGGAAAGCATTGTATGTCTTTGGAGGGAAAATTAATTCTGGTTAAATTTGCTTTCCTAGCTCTTCCAATGTTCTTATCATCTCTTACACTGGTTCCTATAAGTATTCTCAAAGAATTTGACAAGATGTGTAGAGGGTTCTTGTGGAATAAGAAAAATGGTAATACTGGATTGCACTATGCCTCATGGGAGCAGCTTTGCAAACCTAAAGGTGAAGGAGGTCGTGGACTTTATTCAGCAGTCTCAAAGGTTGGACCTCTTCGTGCAAAATTTGCTTGGGATTTCCTCATGAAGAAGGACTCGTTGCTTTACAAGATACTTAGAAGCAAATATGGTATGAATATTTGGAGTGAACCGGTGAAGAGTGCTACTTCAACTACTTGGAAGATTATTACAACAGGAGCTGTCTATCTTAAAAACATTGTGAGATGGAATATTTCCAATGGACAGTCTATTAACTGGATGCTCGATGCTTGGTTCCTTGACAAAAGCTTCTCTAAATGGCCTACATTCATAAATATGTTAGAACCGTCCAACTACAGTTTATGCAATTTTATTGTGGATGGAAGATGGAATTTAAATCTCTTGCAAGTTTTTTTTTGGAGAACAACAAGTGGAACTTATCAGAAAAATTCCAATCATAACAGATTGTTGCAGCGATCAATTGGAACTTAAAACAAAAAATTCTGGGAAATCGATTGCTGCACTGTCATTTGAAGCCAAGTTGGACCGGAAAACATAGAAGAACCTTTGGACATGGATGAAAAATTTAAAACTGA
Source organism: Dendrobium nobile (assembly GCA_022539455.1). Taxonomy (NCBI): domain Eukaryota; kingdom Viridiplantae; phylum Streptophyta; class Magnoliopsida; order Asparagales; family Orchidaceae; genus Dendrobium; species Dendrobium nobile. Next base: position 3,118,775 of record CM039722.1, on the reverse strand, counting down.
GACCTAGAATTGAACTCTTTTGGTGGAGGCTTTATAATGAAGCTCTTCCTTCAAATGCTTTCCTGATGAAAAGGAAACTGCGAGGAAATGCAGAATGTCCGAGAGGCTGTCAGGAAGAAGAAAATAATTGGCATATTGCAGGTAGCTGTATAAAAATTTAGAAGGTGATAAATTTGCTTAACATTTGGGGATTCCATGTCCCATTATTCAGTAACTTCAACTCATGTTTGGAGGAGCTTGAGAGTTATGCAAAGCAAAATTCTTTTACAGCTAATCTTTATTGTACAACTATTTTTCTAGTTTGGAAATGTAGATGTAAACTTATACATGAAGGAGTGGAGGACTCAGAGATCTATATAGCATCGAATTAAATCTCTTTAACTTCGGTGAGCAACTTTATAAATATTCATTCGGGCAACTGGGATGTTAACCAGCTAAAGCTGTCTAACTCTTGGCATCCTCCTCCTCCCGGGTGGATTAAGATTAATGTAGATGCTGCACTGAAATGCAACAATATGGCAGGAGTTGGTGGAGTTGTAAGGGATGATAAAGGTCAGTTTTTACTAGCTTTCGGAGCCGAGTATGTGCATTGGGATATTTCCCAAGTGGAATTAATGGCAATCTACTACCTTAAAAACATATTGAAAGATTGGATGTTTGAATATCAAGGTGTGATGATTGAAGGTGATAATTCAAATATTATCAAAGCACTCCAAATTGGGTTGAAGAAATGGAAGATCAAAGAAATAAAAGAGGATAGATTGGCTTTTCTTAATGACTTCAACCAAGTTTTATTTTCTTTTTGTAGTAGAAATTGTAACAAATTAGCGGATATTTGTGCTAATTTGGGAGTCTTTAATTCCTTTATTTGGTCAGATCTTTTGGACAAAGACATTCCTCCTTCATTCTTGTATTACTTGAAGGAGGAATGCGATGCTTTAGGATTGTCTTGAGTTGTTTGTTTCTCCCTTTTTTATTTTTAATGCTATTGCATTTCCACTCAAAAACAAAAACCATCCCCCAATGCTATAGATCTAAAGTTTTTTTCTAAAATTCTAGAGATAATCCCAAGGCCGTAGCACTCTAACGAAGAAATTCCATATTTTTTTGAACATGTAAATAAACCCCAGAACCCATTTTAGAATACAAGCAGATGTTTAGATTTATATAAAATGTTTTCAAACATTTACAAAAGGGTTTAAATGTAGAAATTTAAATGATGAACTTGAATTTGGTCATGTTAGAATGCTTTAAATTTTACACTGACTTTGTAGGTGTTATAAAGCAACAAACTCTAATTTTAGGCTAGGGTGTTTTTTTTTATTTGCTTTAAATAATTTGTTAGTTTAAATATTTTACTCATATATGTTATTAAATGAGTGATTTTGGTAGATATGTGTTGTGTTTTGGTTGATTCCTTCTTGTGATTATTGTGTGATGATTTTATGATGAGTGAGAGGATATCCTATTTTTTCAATAAGCCCTTGTAAGCATTTTATTTACTTATTGTTAAACCAATTTTTTATAGGTAAACATGCTTTTGCAGAGGTATTAAAAGGGGACTATTTATAAATTTAAGTGTATATAAATGCTTACAAATGCTTTAGTTTCTTAGTCCCTTAAAAATAAAGCATGACCAAGCTTTGTATATTGTTCAAAATAAAATAATTATAATATGTTTCTATGATTGTGATGATGTTATGTTATATAAATTGCTTTTTACTAACTCTTATATGAGTATACATACTTTTCAATTTTTCAAATGAGATTGTTTATTTTAAGGATAAAGGAAACAAAAGAATGAATCTTCTTTCTCTAAAGATGGTACCTTTTGGAAGCCTTTTTAGAAGGACGACAGTTGCTGAGTAACTAGAATATTTAAAAATTATAAATAATCTCATTTTGTATATGACTTGCATCAAATATAGGTGTAGAAATCTAAGCTTTCTTAAGGTAGAGCCTTGCCACCATTTCGTTTGTTGTAGACCTTGGGTTTCATATATAAGTGGCACCTGCCACTTGGTATTTTATATACTTTTTTGTAATTGATTACTTTATTTATACTTATTGTGTAGTGGAACTCTTGTTTTTTACTAATTTTTTTTCACTTACATGTGTTTTACCTGGATGATCGTTTGCCTCTTAGGAATCTATGAAATGTTGCAAATCTAGGATCCCTAATCTGTGATTTTAATGATGAAAAACTCTATTTATTAAATTTTACATTCTCAGGAAATATATTGTATATTATTTTTGTTTTGTGCACTAATGATTGTAGGTACAATACTAAAAAAGACTAAAGAATCAAGATTGGGTAGGTTAGGATGTCAAGTCAAAAGAGTATGCATTTATATTTTCTTTAATTTTCTATTTTCTTGTGTCAGGCAACATTAGAGTGTATGCAATTGGGTACTCGTACACACATAAATGGGGAGAGAAAATTTTCATAAAATTAAAATTTTTTGAACTAATCATATTGTACGAATTATATTCGTATTGTTCGATCAGTTGTTTTAGAGAATGGTTTAATGACTAATTAAAATTTCGTGTTCCATAAATTAATCATATTGTACTATATATATCGTAATGTATAATTTGTTTCATGATCAAAGCCCTTGCCACCAGATTAATTTAAGTAAGATTTTGAAATTGAAAATTTGAACTAATCGTATTGTACGAAGATTTGTAATCTTGCTAAAATTAACCTCTATGATTAGTCAATCAAATAATTATTTAATTAATAATAGTCAATAGTACCAGAAGATTGATAGAGATGAATTCTGGTCATCCCGAAGTTTGTACAAAATGAAACCATGATTTTTTACCTAATCGTATTGTACGATGATGATCATACAAAATGACTGGCATAAATGAATTTGGTCATCTAGACATACTAGATGAAGTTGTGTATTTCAACTAATCATATTGCGCGATAGTAATATTGTACTGGATAATTTACCAAAAAACAACAAATCGTATTGTACAATGATAATAGTACGAGACGAATGACAAAGATGAGTTTTTGTCGTCCAAGGAGTCATCCCGTACAAATAAAGGAAATTAAATAGATCGTACTAGACGATCTATGGATCATATCATATAATGTGTTCATAAAAATTGAACATGTCATTTAATGACTCCTTACATCGTATTGGATGGGACTAGTTTTGAACTAATCGTATTTTATAAACTTGAATTGTATTGTATGAACAGAGGACGACCAACATGATTTTATAGTGTTTCTTGAATCCTGTTATAAAATCAATACTTTAACATTTTTCAATATGATGTGAAGAGAGGAATGTGACTGAATGGGGAACTTTAAGAGGTAGCTTTGAAGAGAATCAGGGTTTATGAGAGGAAGGAGAAGGTGAGCTTGAGCATGAGGTAGAAGTAGTATGAGGGGATCACACGGTTGCTCCAGGCTAGTTGCACGCTTGCTCCTCCTATAGCCTTAGTGAGTTTTGTGGGAGCTCTCTAGAGAGAGAAGCTCCTTAGTCTGTCCTCAAAGTTCTCTGCCTTCTCAAGGAGGGACAAAAAGTAGTCTAGATTCTCTGCCTTCTTTAGGAGGGAGAAAAAGGAGTCAAAGTTCTTCACCTGTGAAAGGCATTTCAGTCCTCAGCCGCACTGGGTTGGTGTAAAGGCTTCTCCACCTTACTGAGAGAGCAAAAGGATAGTCACTTTTATGTTAGTGTAATACGCAGAGTGGAGGACTCCGAGAAGTGGATGTAGGTCATGGTTTGACCGAACCACTACAAAATTTGGTGTATTCTTTCTGATCTTATTTTTTGTATTTTAACTTTTGCATTTCAATTTCGTTATAATTGCTGGGTGAATTTTTGAAATCAATATTCTATTGTGCAATTTAAATTTCTATCATTATCACTAAAATTTTTGTTAAAAGCGTTAGCTTTTGCATTGTAAAATTAAATTGTCTGTTTCAAAAGTTTAAAATTTTTACAATAAATTATTACTCTTATTTAGGATTATTTTAAAAGCAACAATTACCCCCCCCCCCCCCCCCCTGGCACATCTCAAACTTTCAAGGGTTATTAGAGTAGGGTCTCAAAAATAGTATTTTAAAAATTTTTGAGAAAAATGATCAATGACATATTTTGGCAATATGGAGGGTTATTCAATAACCTGTCCACCTTTATTTGAAAACATCTTATTTGATTTCTGAAAAAATCACATGTCTACATTTTACAACCCATTAACTATTGATTTTTGCATATGATTCAAACTGGTTACTCACCTCCATCACATATTGTTAATGGTGCTAAAACTGATATTCCCTTTAATGAATAGAGTAATAAGGATAGGTAACTCACACAGTTAAATGCTAAATGTCTGAACTATTTCTTTTGTGCTTTAAAATTCAAATACTATATATAAGTTTGTATATGCACTATCGAGAAAGAGATTTGGGATAGATTGTATAACACCTATGAGGGAACTATAGAAGTTAAAGACTCTAGGCTAAATATTCCTTTGCATGACTTCAAACTTTTTTACAAGAAACTTAACAAGATTATGTCTGAAATGTACACTAGGTTCACCCAAATAGTAATATTCCTTGCATGAAATAGGTAGAGAACTGTCAAATTCTAAAAAAAGTAAAAAAATTCGACGTTGTTTACATAGCTCTTATGATGTAAAATTAATCATAATTACTGAATAAAAAAATTTAAATGTTTACATTGTTTATAATTTGCTTGTATCACTCATTGCCTAAGAGCAAGAAGTGAGTCAAAGGAAAAATAATTCAGGAGAAAAGAAGAAGGAGAGAACTATAGCACTAAAAGCTAATGATTCTGATAGTGACAACTATTCAACAGATGAGGATGATAAAATAGCCTTGATGATGCACCATTTCAAGAGTTTTCTAAAAAAAAAAATAAAGGCATCATCAAAACAACTAGAGCAAAGGTAAAGGCCACAAATCAACTAAAGTTTTATCTGATACATTTTACTTTGAGTGTAGGAAACTAGTTCACCTTCGAGCTAAGTGCCATAACCTGAAGACTCACCCTAGTAAGAAGAAGGGTGAAGAGTGGCTGAAGTATAAAAGGGGCAAACAAAAGGCAAAAAAAAAAGTTTTTTGGGCCAACCTTGTCTCAGAATCGTCAGAAGAAGAAGCAAATGAGGAGATAACAAACTTGTGTCTAATGGATAATGATAATCTTGATCAATCTGATCAAGATGTGATATGTCAACTCTCTTTTGACGAATTGCTTATTATTTCTAAAAATATTCATGATTCGTATAAGAAGCTTAAGAAAATACATGCTAGTCTTAATATTGAATTTTCTGCTTTACAAAAAGAGCATGCTAGTTTAATTACCAAGCACTCTAGTTTATATAGCGATCATATGACTTTATTAGATGACTTTAATGCATTAAATAAGAAGCATATTGATATATATGATGCACATAATTTCATGAAACATCACATATTATTCCAAAAAAAGTATTTAAGGATATAAAAAAACTTAAATGTCAATTAGATAGAAGAGAGCATGCACTAAAACTGGAAGTGGCAAGCTACGAAAGTGAAAATGAATGTTTACAAGAAAAAAATGACTGCACTTGAGAATAATAACCACCACTTTCAATAGCTCAATAGTATAACCCCTCAACACATTATGCATCACATAAACCTAGGAAGAGGCACCATCACCAACATAGGTTAGTAAACCCATTCCTTGGTGTTATGTGTTACTCTTGTGGCATATTAGGACATATCGCCTACACTTATACTATCCACCATAGGACACATTTAATGTGGATGCCTAAATTACATTCATCACAACATAACATGCATACATCTCATTCATTCAAGCATAAGGTGGAACCCAAACTCACTTGGGTTCCCATATCTAACCTTTAAATGACATTGTAGGGATGCTCTCATAAAAGACCTAGTGAGAGCATGTGATGCCTGGATAGTGGCTGCTCGAGGCATAGGACTAGTGATATGGAGTAGTTCATCACACTGGAGGTCAGATTTAGAGGTAATGTGACATTTGGAGACAACACCACTAAAAAAATAATGGGATCAGGCACAATTGGAAACTCTAAACATTTTATGATTGAAAATATTTTAGTGGTTTAAAGCATAGCTTGTTAAGAATTTGTTAACCATGTAATGTAAAATTTCTTCCTAACAAATGCATAATTAGTTTAGATGAGAAACTTATGTTAGAAGAAAAATAGATGATTAATATTTATAATTAGACTTGAATTATATTGAATATTCAAGTTCTTTGTGTTTAAAAACTATAATTGATGACTTGGCTATGGCATAGGAGACTTTTTCATGCTAGCCTGAAAACACTTACGAATATCACTCAAAAAAATATAGTCAAAGGCATACCTAAGTTAGACTTCACTAAGGACCATCTATGTGAGTCTGCCAACTAGGAAAATAAGTAAAATCATAATTTCATTTAGTTAAGGATATCAACAGTTCTAGGCTACTAGAAATCCTTCACATGGACCTATTTGGACATGTTAGTGTAGCCAACCTAGGAGGAAACACTTATGGATTTATGATAGTATATAACTACTCTAGGTTCACGTGGGTAGGATTTCTAGCACATAATAGTGAGTCATTTGAGGAGTTTAGAATCTTCTCCACTTAGATTTAAAGGGAATTACGATGTAAAATTTTAATAATTCATAACGATTCTTGTGGAGAGTTTGAAAATGATAGGTTTGAATCCTTTTATCAAGAGATATGAATAGTACATAATTTCTTTATCCCTAGAACCCCTAAGAAGATTGGAATAACAGAAAGGAAAAATAAAATCTTGGTAGCTGGTAGGGTAATGTTAGCTGAATATTCACTTCCTAGGTATTTTTGGGTTGAAACAATGAACACTGCTTGCTATGTTTTAAATAGGGTGAATATTAGATCCAAGTTGAATAAAATTTCATATAAAATCCTAAAGGGAAGGACACCCAATCTGTCTCACTTACATGCATTTGGATGTAAATAATTTATCTAAATCAATGAAAAGTCACCCTTAGGAAAATTTAATCAAGAATCTGATGAAGGGGTCTTCTTAAGTTATTGATATGTAGGTGTGGACCTCTGAAAGGACACCACCGGGCTGAAGGAGTGCAGAGGGGATACGACCGCACTCACCTTGAGGGATAGAGATGATTGCAGGCCTCCATGCTCCTCACAAACAAGCCAATGGAAGGGTATATTAAACCATACGTATGATTAACCATGGAGGATAGTGGTTCTCGCATACGCACCTTGATGGATAATAATATATATGGCCTGATCACAGTCATGAGATTTCTCCTACTCAATTCATCAGCTCGAGTAGGGTTTATTTGACGTGGGATTCAGTTTCCCACAAGTGCAAGTCCCCGTGGTTAATTATATATTAGGCCAGAGCATAAGAAGACTCTCGATTAAGGATCCTGCTTTATCATTTCGAATGGGATTGGCACAAGGGTAGAGGCTAGGAAGTTCTTAATCAAGTAGAAGAAAGGTCCAATTGGCTTAGTCAACGCACTTGGTTCATACCAACAAACGGAGGGACTAAGGCACTAAGGTAAAACTAGAGAAAATAAAATCAAGCACTCCAAGCATGCAGGAGAGAAAGATGGAAGTGACATCATCCATGTGATGCAGATAGGTAGGATTTATAGTCCCTGAAAAATAGAAAACTTATCCACCAATGAGGTTTACTATGAGACCAAATATAGTAGCCTTGAATCCTAAATCTAAATTGGGTTTAGTGTTCTACGTACAACACTAACTCCTGTATCTTAATTAATGCAATGCAAAACCTGGACTTACCCTAGCCTAGATTGGGGAGCCAACTAACCACCTAATAATTTAAAACCATGTTGTCTGGTCATTTATGAATGATAGATGGGTAGTTTAGTTTTTAGAAGTTAAGGTCGACATCTAGAGAGTTTTTTAATTGGCCTTGTACTTATATAGGCTGAATGCTCCTAGAGCTAATACAATTAAATTTTATTTCAATGAGTTTTTAATGCAATACATGCTAGTTAAAAGGTCCAAATCATGAATGCTTCAAATTTAAAAAAATAGACTTATATAAAAATCATTTTTAGAAGGAGACTAGACTTCCACAGGTCTAGCACCTCATCCTTATAGGCCAGATTATCCGGACACTACCCGCAGGAGGGGAAGTGTCTCATAAAAAGGGGAGAAAAGAAATGCAGTAATATGCATGCGACCCTGGATGATTCTGGCAGTTTCCTAGGTCGTTAGGTTTCTATGTTATTTAATTCTTAAAATTTTAAAGATTAGTTATGAGTAGAAAAAGTTTTAGTCTTTATAGAGCCTAACAAAATCTAGGCTAAAATAAAAGCAGCATGCAAATTGCCAATAAACTAAGAAATATAAGTATCCTAGAGGCAAACAATTATAAGTAAAATACATTAGAATAATTAACAAATTAATAAATGGTCATAGGCAAACTGGCCTTAATTACAAATCAGGGTCTACAGAAAATAAAATGGCCAAGCACCACTGCCAACAACCTGAATTTTTAAACCTAAGAATGATGCAAATGATTTTGAGTGGGATATTAGGTCTTCAGTTCTTCAGCCTTCTTGGACTCCTTGGATCTCTCCTCCTTAGTCTCCTTGGATTCGTCGTGGCTTGAATATCCAATTGAAGAGACAATTTTTCCTTGAAGGGGTATTGTCATTTCTCTTTGGATATCTAAAAGCCATCCAAACTCGATCTTCCAAATGGAAGAAGACTCTCCCTCTTGAGGATGCCTTCTTCTTTTGAAATTCGAGTTGGATAAGAATATCCTAACTCAATGACACTTTCATAACTCAAACCAATATTATAAATGATTATATTAATAGAAAGTAGTAAATTCTAGACTCTCCTGCAAGGTTATCCTAATGAAAAATATCCTAAGAAGTTATAATATCTCAAGCAATTTATATGTAAATAAAAAAAAACTCATCACAGCCACACTTGGCCATAATCTTAATTATTTTTTTGAGGACTAAGCAGTCTCTAGAGCACCTGTAGTAGTTATTATTTTTTATTTTTATTTAGCCCTCATTTATTTAGGGGGGCTGAGCATTTTTTGAAGTGCCTACAAAGACATCATTAGTATTTAAATCATGACTATTGCCCCCTTTTATTTAGCGCTACATGAACATGACCACCTGCATAAAACATCATTAGTACCAAAATATCGATCCTAACCTATGGGTAAATCTAGCGCACAATCAAATCAATTTCCAGAGTGCAAAAAAGTAAACAAACAAAACATCAATTTTACTCACAACATACAGTAAAATCTCAGAAAGCCTAGCACACAATAGAAACATAAACACCAGCCTAGCCTAGATCTATAAGTGATGCCCTAACAAATAATTCTACATGTGTATAAGGTTTGTGTGACTTTGGATAGGTCCTAGGCTGGGTAGTTAATTCAAGTTACCTAATATTCAAGTTTGTTGAAGGTCTAAAAAGAAAACTTTATTTAAGGTTTAAATATTAGTGAATTAGGATTCATTTTAGTTAATTTAGTTTTTTGATTCATTTTAATACTTAGGGTAGTGATCTTTGAAGTTTAAGTTATATTAGCCAATTTTAGAAAGTTTCGGGTTCGCCTAGGTGCTAGGATAAGGGGGTTTAAAAGTTCATTATGAGAATTAAGCTTGGTTTGGGGTTCCTAACATTTTAATTAAATATTAAATCTTAGGGTGAGTAATTAGGTTTTGAGTTTTCTGGATTTGGAGTTTTCTAGGCCAAGATATGAATTTTAGAAGTTTCGAACAGTTATTGAATTATTAAAAATTATCTTATAAGGGGTGATTTGAAGGGAGGATTCATTTTGAGTTAGCCGTTAGAGAGAGAAACTCTAGCTGTTAGAGAGAGAAAGTTTTGAAAATTTGAAATTTTCGAAACCGATTTCCGTTCCTCTTCTCAGGATCGGAGGAGAACGATGGAGGTGGACTGCCGCCGGCAAGGGCATGATGTAGAAAATGATTATGAAGGAAAACTGATGTCGACATCGTCGTCTACGAGGTCTCCTTCGCTTATGGTTTATTCAAAAATAAACACTTATGGTGATTATTTGTCAAATTTGAATTCAACTCAGAGAATTCTAAGTCCTTTGAATAAACGTCAAGGATCGTTGGTGATTAAGGAGGTAACTGATTTATCTCCTTTGAGGATTCAACATGTGGAAGGCAAAGGTAAGGCTCCATCTGAAATTTTGAATTCGGTTACACCTAACAGTTTCAAATCTATAGCTTTTTCGTCTGATCATACCGCCTCAACTTCTGGAATGAAAATTTTTGTTAATCGTTTTGAGAATTCAAATGCAATATGGACTATGTCCCAGCGTGATAAATGAGAATTCCCAAAATCTGTTTGACAAAAATCTTCATTCAGAACATGATATAAATACTGAGATAAGCGTAGAGAAGCTGAATGATGGAATGCCAAAGAGCTCGGCTGGTTCGGGTAATGTCAACCCTTGGAGCAATAAACAATACATAAAGTTGGATTTCAAAATTGAGGATGTGGTCTATTCTGATGATGGTATTACTGTCAAGTTGAATGAAGAAAGAGAGAAGATGAATTCTAAAATTCTATCCAAATCTTTAGTTATTAAAGTTTTTGGTAATACTTTACCTTCTCATTTAGTAGCTTGGGAAATAAGAAAACAATGGAATCATTTCAGGAAATTCCACTTTACTACATTGGGTAAAGGATGGTTCTTATGCTCTTTCTCTTCAGAAGAAATGGTTGAAGCAGTGCATTCTGGTGGCCCGTTGTTTGTAAATGGACACATAATAGGTATGGAGAAGTGGACTCCTGAAATTAATACTTCTTCTATTAAGGGACTTTATTCTCCAATATGGATTAGAATACCCCATCTACCTTTACAATGTTGGGATGAGAAGAACATAGCATGTATAGCTTCAAGAATTGGAAAGCCAATAATGATGGATGGCAACATGTTCCATTGGGGGAGAAGAGAATTTGTAAGAGTATGTGTAAGAATCAAGCTTGATCAACCCCTTCCAACAGATGTTTGGGTGGATAGTATTGCTGGAAGATTCTTCCAAAATGTGGAATATGAGAAGGTTTCTAACTTTTGCTTTGTATTTGGAAAGATCGGTCATGTGAATAAGGAATGTGGTCAAAAAGAAAATATTTCTAAAATAGTGGACGTTGATAATGGAGGTGGTATTGATAAGAAAATGGAAGGAACACAAGACAATCCAACCGCACCATCTTATGGTCCATGGATTTTAGTTAACAGCAAAAGAAGAAGAAATATTACAAAGAAAAAAGTTGAGACCAAATCAGCTACACTTAAATATGTTAAAAAAGCTGTTATTCCTGTAGCAACTGAGAAGGAAGTGCAGATTATGGTAGCTGCTGATACAAGAGAAAACTTTTCTCTTAAGAATACCGGAAAGCCATGTAATATGAATGATCATTTAGAAGATGGGGAGTTTGTTGAGTCTAGTAAATAGGTTGTTAAACCTAAGTTAATGCCCCAAAGCTACCGAGAGGGGGGGGGGGTGAATTGGTATTTAAAAATTTTCCCTCTTTTGATAATTTTAACCGAAATTAAACTTTAATGATATTTTTTATAAAAAGTTTTTCAACCACAATTTTTAAAACACTAAAGTAAATACAGAAAATAAATAGCAGTAAAATAAAAAGACACGATTTATAATGGTTCGGTCTAAACCAGACCTACATCCACTCCCTAGAGGCACCCTCTGAGTATTGCACTAATACTAATAGTGTCTCTCCTTTTGCACCCACAACAAGGCGGAGAAGCCTTTACAATCACTCTTTTCAACACTACCCGGTGCGGCAGAGAACCGTCATCCATTTACACTTTCCCTAGTGTTGGCAAAGAACCGTCGTCCTTTTTCACTCTCCTAGTGAGGGCAGAGAACCCTTCATCCTTTTACACTCTCCTAGTGTCGACAGAGAACCATTCGTCCTTTCACACTCTCCTAGTGTTGGCAGAGAACCGGATCTCCTTGACAGATCTCTTCCCATGAAATCTAGAAAGAAGAAAAAAAAAAAAGAGTGAAGTAACCTTAAATCACAAGTAGGAAATCTTACCTTTGAACACTATGCAAAGCCTTCAAGCTCCAATGGTAGAAATCCTTCTTTGAATGCTCTCTCTCACTCTCTCCTTTACTCTTCTTCCAATAGGCACAAAGATCAATGAGCAAAAAGATTGGGTGGAATTCTAATTTGGACTATATATACAAAAGACAAGAAAACCCACCCAAAAACTGTAAGTTTTTAATTCTGTACGCAGTGGATCGTCCCATACGATCGGGGATCATCCTGGACGATTTTACTTAAAGTGTCGGAAACGAACCTAATGTATATTGGTACAAACTATGTTCATACACGCTCATCGTCCCGTACGAACTAGGTTCGTCCGGTACGAAATGGTTATTACATAGGTCGGTCCCCAAAATTCTACAGGACGTAACCAACTAATGTAAGTCGGTTCGGTTCATCCTGGGATGAAAATTAATTTTGTCCTGTACGATCTCATACAGAGAGCTTCGTCCCGGTACGAAAATTAATTTCGTCTGAACGAACAGTGAAAGTGAGAATCTAGAGACGTTCGTCCCGGGATGAATATTAAATTCGTCATGGACGATTAGGATTTAGAAAATTTTCTGCTCGCCTGTTCGATCCATTGCTCTTCTGAGGGTTAATTGACATGATCGTCCAGTACGAACCAAGTTCGTCCCGTACGATCAGTTCATAAAAATTGTCCCCCAAGAGTTTGTGTTGTGATTTTTCACTCAATTTTAATCACTCCCTTTCATTTCAAAACTTGTAATTTACAAAAGAATAATTTGAAGTCTTCATCGCTTGGAGTTGATTTTCCTAAAATATTAGTACACACTAGAGCAAAAATAAAACTTCCAAAAAGTGTTAGGAGATATATAAAAACAATAATATTTGAAATCATCAAAATAATACAAATTGTAAGAATATAAAACATGCAAATAGCAACTCTCTCTATAGAGTTTATGCCTGTACATAATAATGAATTATCTCAGGATAACACCTTGACATTGGAAAAATTTTCTAACAACAGATATGGGAAGGGTTGCCTGCGAACTCAAGTAAATCCTAAGGGATTACTTGCGAACTCAGGTATTCCCTATCATGATACAGAGGTATATGATAACAATAAATCTGGGAAGACTACAGATAATAAATTAACTGTGGAAACTCATCCGGTTAATAAGTTTTCTATCCTTCAATTAGTCAATGAAGATGGTTATGAAGATGTATCTATACAGAACTCTATGATGAGTAAGGAAGATGTTATTGAAGATGGGAAACAGTTAATTGAAGCAAAAACTGTTAATGGCACAGATGAAGTTGTCCCAGTCTTGGAATCTGAAAATAGTCTAAATGAAGAATTGCCTAAATGCAAATTGGCAAAAGAACTAAAATCTTTAGGACCCATTAAAAGCAAAACTCGTGGAAGACTTGGTGATGGAGGTAGTAGGAGGAAGGTTGGGGGCTACTCCCCAAATAAACTTTAATGAATTCCATAGCCTTTTAGAATTGTAGAGAGGCTAAGAAGAAAGAAGCCTCTCTATACATGAAGGTGTTTATAAAAGTTCATAATGTTTTTTTTTGTGGGTTTAGTAAAAACTAAAATTAGCACTTTTGATAAAACTATGGGTCCTAATTGGGATTTTTTTATTTTACCATCTGAGGGATTATCCGGAGGGATTATGATTCTTTGGAGAAATGATATTGCTTCATTTTTAGTTATAAAGACTTCAGAACAATGTATAATTGGAGATCTCAATGTCTTTAATCAAGGAAGATGGATGATTTTTACGGTATATGGGAGCAAGGAGGTTCACAAGAGAAGTTTGTTATGGGAGTGCATTCAAGAGCAATCTAAAAGAAAGATTCCAATAGTTATTAGAGGGGACTTTAATAGCATCTTATCAAAAGAGGAAAAGAGAGGATGTAGGAAGTTTATTTTCTCTAAAGGTTCCTTTGATATGCTAAAATTTATGAATGATAATGACTATCATGATATTGGAGTGGTTGGTCCAAGATATACTTGGTGCAACAATAAAGTGGGAAGTGGAAGAATTCTAGAACGTTTGGATAGGTGCTTGTTGAACTCAAAGGCTCTTCAATGTATCCAAATTGTTGTGGTAAGACACTTAGCAAGAGTGGCTTATGACCACTGCCCTATAGTACTGAAATTATTTGAAGTAGCTAGAAGAATAACAAGGTCTATCAAATTCGAAGATGTTTGGCTATCTTTTAAAACAACTGAGCACATTATTTCTAAAACCTGGAAGAAGAATTTTGTTGGAGATGACATGGAAGTTCTCAACAAGAAGTGCAAGAGAGCTTTGAATGATTTATATTATTGGAGCAAGACAAGCTAAAAGACTTCTCTAGTGAAAAAGATAGATTGAAAGATGAAATTTTATTACTCAAAGAAGAAGAAGCAAGGGTTGGATGGCTGGATGAAGATAAGTTGTGGAAATTAAGAGCTAATGTTAGAGAATTGAATGTTATTCTCAATTACTTGAACACTTGGTGGAGACAAAGAGCAAAGGTGAAATGGGTGGTTGAGGGAGACTCAAATACTAAATTTTTTCATGCCTTTGCCAATGCTAGAAGAAATGCTAATTGGATCTCCCAAATCAAGAGTCTTCATGGCTTGCTCACTGAAGACCCAAAAGAAGTGGAAGGAATTTTTTACAATTTCTTTCAAGAGAAATGGAAGGAAAGATATTGCAGTCTTGATAACTAGCCGAAACTTTGGATGGTGTTGAATGAAGATGGCAAGAAATGGTTGAAGATTGACATTTCAAAAATTGAAGTTAAGGAGGCGATTATGAGGTTAGGAAACAATAAAGCCCCTAGATGTGATGGATTGACACACTCCTTCAAAAACTTTTGGAATATCATTGGAGGAGATGTATTTAAAGCAATAAGGCTTTTCTTTTGTACAGGTAAAATGAGTAGTGAATGGAAGGATAATCTTGTAGTGCTCATTCCAAAAACTACTAATTCTTTAACTCCTTCATTCTACCGTCCAATCAGTTTATGTAACACAATTTATAAAATTGTGTCCAATGTGATCTTGCATAGACTGGTTTTAGTTATTCCTAAAATTATATTCGAAGAACAAGTGGCTTTCGTAAAGGAGAGATCCATTTCTGAGCATCTTTTATTAGCACAGGAAATCTTCAATAAAATGAGGTTTTCAAAATCTAGCAACGGTTTCTTGGCCATCAAATTGGAAATGGAACAAGCATACGATAGTCTGTGTTGGCTTACTTGTTGGGATTCCCAGACAGTTTTCTAAAACTTGTTTTGGACAGTGTTTCTTTTCCCAGATTTTCAATTCTTATTAATGCGAATAGATCAAAATGGATAGAGGGTAAATGTGGGTTTCGTCAAGGCTTCCTACTCTCCCCATTTTTATTCATCATTTGCTCTCAGCTTTTGTCTAATTCTTTTTGCAGCAGGACTGATAATTTGGGAATTAAAGTTTGCTCCAATGCTCCCAGAATTACACACCTTATGTATGCTGATGATGTTTTACTATTCTCAGATGCAAGTTTAAAAAATGTGAAGAATATTAAAAGTATTGTTAAACAATATTGCAGCTGGACGGGTCAGAGTATAAACAAGCACAAATCCTCACTGATTTTTGGAAAATTTTTACCAAGAAGAAGGAAGAGAAAGATCTCTAAGCTGCTGGATTTCAAACCGGTAGAAGAGTTTGTTTACCTGGGAATTAAAATTGCATTGAGATGGTTAAGAAAGGAGGATTTTCAAGTGCTACTAGATAAGACTGTGAAAAGAATGAATGAATGGAGTAGTAAACATTTGTCCCTAGCAGGAAGATTATGTTTGGTTAAAAAAGTTATTCTTAATCTACCAGTTTTTATGATAACTCATTCTCTTGTTCCTCTGAAAACTTTATATGAGTTAGAAAAACTATGTAGAGATTTTATATGGAATAAAATGGATAACAGCCATGGGTTACATTATGTAGCATGGGAGCTGCTATGTACACCAAAGAATTGTGGAGGTTGGGGTCTTCAATCTCCTATTTCCAGAATTGGTTCCCTTAGAGAAAAGTTTGCTTGGAACCTCATTAAGAAACTAAACACTCTATTAAATAGAAACTTGTTAGCCAAATATGGTGATTCATGGTGGAGTAAAGAAGATTTCAAAGGTGGATCAAACTCTTGGAAAATAATCATAAGCGGATGGAAAGCTCTTAATAAATTTGTAAGATGGAGAGTAGTTAATGGTTCCAGCATAAGAGTGCTTCAGGATACTTGGATTCTTGATAAAAGTCTCCTTAAATGGCCTACTTTTGTAGGATGCATTGATGAAGATAACAATTCTCTTGATCATTTCATCAAAGATGGAAAATGGGATTTCTATAAACTGGGATGTTTTTTTGGAGAAGATCTTCTGAATATCATTAAGGATGTCTAGATTTATCACAATGCTCCTCAAGATCAGATAGAATTAAAGCTACTTTATTCCGGTAAAACATTATCTGCATTGTTAACAGAAGATAAGCTGAGAAATTGTTCTTTTTTTATAAAATTTTCTTGGATTCAAAAGATAAAAATCAATGCTATGGGTAGAATTATTTTTATGGAGATTATTTAATGATGCTATCTCGACTAAAGCTTTTCTTTTTAAAAGAAAACTTTCAACTAACAGCTTTTGTCCTATGGGGTGTGGAGTGATTGAAGACCTTGATCATGTTACTTCTAATTGTTCTAAACTTCTAGAGGTTTGCAAGGTTATACAAGATTGGGGATTCAAAATTCCTCATTTCTGCAATTGGATTGAATTCAACATTGGTCTAAGGAGATTAATAAAGGATGATTTAATGGTTGCAAGGATTTATATACTCATTGTATGGATGGTTTGGAACAACAGATGCAAGATTAAGCACGGGAAAATTGGTAATAGCAAGGTATTCATTTCTTCTTCCGTCTTTAGCTTTCTTATTTATGCTAAACAGGATTTCTTTCGCTCAGATCACTGGGATGCTTATCAGTCCAATGGACTGCTCCTTCATTATTGGCATCCCCCTCCACCTGGGTGGCTGAAAATTAGTCTAGATGCAGCTCTTAAAGAAAGTTACCTGGCTGGAATCGGTGGGGTGGTAAGAGATGACAAAGGAAGATTGATCTATGCTTTTGGAAGGAAAAAACTGCGTTGGGATAGTGCACAAATGGAGCTCTCTGCTTTCAAAATTTTAGATGAAATATGTCATGAATGGACTAGAGAAGTTAAAGGAATTGTATTGGAAGGTGATAACAATAATGTTCTCCAATATCTTCATAACTTGTACAGCAAACCGAAGATCATTAGAGAACTTGGATAAAGAAGATCTCTTATTCCTTAGTAAGTTCAACTACTTTATCTTTAATTGTGTGACATGCAAGTGTAATAAGTTAGTTGATTATTGTGCTAACTTAGCTTTATCTTTTGATTTTGATTGGGATATGTTCATTGAGAATAACCTTCCTTCTTCCTTTGTGAAATTAGCAAAGGAAGATAGTGATAGATGGTTGATTCCTCATTAGCTTGTATCTAGGCTTCTTTTGGTGACTTTATATATATATATATATATATATATATATATATAATATATATATATATATATATATATATATATAAGGGGTGATTTTATGATTTTGATCCAAATCAACTCCAAACTGATTGGAATCACCCCCAATGGTCAATAATGACCTAAGAAAGTGTTCCCAAATGTTTGGGGAAATTTTTGAATTTTAATAATTTAATAAGTGAAAAAATGTAATTTTTAATTAAGGTTAAGTTAAGGTCCATATTAAAGTCCAACTAAGGAGCCCAAATTATCTGAGCTTAAGAGTCAATTTCTAAAGAGTTCAAGTTATCATGGATAATTTTCTAATTTAAAATGGATTTATTACAATTTTCTGAATTTATTAGGACCAAATTAACGGTTTAGTTATGGTTTGTTAATTAAGGGGTACAAAGGGCCTTAAAAATTTTTAGAAAATTCTGAATGGTTTAAGACGTAACTAAGTTTAAATTTTGAAAGTTTAGTGTCAAACAAGGATCTATCCTAGCTCCAAGAATTTTTCTAAGTTTGCTAGAAGGGTCCTTAATTATTGTCCTTAGGGTCTCACTACGTTAAATAGATTTAAATTGAGTTTTGAGCTAACCCTTTGGATAACATGAAGGGGAAATGCATAAAAATAGTAAACACACTAAGTCCTTACATCTAGGAGATTCTAAACTAGGTGTTCGTGCATCATACACATGCAAAATATGATAAAGTAACAACTAAACACGATTAACAATGTTATTGATGAATTATTGAGACTCAATCATTCACTAATCCACTCCCCCATGAATGCTATTCATATATATATATATATATATATATATATATATATATATATATATATATATATATATATATAGATCAAATTTTAAAATTTCATGAATGTGGATCCCCAAAAATAGGGATTTAAAATATATGTAATTTTTAAATAATTTAAAATACACACGCACACACACACACACACACACACACACACATAGATATATATATATATATATATATATATATATATATATATATATATATTATTGGAAAAAAATATAATTAAAAATAAATCAATTCATAATAGATAAATATAGGGGAGATCCACTGGTCACCCAAATGTGGTTTTGAAAAGGTTTGGAAATAATTTTTAAATTCAAAGTAATTAATATAATAATTATTTAAATAGTACTTAAATAACTAAGAAACTAAATATTAAATAAATAATTACAAAAAATAGTTTTTGAGATTGAAAAGAATTTTTAAAATGAAATACTTATTTTTCTAAAAAATACAAGATATTATACGTTAAAAACGGGTTTAAAATGAAAAAAAGATATGATTTTTGAAAGTTTAAAGTAATAAAAGAGCATTTTAAAATAATTTAAAATGGTCAATATTTGAAAATAATAAATTAAAATTAAACTTAAAAGCTTCTGGAATTTAAAATAATAATTAAAAAAAGAATATAACTTAAAAGATAATTTTATAGTTTAGAGGAAATTATTTGAATTTTACATTAATTAATTATATTAGTGTTTAAATTATTTAGTTAATTAAATAAAATACTTAAAATGATAGTATTTAAACATAATTTTGAAACAAATTAGTTTTAAAATGATCTCTGATTTTTAAAATAAAGTATTATTATTAGATATTTTGTTTAAGGGAAGTATTTATTAATAGTATATTTATTTACTTAAATAATAATAACATATTAATGTATATAATAATTATCTAAAAAAATAATAATAATAATTAAGTATTAAAAATAATTTCAATTAAAAACGAAAAGAAAAGTTCAAACATTAATAGTAAAAATAAATTTTAAATTAAAATTATAAATATTTCTTTTTATAATTTATTATTAATTAAATAAAGTTAAATATTTTGTATTTTAAAATTACTTAATATATAATTAAAATAATTGACTCATACTATTTTTAATTTAAATAAATTTTTTTCTAAAAATTATTATATATATTAAGTATTTTTATCCATTTAAAAAAAATTTATAAATATTATTATTAAATTTCGTTAAATAAAGCAAAAAAGGGAATTACGGCGGTGCTCTCAGGATGGCGATGTGGCGCGACCTAGTTGGAGGGTCAAATCACTAGCGGTGGCAGCAATTATTGGTGATGATTGTGCCACTACGCAATCATCACCTCGTGATTGCATGGACAGCGGGCCCCACGTGCTTTCCACTTAAACCCAGTCAGCAACGTCTGTGACCGCTCGATCTCCTGCTATTTTAAATCAATGGCGTTGATGGCGCCAGACACTGATCCTAATTGCGGGATCTTATCCGAGTTAATCAAAAGCACAGGATGGCCAGATCGCGGCTGTTGATCATAAGATCAACGGTCCTGATTCGACCCAAGCATACGCATGCGTGATTCGAGAACCCTAAACTATTGTTTGCTTCATTCTCTTGATTGGCTCAACCAAATACAATGAAATTTTAAATGCATGATGCATGAATGAAGAGCATTATTGGAGAGGTATTTTCAAGATTTAAAATGCACTTTATAAAAAGTTAACTAGATATAAGTGCGGTGAAGTAGGTTTAAAGTTTTTAGAGAATTTCACCATTAGATCTTGAAATCTTTGGCACAGTTGAGCTTGTAGATTGTCATCGTACAAGTTCCTAGTTGAAATCGAGCTCCGAAATGCCTTGGATTATCTTGTTGGAAGCTTAGAAAATTTAGAGCTTCGGGTTGCCAAAAACTTGTCACTGGCGACTTGGGACGGTCGGGGTTAGGTTAGGAAAGAGTTGGAAAAGTCTAGAGAGCTTTCAAACAAAAGTTCTCAGGCTTAGGGGGGCTAGGAAGGGAGAATTTTCAAGAGAGGGGGTCAAGGAACCCTAAATACCCTATTTATAGATCTAAGCTCATCATGGACGGCCTAGATCAAATCTCTCATAAATTAGGAGGGAAAAGAGGTTGAAATGGCCGTAGTTTGAATGAGAGATCAAAAGCAAAGGTTTTAATTGCATTTAAAGGGTTTAAATTGATCTAAATATGTCAAATTTGACCATATAAGACTTGGGTTGACCAAGTTAAAGGTCAACCTAGTCAATATGGTCAATTTGACCTAAGGGGTCAAAGGGTTGAGTCAAAGTAGGGCTTGGATTGGATTAGAACTTAATATGACCCAAAGGGGCTAATTGGGTCAACCTAGGTTGACCCAAGGCCTGGGTTTGGGCCAAGTAGGTTGGATCTAACTTGCTAAGTTCAAGGGAAGTTGGAATTGAATGCAAGGGAGCTTGAATTAGATTAAAAATCAAGTAGAGGTATTTAAGTTAATCTAGGTCAACACAGGTTGACCTGGTCAACCATGTCAACCCAAGACCTCGATCTGAGCTCAGCAGACTTGGCTTGACTCCCTGAACCCCTTGGGAAGGGTCATGGGGTCTGGCCTGGTTAAATTTGACTAGGTCGACTCCTTGACCTAGGTCTGGGGAAAATCAGGGTCAACAGTAGGTAAAGCATATAGAATCTTCAATAAGAGAACTCTAGTAGTAGAAGAGTCTGCATATATGGTATTTGATTAATCAGAAAAGACCTCTGTTTTTTTTCACTTGCTCATCCTATGTTTGAAATTCCAAAATATCTCTCAAAATTAAAAGGTTTAAACATATATATATATATATATATATATATATATATATATATATATATATATATTATATATATATATATATATATATATATATATATAGGGCATAAACCGATGCCCTAAATGAAGAAATAGCCCAAACTCAAGATCAGATGAATCATTTGAAATGAAAATTTAAACTTAGGTTAATCTCATGAACATATATCATGGGGGATCAAAAACATGATTTAATAATCACTTTTTTAAAAGTTAAATTAATATAAGTGTTTCTAACTAGGGTTTAAGATTTTGAGAAAATTTGAAAGTCCGTTAGGGATGTTAAGCCCTCTTGAACTTAGTCCCAAAGCTAATTAATAGAGAGGTGAGTCGGTACTTTAAAACAAACACAATCCAAAACCAATATTCACCACAACGAAAACCAATGCGGAAGAAAATAATGCGGAAGCAATAAAAAGAAAAGAACACACCGGATTTATAGTGGTTCGGTCAAACCTTGACCTACGTCCACTCCTTGGAGGCACCCTCCAAGTATTGCACTAACACAAGTGTCTCTCCTTTAGCTCCCACAGCTAGGCGGAGAAGCCCTTACAAAATCACTTCCACCTTCCCCGGTGCGGCGGAGTCGCCAGGTCCTTTGACACCAAAGAGACCTTCTTCTTTGGTGAACTTACCTCGAGACAAGCCTTGAATCCGATGGTACTAAGGTGCGAGTTCACCGGAGCAACCGTGTGGATCCCCCACCACACTCCCTTGAGTTCCTCCCCCTCACAGGATCTTCTCCCTCTCAAACTCCACCCTTTCCTCTCTCCCTTTCAAGCTCTCTCTTCAAGTTTCCCCCACAAGAACGAAGCTACAATGGCTGCCAAAGACACTTACAAAGTGCCATGCCATAGCTTAAATAGAAGCTCTCAAAACGAGCTCATTAATGCAAGTTGCCGACATTATCATCCAGGCCGATAGGCATATCGTTCTGGCCGATTGGTTCAATTTCAGCTCATTAGCCCGGGACGATCTGGGACGATCAGAAGGAAATTGGTTATATCGTCCTGGCCGATCTCACGATCGTCCGGGCCGATTAGTTTAAAACCAACTCTATCATCCTGATCACAGCCCTGGGAACAGTCCTGGCCGATTGAAATTTGGTCTTGATCGTCCAGGCCGATCTCACGATCGTCCTGGGCGATATGATCGTATCAATCAGCATTTAATTCCTTCCAAATAAAACCAGATCAATTTAGGCATGATTGAGTTAGATCGTCCCGGACGATAGGATTATCGTCCTGGACGATTTCCTAAAATAAAGAATACCTAAACTGATTATGGCGGCTGATTTCTTTCTGAATTGAGCATATCGTCCTGGCCGATACAAGTATCGTCCAGGCCGATCAGTGACGGCTGCCTTAATGAGGATGCCCTAAATCAGGGTTTCTGGTGTTAGACCGATCGGCCAGGCCGATAGGACTATCGTCCAGGCCGATGTTACCAAAACCAGAAATCCTAATGGGAGCATCATGAAAACTTCTATGTTACAAAGCAACAGGTCCCACACCCAATATAATTGACTCAAGAAAGGAAAAGATTACAAACGTACACAGACCTAGTCTACCCAATCTTGAGCTGGTTCTGAATTGCAGTCTTGATCGTGTGGTCCTGAAACGTTAGTACATAAGGCAATCGTATAAAAAAGGAAATGTTTGCTATCATCAAAATCATGAACCATAGATCCGTAACAATCTCCCCCTTTTTTATGATGGCAAACACCTTCAAAAATGAATTTTCAAAAAAAGACAAATTTCTCCAAAACTCCCCCTCACTTGAATAACCCTTAAAAAATAGGGAGATAAAAAATTCTTTTTGTTGTTTTTAATTTTTTGAAAAAAAAAAAAAATGAAACAGTTACGTTCTCCCCCTTTGACATTATCAAAAAGAGAGAAGGCACAGTAAAAGCAAATCTAGAGAAAGAAAAAAAAATTCTTAAAATGAGAAAGTTACCTCTTAATTTTTAAACTTAGTAAAATTGGATTGACAACGCATAGTCCAGAAAAGGTTGGAAATTCAGATTTAGAAAGTCCAAAACTCAAGTTTCTTTAACAAGGTTCAAAAACTTTTTATTTCAATATCCAAATCATAAAATAAATTTTGGAAAGAAACAATCATTTTTCAAAAACTCCTTCCATAAAATATATCTAATAGAAGATCAATGCAAAAAATTTTGAGTCAGGAATCAAGATTTTCAAAACCAAGTATCTAAGTACCAAGGGTTTTCTTAAGCTTTTAAGACAAAACAAGAAAGGTAAGCATTAAATTTTGGGCTCATTTTATGCCTCTTGACAATTGATTGGCGCACTACGCATCTTTTGATACACTTTGTGTATTCTATATTTTCAATTTTGCGACTTTGCACATCTTTTATTTTTGGCATCATTGGCCAATTTTTTTTTTAATATGCTTCCTTTCTTAAATCTTAAGAACAAAGGAAAACCCATCTTAGTGACAAATCGAATTTCTTGATTTAGAAAATTATGAGTTAGATTCAAAAGCTTTGTAAATGATTCCTATGCGATAAATAAAACGTAGGGAGATAAAAAAAAATTTGTTTCAAAAACCAATTTAAAAGATGAAAAAGATTTTAAATCAAAAGTAGGATAACCTCTTTTAGAAAACAAGGATTTGAAAAAAAATAATGAGTTTCCTTCCTTCGACTGTATTAGAGAAGTCAAAAAAAAAAAATCTACCAAATATTTCAAGAAAAACAGGAAGTAGATTTTTCATTTTTAGAAAAGTGAGTGTGTGTGTTGATCAGAAAAAAAACTTCAACGAAAGGAAAAAAAAATTTCAAAAAAAAATAAACAAAACTAAAAAATATAAAAAAAAAAGAAAAACACAAAAACACAACACAAAAACCACAAAAGGCTCTTAACCATTATCTCTCTCCTGGTCCGATGCTTCAGAGACCAGATCTGCCCATGAGATTTTTTGCCTTTCATTATTTCCCCAGTTCAAAGTTTGTTTTGCCTTGCCCTTTTCTTTTGTAGGAAGAATTCTTAAATTAGGGCACTCATTTTTCATATGTCCAGGTTTCCTACATCGAAAACAAATAATGTCAGAGGAAATATTAACATCCTTACTATTTTTATCTTTTTTCCACTTTTGCTTATGCTTTGGTGAGCTTTGTGATTTGCTTGACAAGACATTGCTATCGTCACCAACTAAGCTTCCTCTTTCCATATCTTCAGCTTTTAGAACGATCGTTTTACCTGCATCCAAAAGTCTTTGACCCAAACCTTGCTCGTATGCAATGAGTGAGCCAATCAAATTATCAATAGAATAATCATTCAAATCTTTAGATTCACAAATTGCAACAACTTTAGAATCAAATTTATCCAGTAGACATCGAAGAATTTTGTTAACTTTTTCAAAATTTGAAAAATCTTTTCCTAAAGCATGTAATGAGTTTACAATTTGAATAAATCTGGTATACATGTCTAAGATCGTTTCAAAAGGTTTCATGGAAAATAATTCAAAATCATGCATTAACAAATTCAACTTGGATTGCTTGATTTCAATAGTGCCTTCGTATATGTTGTGCAATTTATCCCAAACTTCCTTACCGGTAGTGCACGTGGATACTAACATAAAATCATCAGAATTTAAAGCACAGAAAAAGCAATTTAAAGACTTTGCATTCAATTGAGCATTTACTTGTTCTTCCCTACTCCACTGATTAAAAGGAATATCAATTTTAACTCCATTAACAATTCGTGACGGTGATGAATAACCAGTTAAAATCATATGCCACATGCGAAAATCAATCGATTGCAAGAAAATAGACATGCGAATTTTCCAAAAATCAAATGTAATACTTTCAAACAATGGTGGTCTTGTGATTGAATAACCTTCCGTAACATTACGATTTGAAAAATTAGCCATGGATCAAAATTCAAAAGCTTTTAAAAACTTATTTTATGAAAACCGCTCTGATACCACTTGAAAGTCCGTTAGGGATGTTAAGCCCTCTTGAACTTAGTCCCAAAGCTAATTAATAGAGAGGTGAGTCGGTACTTTAAAACAAACACAATCCAAAACCAATATTCACCACAACGAAAACCAATGCGGAAGAAAATAATGCGGAAGCAATAAAAAGAAAAGAACACACCGGATTTATAGTGGTTCGGTCAAACCTTGACCTACGTCCACTCCTTGGAGGCACCCTCCAAGTATTTCACTAACACAAGTGTCTCTCCTTTAGCTCCCACAGCTAGGCGGAGAAGCCCTTACAAAATCACTTCCACCTTCCCGGTGCGGCGGAGTCGCCGGGTCCTTTGACACCAAAGAGATCTTCTTCTTTGGTGAACTTACCTCGAGACAAGCCTTGAATCCGATGGTACTAAGGTGCGAGTTCGCCGGAGCAACCGTGTGGATCCCCCACCACACTCCCTTTAGTTCCTCCCCCTCACAGGATCTTCTCCCTCTCAAACTCCACCCTTTCCTCTCTCCCTTTAAAGCTCTCTCTTCAAGTTTCCCCCACAAGAACGAAGCTACAATGGCTGCCAAAGACACTTACAAAGTGCCATGCCATAGCTTAAATAGAAGCTCTCAAAACGAGCTCATTAATGCAAGTTGCCGACATTATCGTCCAGGCCGATAGGCATATCGTCCTGGCCGATTGGTTCAATTTCAGCTCATTAGCCCGGGACTATCTGGGACGATCAGAAGGAAATTGGTTATATCGTCCTGGCCGATCTCACGATCTTCCGGGCCGATTAGTTTAAAACCAACTCTATCGTCCTGATCACAGCCCTGGGAACAGTCCTGGCCGATTGAAATTTGGTCTTGATCGTCCAGGCCGATCTCACGATCGTCCTGGGTGATATGATCGTATCAATCAGCATTTAATTCCTTCCAAATAAAACCAGATCAATTTAGGCATGATTGAGTTAGATCGTCCCGGACGATAGGATTATCGTCCTGGCCGATTTCCTAAAATAAAGAATACCTAAACTGATTATGGCGGCTGATTTCTTTCTGAATTGAGCATATCGTCCTGGCCGATACAAGTATCGTCCAGGCCGATCAGTGACGGCTGCCTTAATGAGGATGCCCTAAATTAGGGTTTCTGGTGTTAGACCGATAGGACTATCGTCCAGGCCGATGTTACCAAAACCAGAAATCCTAATGGGAGCATCATGAAAACTTCTATGTTACAAAGCAACAGGTCCCACACCCAATATAATTGACTCAAGAAAGGAAAAGATTTCAAACTGACACAGACCTAGTCTACCCAATCTTGAGCTGGTTCTGAATTGCAGTCTTGATCGTGTGGTCCTGAAACGTTAGTACATAAGGCAATCGTATAAAAAAGGAAATGTTTGCTATCATCAAAATCATGAACCATAGATCCGTAACAAAATTAATAGATGGATCTTGGATTTTTTGATTATCTGAGCTTATAGATTATCCTCATACACTTCCTTAAAGTTATGGATTGAAATGCTCCGGATCAAAGGGTATGAAGCTTGGATAAATTTTGAGTCAATGGTGGTCGGAGGCTCATCAACGGCTCACCGACGGCGATTTTGACCAGTGGGTTTGAGTGGAAAAGGTAGGGGAGGTTTGGAGAGCTCACACAAGAGAAATCTTGGACTTAGGGAGCTTTAGGAAAGAATATAATACAAGATCTCCTCCATAAAGCCCTTATACCTCTATTTATAGTCCTAGACCAATGATGAACGAATAGGATCATTCCTTGTGTCAATTAGGAGGGAAATAATCCTCCTTGGTCATTATTTGGGCCAAGGGAAGTTTTGGAAGGGTTTGAAATGCAAAGGAGGGGGGAATTTGACTTAAATAGGTCAGATTTGACCAAATTGGGCTTGGGTTTACCAAGCCATGAGTTGACCTAGTCAACATGGTCAATCAAACCCAAATGGGTGAGGGATTGAACAAGGGATGCTTTGAAATTGATTTAAATCAAAATGGGGGAGATTTGGGCTAGTTGGGTTAACTTAGGTTGATCTGGTCTACCTGGTTGACCTAGGACCTAGATTTGGGCTCAGTAGACTTGGTTTGATCCACTGAACTCAATGGAGGTAGTCTTAAGGTTTGGCTTTGACAATTTGACCAAGTCAAGCCCCTTAACCCAAGGTTTTGTGAAAAGTAAGGTCACCAACCAGCTCGTCACCACTACCCATACAAGGAACTAAAATAGCATTTTGATCTTCTTGAGTCCCGCCTAGACCAATAATAAATTCAACATAATGAAGACATGGGATGGTTTTGGGCACAATTTGACTCAATTTTCCTCCATTCACAACTACTTCCAACAACATCCACCACCACCACCACCTGATAAGGGACCATCTTACTTTAGTTATGTGTTGTGTTTATATTTTTGTACTTCTTTTCTTATTTTGGTGTACCTCCTCTTTTGGGTGATGTTAAATGTAGGAGAATGTGTTTGGTTATTTAGCTTTTATTATATATTTGTTATGTTGTATGTGTGTCTATTTTTGTTTAATAGAAATTCATGTTTTATTTATTTATTTATTTTGTATTATTCTTAAAAAAAAAAGAGGCAGGCAATCCCTATTTTTCTAACATCTTTAATTTAGTAAGGGGGAGCTTAGGATGAAAAATCTTTAAAGCTACACTTCAACCAAATTTATTTATCATCATTAAAAAATAGGAGATTCTTGCAAATCTAGAATTCCTAGTCTGTGATTTTGATGATGACAAACCCTATTGATTGAATTATACATTCTATAGAAATATATTAGATATTGTTTATGTTTTGTGCACTAACGATTGTAGATAATACTCAAGAAGATTAAAGACTCAAGATTGGGTAGGTTAGGATGTCAAGTCAAAAGTGTCTGTATTTATATTTTCTTTAATTTTTTATTTTTTTTGAGTCAAGCCACAATAGAGTATATTTAATTAGGTGACCATGCACACACATACAGAGGGAGAAAGAAACAATTTTGAAATTAAAATTTTTTAAACTAATCATAATGTACGAATTAAATTTGTACTATACGATAAGTTGTTTCAGAGAATAATTTAACAGCTAATTAAAATTTTATGTTCTATAAACTAATCATATTATATAATATATATCCTACTGTATGATTCATTTCATGACCAAACCTCTAATTTCCAGATTAATTTAATTAAGATTTTGAAATTGAAAATTTGAACTAATCATATTATACAATGCAAATCGTATTGTACGAAGATTTAAAATCTTTCTAAAATTAACCCGCGTGATTAGTCAATCAAATCATGATTTAATTAATGATAGTAAATCCTATTATACGATGTTGATCATACCAAATAATTAATAGAGATAAAATCTGGTCATCCTAGAGTTCGTATAAAATGAAATCATGATTTTTGACCTAATCATATTATACGATGACAATCATACCAAATGACTAGCAGAGATGAATTTGGTCATCCAGAAAATCATACCAAATTAAATTGTGTTTTTTGAACTAATCGTATTATACAATAGTAATATCACACTGGATGATTTACCTAAAAATGACTAACCGTACTATATGATGAGAATAGTGCAGGATGAATGATAGAGAGAAATTTTAGTTTTCCCAGGAATCATCCCGTATGAACAGAGGAAAATAAATAAATTGTATTGGATGATCTATGGATCATATTGTATGATGTCTTAATAAAAATTGAATAGTTCGTTTAAACGACTATTTACATCATACTAGATAGGACTAGTTTTAAATTGATCAGACTATACGAACTTGGATCGTACTGTACGAACATAAGATTTCCAACTTGAATTTTTAGGGTTTCTTGAATCATGTTAGAAAAGCAATTCTTTAACGTTTTTCAATATGATGTGAAGAGAGGAACATGTCAGAAGGAGGAACTTTAAGAGGGATCTTTTGAAGAAATTCAGGGTTTATGAGAGGAAGGAGAAGGTGAGCTTAAGCGTGAGGGAGAAGTATTGTGAAAGGATCACATGTGCTTTGGGCTAGCTGCACGCTTGCTCTTCCTATTGCCATGGTGAGTCTTATGGGAGTTCTCTAGGGAGAGAGGCTCCTTAGTCAGTCCTCGAGGTTCTCTTCCTTCTCTAGGAGGTAGATAAAGGAGTCTAGATTATGTGCCTTCTCTAGGAGGAAGACAAACGAGTAAGGGTTCTCTACCTGTAAAAGGAGTTTTGGTCATCTGCTGCACTAGGTTGGTGGAAGAGAGTTTGTAAAGGCTTCTCTGCCTTGCTAAGGGAGCTAAAGGAGAGTCACATTCTGTTAGTGCAATACTTAGAGTGGAGGACTCCGATAAGAGGATGTTGGTCATGGTTTGATCGATCCATAATAAAATATGTTCTATTCTTTCTGCATTTTACTTTTTACACTTCATTTTTATTATAACTACTTGGTGAATTTTTTAGATCAATATTCTATTATGCAAATTAAAATTCTATCATCAACATTGAAATTATTATTAAAATTATTATCTTTTGCATTCTGAAATTAAATTTCCTAATTGAAAAATTTAAAATATCTATAAAAAATTATTAATCATGTTTAGGATTATTTTTAAAAGCACCAATTAACCTCCCTCTCTTAGCGCATCTCAAACTTTCATGAAATTTATCATTTAAAATATTGTTGACCTCATTTTTATATAAGGTCATAAGGATTTAATGGTTGACATTCATCTAGATGTCAATCATCTATAGCTCAATCTAGATTCAAATCCACCCCAACTTTAAATCAATTCATACTCCAAACTAACCAAGACTTCAATTCAAACCTCAATCCAGCTTCCAACTTAGCTTCAATCTTATCCAATTATTAATAATCCTTTAAATGATTGTGAATTATTTGGATAATTCAAATTCAATCTTTTAAATCCAAAATCTAGATTAAATACAGAAATCCAAAGCTAAAGGCCTTGGTCCTAAAAGTCTTTTTTTTAGTGATTTTTCAAATATTTCAAGTAGTAGTATAATGACCCCCAATTCATAATCTATCAATTACATATTGATTAAGCATGTCAAAAGGATCAACCATACAAATTTGAGCTCATTCTGAGACCTCTAACCCTAGAAATTAAATATATTTTCAATGACTATAAAACCTTCAAATATATATAACTTATGCCACTAGACCTACCATCTCGTGGAATTTGACCTTAGAGCCTCCTCCAAAGCCTCTAACCACATCCATACCCTTTATCATGATGTGTTAAGAATTAAAATGCATTTTTGCAGACTCATTTCGACCCCCAGTTGACTAGTGGTCAAAATGACCAAAATGCCCCTTGAGTATAATTTTGAAGTTTTCTCCAAACTTCAATATGGCTTAGTCAAATAAAACAACAAAAGCTCTTTAAATGCATCCTAAACATAATTTGGAGTGTACATAACTCAAACACATACCCTAGTCAAGCCTGGTTGACAAAGTTGACAAAATTAACCTATTTTGATCAAAATGCCCCTTATGGGTTTGAACACCTATTTCAATCGTGATGACCTCAATTTGCATGAGACCACTTCCTCCATACTTCAAATCTCATTTCAAACTTTGGACCCAAACCCAAACCCTAGGTCAACCTGGTTGACCAAGTTAACTAGGGTTGACCCAAAAGCCCCTAAAGGCCAGGTTCAAATGACCATTTTTGCTAAAATGACAATTCTAGACTTTAAATCTAGCATAAAGCTATTTTCACTTTGAATCAAAATCCAATACATTCAAAACTTTTATGAAACCTTTGAATCCATCCAATATTATAGCTTGGAGGAGCTTGAGTTCATGGTGAGTCAAATCCAAACTATGTTTGACCAAATTAACCTACTACAACTTGGTCAAACTTCATTAATTTGTTCGTACATTTGACATATCCCCTCCAAACTTATTGAATCCACCTTACCAGCACTAAACACTCTCTTATTTTCCACATCAACACCCCTTGATTGTTGATTGGTCAAATCTAGTCAACAAAGGGGTAAGGAGTGGTCAAAGTGGTTAAATATCCCCTTTAACCCATTACACTTTAAATATGTTTTATTCTAGTAGACTAATCATTGATTAAAACCTTCTAAGCACTCCTTAGACTTGGCCTTAATCACTACATTAACCTTAAAGTAGCCTTGAAGTCATCCCCATGTCCTCAAAAGTATAAATTCCCTTTCCACCACATCTATCCATTTATCCTATTGATCCCCTGCTTCTATCATCTCCTAGACACTTGGAAAATATCAGAAGTGTTGCAAATCTATATTTTCATGGCTTGTGTTTTGATGATTGACAAACAGTACTTCTCTTGGACTACTTGTTGCTTCTAACTTTTCAGGAATCGAAGACCGGACGATCATGAAGAAGCCAAGTTCAGAATTGTGTAGGTTTAGGATTGAGTCAGTCTGTACTTTTGTTTTTCTCTTTTTGAGTCTACTTGTAATGGTCAAAGAGACTGATGCTAAGTAACCCTACACACACACACTTGAGAGACTTAGAATTTCTGTTTTTGCCCACATCGGCCCGGCAGATATTTATATATCGGCCTGGACGATACGTGTATCGGCCAGGACGATAAGCTCAAAATAGAAAGAAGTAGCCGCCTTAGACAGTTAAGGTATACTGTATTTTTAAATTATCGGCCAGGACGATCCCCGTATCGGCCTGGACGAAATTACCAAATTATGCCTTAATTGATCAGGAAATCAAGGGAGTAATTAAGGATGATTGATACTATCATATCGTCCTGGACGATCGTATGATCGGCCAGGACGATACATTCAAAATCCTTGAGTTGCTTCAGGATGATAAATATCGGCCAGGTCATAAACAAGGCGATGCTCAGGACGATTTGCGTCTGATTTGATCTAATAATCCAGGATGATTGTATGATCGGCCTGGACAATCAAGCCAAATTTCAATCGTCCAGAACTGTTCCCAGGGTGATGCTCTGGCCGATCTTCTTTGATTTGTACTAATCGGCCAGGACGATGTCTAGATCGGTCGGGACTATAAAGTCGGCTACTTTCATTTAATGAGCTCCTTGAGAGCTCTTCTATTTAAGAGCTCTTGTTCAAACGTTTTAGAAGACCTTTGACTGCTGCCTTGACCTGAGAAGACCTTGAGGAGAGAAAGAGAGAGAGGGAGAGAGAGAGGATCTTGTGAGGGGGAGCTTGTGAGGGGGATTCACAAGGGTTGCTTCAAGGATCGCTCTGCTTGTCTTTTGTCTGGAGTTTCTCGTCCGTGGAAGGGTCGGTAGAGGTAAGGAGTTTGCTTTTGGTTGTGGTTCTCTGCCAGCTTCAGGAGGAAGCAAAAGGAGGTAGGTTCTCTGCCTTGCCGGGGTGGCAAAAAGGAGGTTCTTGTAAGGGCTTCTCCGCCTAACCGTGGGGGCTAAAGGAGAGTCACGTTTTGTAGTGCAATACTTGGAGGGTGCCTCCAAGGAGTGGACGTAGGTCGAGTCGGCCGAACCACTATAAATCTTGTGTTCTTATTTTTGCTTCCGCACTTTTTAATTCCGCATTAATTTCTTGTGGTGTGATTTGGTTTGTGTTTTTATTTCTTTGTCTTAAAAGTTTTTTTAAATACCAATTCACCCCCCCCCCCTCTTGGTTAGCTTGGGACTAAGTTCGTAGGGCTTAACATCCCGAACGAACTTTCAAGTGGTATCAGAGCGGGATTCAAAAATTTAAGTTTGAAAACTTTTTGAATTTGATCCCTGTCTAACATTGGGAATCGTAACACTACGGAAGGGTATTCCATTACTCGACCTCCCCTGTTCGATAACCTACCTTTTGATTTTTGGAAAACTCGCATGTCAACGTTTTTACAATCTACTGATTATCGCATGTGGATGCTTATTCAAGAAGGTTATTCTCCACCTTCTCGTGAAATTAATGGAATTAAAACTGAAGTTGCTTTTACTGAATGGACTTTCGATGAACGTGATTTGGCTCAATTAAATGCAAAGTGTTTGAACTGTTTTTTCTGTGCTTTGAAATCTGAGGATTACATGCATGTTTCAATTTGCAAAACTGGTAAAGAGATTTGGGATAAATTATGCATCACCTATGAAGGTACTAATGAAGTTAAGCAATCCCGTTTAAACATTCTCTTGCATGACTACAAACTTTTTTGTATGAAACCTCATGAATCAATTTCTGACACGTACACTAGGTTTACTCAGATTGTTACTTCATTGCATACACTAGGAAAAGAGCTTTCAAATATGAAAAAGTTAACAAGATTTTAAGATGCTTGCCTTCGTCTTATGATGCAAAAATTACTGCCATTTCTAAATCCAAAGATTTGAACACCTATTCTATTGATAACTTACTTGGCTCACTCATTGCTTACGAGCAAGGGGTGAATCAAAGAAGTCTTAATGCAGGTGAGAAGAAAAAGGATAAAACAATCGCACTGAAGGCGCACAAATCGGATTCTGAATCTTCCGGGTCTGAAAGCGATGAAATTGCCTTCATCACAAGGCAATTCAAAAGCTTTCTAAGGAAGAAACAAAAGCATCATCAAAGTTGGAGGAAAGGTAAGGATCATAAACATATTAAAGAATCTTCTGATGTTGTTTGTTTTGAATGCAGGAAGCCTGGACATGTGAGAACTGACTGCCCTACACTTAGAGACCAATCAAGCAAAATAAAAAGTGAGGAGAAAGCTAAGCCTAGGAAGAACAATAAGAAAAACCAAAGGAGCTTTTGGGCAGAATCTGGTACTGACTCCTCTGAGACTGAACTAGAGGAAGAAACTACAAACTTGTGTTTCATGGGAAAAGATCAAAGTGATCAAGAAGAGGTATGTGAACTTTCCTACGATCAACTTCTTGAAGTCTCAGAGAAAATTCATGCATCATATAGGAAATTAAAGAAAACTCATGCTAGCTTAAAACTAGAATTTTTAAATCTACAAAAAGAGCATGAAATTTTAATTAAAGACCATCAAATAATAGATTCAAATCACATGACTTTACTTGATGAATTTGATGAGTTAAATAAAAATCATGATGAGTTAGTTGAAGAGCTTGATGCATTAAAAATAACACACACATCACTTGAATCAGATTTTAAGAAGTCTAAACAGATAGAGAAAAATTTGAGAATTGAAAATGAAGTTTTAAAAAGCACAAATTTGAAGATTCAAAATGATTTAGAAGCATGTAACAAAACTAGGATGACATCTACTTTTGATCAAATGCCAAAACCTAGGAAGAGGCATTATAACTCAAATCACTTAAGAAATCCCTTTCCTGGAGTTAGATGTTTTTCATGTGGCATGCTAGGACACATCTCACACACTTGCACGATTCACCATAGTACACATTGGGTGTGGAGACCTAAGGTGCATGATCCACAGCATACCACACATGCATTGCATTCTTCTCTTCATAAGGAGGAACCCAAACCTGCTTGGGTTCCTAAATCTAACATTTGATAATTTTGCAGGAGGGCTCTCATAAAAGACCTCGTGAGAGTATGTGGTACCTGGATAGTGGATGCTCTTGACATATGACTGGTGATGCTAGCCAGTTTGTTGTACTAGAGTCCAGGACTGGAGGCAAGGTTACTCTTGGAGACAACACCACCAGGAAGGTGGTAGGAGCAGGCATAATTGGCAATTCCAAGAACCTTATGATTGAAAATGTTTTGCTTGTAGATGGATTGAAGCACAACTTGCTCAGCATCAGTCAATTCTGTGACAAAGGCTTCATCGTGCAGTTCTTTACGGATTCATGCATTATAAGTTTAAGTAACAACACTATTTTGTAGGGAAAGAGGATCAACAACGTCTACATGCTTAATTTAAATAACATTGAATGTGCTGCTTCTTTTTGCTTAAAAACTGTAATTGATGATTCTTGGTTGTGGCACAGGAGGCTTTGTCATGCAAGTATGAAAACCCTTAGGAAAGTGACCCAAAAAGATCTAATTAGAGGTGTCCCCAAACTTAAGTTTACAAAAGACCACCTTTGTGATGCCTGTCAACTAGGAAAGCAAGTCCACTCGACTTTTCATCCCATCAAGGACATTAGCACCTCTAGACCTTTAGAAGTCCTTCACATGGATTTGTTTGGACCCATTAGCACGGCTAGTTTGGGAGGGAAAGTCTATGGCTTTGTGATTATTGATGACTACTCGAGGTTCACTTGGACTAGATTTATTTCACATAAAAATGAGTCTTTTGAGAAGTTTAAAACTTTTTCTACTTGGATTCAGAAGAAGCTAGGTTGTGAGATTTTGACCATCCATAGTGATCATGGGGGTGAATTTGAAAATGAAAGATTTAGAGATTTTTGTGAGGACAAGGGGATTAGTCACAATTTTTCAGCCCCTAGGACCCCTCAGTAGAATGGGGTAGCTGAAAGGAAGAACCGGACCTTGGTGGAAGCCGCTAGAGCCATGCTTGCTGAGTATTCACTTCCAAAATACTTTTGGGCTGAAGCAGTTAACACAGCTTGTTATGTGTTGAATAGGGTGAATGTTAGAGCTAAATTAGAGAAGACACCCTATGAGATCCTTAAGGGTAGGACACCCAATCTTTCCCACCTTCATGTCTTTGGTTGTAAGGTTTTCATTCACAACAATGGGAAATCTCACTTGGGAAAATTTGATCCTAAATCTGATGAGGGAGTATTCTTGGGATATTCTAGTGTTGGGAAGTCTTTTAGGGTGTTTAACAAGAGAACTTTAATGGTAGAAGAGACAACTCATGTAGTTTTTGATGAGTCTGAGCCTAAGAAACATGGAGTAGAAGATGATGATATTGGAGAGATTACTAGTGGAGTAGAGAATTTGGGGAAGGGGTGTGAGCACCTAAGTAATGAAGGAGTAGAAGGTGTCACCCAAGGAGTAGAGAAGTTTGTTGAAAGGGGAGAAACTTCACACACTTTGCCTAGAGATTGGAGATACTCTACAAGTCACCCCAAGGATTTGATCTTAAGAGACCCTTCTAGTGGAGTTAAGACTAGACATGGACTTAGGAAGGAGGTGAACCACTCTGCCTTTATTTCTATGACTGAACCCACCACCATTAACCAAGCCCTTTCTGATGAGTTTTGGATTTTAGCAATGCAAGAAGAGTTGAATCAATTTGTTAGGAATGATGTTTGGGAACTTGTGGAAAGACCTAAAGGACAAAGTGTAGTTGGAACAAAGTGGATCTTTAAGAACAAAGTGAATGATTCAGGAGTGGTGGTAAGGAATAAAGCAAGATTGGTGGCTAAGGGGTACAATCAAATAGAAGGGATAGACTTTGAGGAGACTTTTGCCCCTGTAGCTAGATTGGAAGACATTAGAGTGATATTAGCCTTTGCATGTTATAAAGGATTTAAGCTTTTTCAAATGGATGTCAAGAGTGCCTTTTTAAATGGGGAGATAAAAGAAGATGTGTTTGTAGAACAACCCCTAGGTTTTGAGTGATCCCAATTTCCAAATCATGTGTTTAAATTGAAAAAGGCATTGTATGGTTTAAAGCAGGCACCAAGAGCTTGGTATGAGAGGCTTAGCACATTCTTACTAGAAAGGGAGTTTGTCAAGGGAAGTGTAGACACCACCCTTTTTCTTAGGAGAGTTGGAGATGATTTACTCATTGTTCAGATTTATGTGGATGACATACTCTTTGGATCTTCTAATAAAATTTTGTGTGATGATTTTTCTAAAATAATGAGTAGAGAGTTTGAGATGAGTTTGATGGGAGAATTGTCCTACTTTTTGGGGTTTAGCATAAAGCAATTGGAGGATGGAACTTTTCTAAATCAAACAAAATACATAAAGGATATTTTGAAGAAATATGAGATGGACAAAGCCAAGCCAATTAACACTCCCATGACTTCTAGTGCTCCATTGGACAAGGACCCAAGTGGTAAGTCTGTTGATCAGAAGAAGTATAGAGGCATGATTGGATCCTTACTTTACTTGATTGCGAGCCGACCTGACATCATGTTTAGTGTTGCCTTTGTGCTAGATTTCAGGCTGACCCTAAGGAATCCCACATGACTGCTGTTAAAAGGATTTTTAGATATCTTTTGGGGACACAAGGATTAGGGATTTGGTACCCTAGACATAGCACTTCTTTTGAGATTATTGGTTTTTCTGACTCTGATTTTGCAGGATGCAAGGTGGATAGAAAGAGCACTTCTGGAACTTGTCAATTCATTGGACAATCTTTGGTCTCTTGTTCTAGTAGGAAGCAAAACTCTGTTGCTCTTTCCACTACTGAAGCTGAATACATAGCTCTTGGAAGTTGTGTGGCCCAAGTCCTTTGGTTAAAACAACAGGTATTGGATTTAGGATTACATGTAAGTACCATCTCAATCTTTTGTGATAATACTAGTGCCATATGCATCTCTAAGAATCCTATCCAACATTCAAGGACTAAACACATTGACATTAGACATCACTTCATTAGAGATCATGTGACTAAGGGAGACATTGAGTTACACCATGTGACAACTGAAAATCAACTGGCAGACATCTTCACTAAACCACTAGCCTTCGATACTTTCAGCTCTTTAAGGACCAGGTTGGGTGTGATTGACATAAATGCATAAAAACTTTTTATTTTCTTTTGTTTTTTCTTTTGCTTTTTATTTTCGTTTACTTTTGTTTCCTTTTTGTTGTTTTAGTTTTTTTGTGAGTTTTACTTTTCTTTTTTTTCCTTCTCTTTACTTAGTTTTCATAACCATTGCTAATATGGTATTATATTCCTTGTCCTTGTCGTTGGAAATTTGTAGTCAATATGTTTTTATCTACTCAATCTCTTAAGTGGTAAGAATATTTTGTGATTGTGTCTCTTTCTCTAACCTATTTTAGTGGCATAGTTTTCTTCTCTAATCAAAAATCTATCTCAAGTTAAAGATTGGTTATGGAATTGTGATCTTGTCTTAAGCTTGCTTAAGCAAATCTATCTTATACTTATAATGTTTAAAGTCTTTTTATCACATCAAAATTTCTCGTTACTCTTGTCCTTGATTATTAATTCTGCTTGTGATAACTCTTCCTTTTGTTAGAGAGAGTGCTCCTATTCTTTAATATATGAGAAGATATATTCACAACTTTGTCTTTAAAAGATTATAAAAGAGAATATAGCTTGCAAAAAGAAAAAAAAATTGGCCAATGATGCCAACAAAAGATGCGCAAAGACGCCAAAAATTGAACAAAAAAAAATGCGCAAAGTGCCACGATATTGACAAGAGGCATAAAATGAGCCCACTCCAAAGCAAGCTACTCTCTCTTTTTAAATCTTTTAGAACTTAGAAGTGTTGGTTATCAAAGACTTGACTTCGATTAACTTGCAATTGTGACAAATTTACTTTACCTCATTATTGTATGAAGATGTTTTTTTAAGCCAAGTGATAGGTGGATTCCTTTTTCTCATAAACCCTTGAGTTAGGTCATTGATTTCAAAAGACGATTCTACCCTAAAAAAAGTATGAGCTAAGGGTAGTCATGATCGGATATTCTACTATTCTATAGATTGATGAGCTTATTAACACATTAACTCACAAATTTTCTTTTGATTCAATCACATGGAATACTATATCATGTTCATGCCTTGGTTAAAAAAAAAAAAAAAAAAAAAGGAGGATCTCTTTTGCTTTGCTTTCTTGTACCCTTCTTTTTGATATGTCAAAAGAGGGAGAAGTGTATGAGATTCCTCTTTTCATCAATCCTGAAATTTTTTGCTATTTTTTTCGTAGTGTTTTGCCATCATAAAAAAAGGGGAGATTGTTGCAAATCTATATTTTCATGGCTTGTGTTTTGATGATTGACAAACACTACTTCTCTTGGACTACTTGTTGCTTCTAACTTTTCAGGAATCGAAGACCGGACGATCATGAAGAAGCCAAGTTCAGAATTGCGTAGGTTTAGGATTAAGTCAGTCTGTACTTTTGTTTTTCTCTTTTTGAGTCTACTTGTAATGGTCAAAGAGACTGATGCTAAGTTACCCTACACACACACACACTTGAGAGACTTAGAATTTCTATTTTTGCCTACATCGGCCCGGCCGATATTTGTATCGTCCGGGACGATCAGTTTAAAACAGAAAGTCTAATTAAGGATTCTTAATTAAGGCAGCCGACATTAACATATCGGCCTGGACGATACGTGTATCGGCCAGGACGATAAGCTCAAAATAGAAAGAAGTAGCCGCCTTAGATAGTTAATGTATACTGTATTTTTAAATTATCGGCCAGGACGATCCCCGTATCGGCCTAGACGAAATTACCAAATTATGCCTTAATTGATCAGGAAATTAAGGGAGTAATTAAGGATGATTGATACGATCATATCGTCCTGGACGATCGCAGGATCGGCCAGGACGATACATTCAAAATCCTTGAGTTGCTTCAGGACGATAAATATCGGCCAGGTCATAAATAAGGCGATGCTCAGGATGATTTGCGTCTGATTTGAACTAATCGTCCAGGATGATTGTATGATCGGCCTAGACGATCAAGCCAAATTTCAATCGTCCAGAACTGTTCCCAGGGCGATGCTCTGGCCGATCTTCTTTGATTTGTACGAATCGGCCAGGACGATGTCCAGATCGGCCGGGACGATAAAGTCGGCTACTTGCAATTAATGAGCTCCTTCAGAACTCTTCTATTTAAGAGCTCTTGTTCAAACGTTTTAGAAGACCTTTGGCTGCTGCCTTGACCTGAGAAGACCTTGAGGAGAGAAAGAGAGAGAGGATCTTGTGAGGGGGATTCACAAGGGTTGCTACAAGGATCGCTCTGCTTGTCTTTCGTCTGGAGTTTCTCGTCCGTGGAAGGGTCGGTAGAGGTAAGGAGTTTGCTTTTGGTTGTGGTTCTCTGCCAGCTTCAGAAGGAAGCAAAAGGAGGTAGGTTCTCTGCCTTGCCGGGGTGGCAAAAAGGAGGTTCTTGTAAGGGCTTCTCCGCCTAGCCGTGGGGGCTAAAGGAGAATCACATTTTGTAGTGCAATACTTGGAGGGTGCCTCCAAGGAGTGGACGTAGGTCGAGTCGACCGAACCACTATAAATCTTGTGTTCTTATTTTTGCTTCCACACTTTTTAATTCCGCATTAATTTCTTGTGGTGTGATTTGGTTTGTGTTTTTATTTCTTTGTCTTAAAAGTTTTTTTAAATACCAATTCACCCCCCCCCCCTCTTTGTTAGCTTGGGACTAAGTTCATAGGGCTTAACATCCCGAACGAACTTTCAAGAAGAAGTGGAAAAAATAATTAGAGCCATCCATAATGGCATGGAGCTTTTGATTTTGCGAAAAGACCTAAAATGGGGTCAATCTAATCTTGCATTTCTCTCACTACCTCAAGCCTCCCCATCCAAACTCCCTGTTTGTTTAAGCTCCACAAACCTTGCTCTACACTTCCCAGCCAAACTCCAACAAGTTAAACCTCTCTAACGGTAGCTTCCTGGTGGCTTTGGCTAGATCTTCGTCAAAGGCTTAGCTTTCTCGATCGAGCATGTTTCAGACCAGAAGTTCAACAGGGAAAAGTTATGTGGATAGTCAACAAGCTCAAAGAATCTTAAATCTCCTAAATCCATTGATTGGATTAGGTATAATCCTAACCCCTAGTCTAGGACATCCTAGGTTAATTAGTCCTATATTAAGCTCATTTTAATTTTCATTTTTAATCCGTCGTTAATTCTCTTCACATCTCTGATCTTTGTTTAAATTTTCATTGCATTTGGTCGAACCACTTTTGAGAACTAGTTATTTTTATTTCTAAGGTTTAGTCTATAATGATAATGGTATGCATGTTTTATGGATCATTGATTGTTCGATCAATGGCCCAAATAAAGCCTTTTCGCTATTCTGTTCAACCTTGTAGTCAATCTTGTGGTTTCACATTCAGTCTGGCTCAATCTAAGCCATTAATCTTAAACCACAGGCATCCAATAGTTATAGCAGGATGCTAAAATGAATAAGTGAACCACGTGGGTCCCACCACGTCTTTAATCAGACAATAATGACTTCATCAACATGAAATTAGTGCGAATGATTGTCGTGATTTGATCTCACAAATGTCATGGCGCCACATAGCCTCCCACCGCCCCTCCTCCACTAGGCCTTTAATTTAATTTTAAAAATATTTTTGAACAAAAAACTTCAAAAAAAAAATCAAAATACATTTTAATTCAAAAATTACATATAATATATAAAAAAGCTTAGAATTAAAAAATCGTTTAAGTTAAAATAAATTTATTTTAAAGTATTATATGTATTTTAAATGATTTTAGAACATTGAATATTTAAATATTTAATTAATATGTATTTTAATATAAGTTTAAATATATTCTAAAATTTAAATTTATTTATAAAATACTATAAATTCTTGTAAATATTATAAAAAAATAATTTATATTATAATTTAGTTGAATTCAAAGTATTTTCTTAAATATTTTAAATAATTTCAAAATTTCTAATATTTAATTAATATTAAAAATTGATATTAATTTAATTATTTCCAAAAATTAAAAGTTTTATTTTAAGATAACTTAATTGAATTAGAAAACATATTTTAAATATTTAAAATTAAAATTATTTCAAAATATTCAATACACATTAAATAATTCAATTTATTTAATTACTTAAATATTTCATTAATTCAATATTCTAAAATTTAAGAGTTTATTTTAAATTATTATAATTAATTAGATAATTATTTTCAAATATTTTAATTTGACATTAAAATTAATTTAAGATATATTACATATTTTTAAAAAAAAATTAATTATTAAATTTCTAAAATAATTAACATTTAGTTAAATACTAATTTAAATATTTTTCAAAATGTTAAAAACTCAATTTTATTTCAATAATCAGTAAACGTAATTCAAATATATTAAAATTTAAATTAGTTCGAAATATTTGATATATTTCAAATAATTTAACTACTTGAATTTTCAATCAATATTTAATTAAATTTTTGACCCAAATATTTTTTTTAAAACTTTTAAATATCTATTTTAAAATTTTTTCATATTAATAAGGTATTTTTTAAAAAAAAATTATTTTAAATTTATTTTTAAATTATCTTAATCTTTCTAAAATTCAAAATTGATCTATTTTTTGTATATAGCTCTTTAGTTTTAAAATTATATATGTTAAATTGTTTGAGAGCTTTGAGTGCAACCTTGAAATTTTAAACATAAATTAAGCCTAAGCGAATTGAATTGGTGGGAAAGGATTTGTGAATAGTTTTTTTTTTTTTTTGAGAAATGCTAAGTAGCAATAAGATTAAAAAAAAAAAGCACTAAATAGCCTAGATACAAGCTAATGAGGATCCAACCATCTTTCACTTTCTTCCTTTACAATTTTAACAAAGGAAGAAGGAAGGTTGTTTTGAAGGAATAAATCCCAATCAAAATCCAAAGATAAAGCTAAGTTAGCACAATAATTCGCTAACTTATTACAATTACGCCTAACACAATTAAAAATAACATTATTGAAGTTACTAAAGAATAAGAGATCTTCATCCTCCATGTTCTCACTAATACTCTTCGGTCTGCTATACACTTGCTGAAGAAATTGGAGAACATTCTTATTATCTCCTTCCACAATGATGCCTTTGACTTCTTGTATCCATCTCTGCCAATTTACCTTCAATGCTTTGAATGCTGATAGTTCCAATCGTGCACTGTACCAATGCATTTTCTTTCTCCCAAAAGCAAAGACAAACCTTCCTTTGTCATCTCTAACTACCCCTCTGATACCAGCCATATAATTCTCTTTAAGAGCTGCGTTAAGGTTAATCTTTAACCACTCAGGTGGAGGAGGATGCCAATAATCTAAGAACAGTCCTTTGGACCAATAAGTATCCCAGTGATCGGAGCAAAAAATACCTTGTTTTACTGAGCTAAAGAAGCTTAAAACTGATACAGCAATCATTACAATACTATTTCCAGTTTTTCCATGTTTAACTTTGCATCTATTATTCCAAACCATCCATAAAAGTACTACATATAACCTTGTTATCATCACATCTTGCCCTGTTAATCTTTTGATTCCTTGTAAGCAATCTTTCCAATTACAGAAATTTGGAATTTTGAATCCCCATCCTCTTAATACCTTGCTAACTTTCACAAGTATTAAACAATTAGTAGTGACATGATCTTGGTTCTCAATCACCCCACATGCCATAGGACAAAGACAATTACCTGCAAGCTTTCTTCTAAAAAGGAAGTCTTCAGTAGGAATAGCATCCCTGCATAACCTACATAAAAAAAGCTCCACGCGAGGCTGAAATAGTTTTACCAGTAAAGTGCAGCTTCAATTTCTGAATCCATGTATA
This sequence comes from Dendrobium nobile, assembly GCA_022539455.1. Taxonomy (NCBI): domain Eukaryota; kingdom Viridiplantae; phylum Streptophyta; class Magnoliopsida; order Asparagales; family Orchidaceae; genus Dendrobium; species Dendrobium nobile. The sequence goes on along the minus strand of CM039722.1, from coordinate 3,075,236 downwards.
CAGCTCCTCTGTCATTATGGTTTTAAGACTATCTTCCATCAACAAGGCTGAAATAGTTTTACCAGTAAACTGTAGCTTTAATTCCATGTGATCATGAATTGCATTTTTGTAAATCTGCACACCTTCAATAATCTTCTCAAGGTCTTCACCGAAGCAATTTTCAAGTTTTCTAAAATCCCAATTGCCATCCTCTATGAAATAATCAAGAGTATAATTATCATCTTCAAAGCCCACAAAGGTTGGCCATGTAAGTAGATTCTTGTTCAGAATCCAAGCATCCTTTAAAACATCAATGTAGGAGCCATCTACTACTTTCCATCTAACAATCTTTTTAAGAGCTTTCCATCCAATGGTAATAATTTTCCATGAATTCGATCCTCCTTTAAACTCCTCCTTACTCCACCATCTTTCACCATATTTAGCTAGCAAGTTTCTATTCAACAATGTATTTGGTTTCTCAATGAGATTCCATGCAAATTTTGCTCTAAGTGGACCGATTCTTGTTATTATTGATTGAAGACCCCATCCACCACTTTGCTTTGGTCTACATAACATATGCCATGCCACATAATGCAAACCATGGCTCCTGTCCATTTTATTTCAGATGATTTCTCTACAGCATTTTTCCAATTCATTTAAAGTACTCAATGGGACAAGAGAGTGAGAGATTAAAACAGGTAAAGAGAGAAGGACAGATTTTACCAAACATAATCTTCCAGCTAATGACATAAATCTATTCCCCCACTCATTTATTTTCTTAATAGATTTATCCAATAGCATTTTGAAATCATCCTTTTTTAATCTTCTTAAAGCAATTTTGATTCCCAGGTAGTCTAATTCTTCCACCATTTTAAATGCAAACAACTTTGATATTTGTCTCTTCCGCCTCCTCAACACCGATTTGCCAAAAATCAAGGTTGATTTTTGTTGATTAATATTCTGTCCAGTCCATAAGCAGTAGTTTTTCACTATGTTCCTCATCTTCTTCACATTTTTTAATCATGCATCAGAAAACCACAATACGTCATCAGCGTACATAAGATGTATAATCCTTGGAGCATTAGAGCAGATCTTGATTCCCAACTCCCTTCCTTTGCTATAAAAAACATTAGTTAACAGCTGGGAGCCTATGATAAACAAAAAAGAAGAGAGTGGGCATCCTTGTCGAAACCCACATCTACCCTCAATCCAATTTGATCTTGTCCCATTAATCAATATGGAGAATCTGGGATTAGAAATAAAATCCATAATCAATCTAAGAAATCTATTCAGGAATCCCAACTCCATCAACATCTTCTTCAAAGTTAACCAACACATACTATCGTTTGCTTGCTCCATATCTAATTTGATGGCTAAATACCCATTGCAAGCCTTTGAATGCCTTAGTTTAGAGAAAATCTCTTGAGCTAATAAAAGATGATCAGAAATAGATCTCCCCCTCACAAAAGCCACTTGTTCTTAAGATATGATCCTTGGAATTACCAATAGCATTCTATTTAAAATAACTTTGGCCACAATTTTATAAATTGAATTACATAAACTTATAGGCCAAAAGTTAGAAGGAGTTAAAGGATTAGTAGACTTTGGAATAAGTACAACCAAAGTATCTTTCCAATCTTTACTCATATTCCCTATAGAGAAGAAATGACTTGCTGCTTTATAAATGTCATCACCAATGATTTCCCAAAAGCTTTTGAAAAAGGAATGTGACAGTCCATCACATCCCGGAGCTTTATTGTTCCCTAACCTCATAACAGCCTCCTGAACTTCATCCATTGAAAGCTCCCTTCTCAATAAAATCTTATCATCTTCTTCCAAAACCATCCAAGGTTCCGGCCAATTCTCCAAACTGCAGCATCTATCCTTCCATTTATCATGAAAGAATTTGAGAAAAACATCTTCCACTTCTCTAGGGTCTTCAGTGAGCAAGCCATCACTCTTCTTCACTTGAGAAATCCATTTTGAATTTCTCCTGGCATTGGCAAAGGCATGAAAGAATTTTGTGTTTGAATCCCCTTCAACCACCCACTTCACCTTTGCTCTTTGCTTCCACCAAGTATTCAGGCAATTGAGAATAAAATTCAACTCTTTCACTTTAGATCTAAGCTGCCATAAATTTTCTTCATTCAACCAGCCATTTCTAGCTTCTTCTTCCTGAAGTAGTAAAATTTCAGCCTTCAACCTCTCCTTTTCACTGGAAAAGTCTTTCAGTTTATTCTTGCTCCAACAAAACAAATTATTTAAGTTCTTTTGCACTTTTTGTTCAGAACTTCCATGTCATCTCCTACATAGTTCTTCTTCCACCCTTTAGAAACAATGTGTGCTAATGTTTTAAATGATAACCAAACCTCTTCAAACTTGATATACTTTCTCATCTTTATTGAAACTTCAAATAATTTCAGCACTATAGGGCAGTGGTCTGAAGTCACAATGGCTAAATGTCTTACCACCGCAATTTGAATGTTTTGAAGAGCCAAGGAGTTCAACAAACACCTATCCAAATGTTCCAAAATTCTTCCACTTCCCACTTTATTATTGCACAAAGTAAATCTTGGACCAACCACTCCAACATCATGATAGTCATTATCATTCATGAATTTGAGCATTTCTAAGGAACCTTGAGAAAATAAAAACTTCCTTCCTCCTTTTTTTTCCCCTTGAGACAAAATGCAGTTGAAATCTCCACCAATAACAGCTGGAATCTTCCTGTGTGATTGCTCATGAATACAATCCCATACCAATCTCCTCTTCTGAACCTCTTTGCTCCCATAAATAGTAGCAATAATCCAAATACCTTTGTTAAAGACATCAAGCTCACCTATCACACATTGATCTGAAGTCTTTAAAATTGAAAATGAAGCAATATCTGATCTCCATAAAGTCATAATGCCACCAGACAATCCTTTCGAAGGAAGAATAAAGAAATCCCAATTAGGACCAATCATCCTTTGAAATTCAACTCTATCAAAAGAGTTGATTTTAGTTTCCACCAATCCTACAAAGAATATCTTTTAATCCTTGATAAATTCCTTCATATATAGAGAGGCCCCTCTACAATTCCAAAAAGCTATGGAATCCATTAAGCTCTTCTAGGGGAGTAGCCCCCATCTTTCTTCCTACTACCTCCATCTCCCATTCTTCCACGAGCTTTGGTTTTAATGGGCCCTAAAGATCTGAGTTCTTTAGACAATTTACACTTAGGCATGTCATTAAAACAAATGTGATTCTCACACTTATTCACCAAATCATTTTGAAAGTCCACTTTTTTAACTATTTTTTCATCCACTTTCAGCACACCTACTTTTCTGTCAACCAAGGCATTTTCTTCATTAGATTTTGCATTTCCATCTTCATCAACTATTTGAATATAGAGAACATATTATTCCTCTCATGAACAAGAGGAACTTCCACAGCCGATTTTTTCCTGCTACCAATTCAACAGATTTGTTGACAGTGATCAATTATTCCAACTGTTCCACTTTTTGTGCTCTTATACCTTTCTGAAGCTTGAAATCGATATTTTTATAGGGAGTACTTGAGCTCGCAGGTAATCCCTTAGGACTTACCTGAGTTCACAAGCAACCCATCCAAATTATGTTGTTTGAAACAACCTGAGAAAAATCTAGATCAGAGCTAATTAAATTTTTGTTACACAGGAATTTCTATTCCAATATAACACTATTTTGTTCCATCTTTTCCACTATATCTCCTTCCAAATTAATCTCCCCCTCTTCTAGATGATCAGCAACATTACATAATCTTCTTGGGAGCTCGTGGATAGAGTCTTTACTAATGCCATCATCCATAACAGTCCGAGCTTCTTTTACAACTACCACTGGAACAACAGATTTTTTTTACAAATATGGAAGTGTTTGGTTTAATCAATTTGTTTCTATGTTTTGAATTCCTCCTTCTCTTTTTGTTGACCAAAATCCATGGACCATAAGCAAGTTCTTTGAGAAAATAGTGTTTCCTTCCCCCACCTTTCCCTCCATCACATTCATCAGCAACCTCCATGACTTTATGATCTTTTTCTTTTAGAACACATTCCTTATCCACATGTCCAATCTTCCCACATACAAAGAAAAAGTTTAATACCTTCTCATACTCCACATTTTGGAAGAATCTTCCAGCCATGCTATCCACCCATACACCTAAAGGAAGAGGTTGATCAAGTTTGATTCTCACACAAACTCTATCAAATTCTCTCCTTCCCCAATGAAACATATTACCATCCAACATAAGTGGTTTTCAAATTCTTAAAGCAATACAAGCTACATTCTTCTCATCCCAACATTGCAAAGGTATGTGGGGCATTTAAATCCAAATTGGAGAAGAAAGTCCCTTTATAAATGAGGTATTAAATTCCGGAGACCACTTCTCCATACCTACTATATGTTCGTTCACAAACCAAGTTCCTCCTGAATGAGCTACTTCTACCATCTCTTCTGATGAGAATGAGCATAAAAACCATCCTCTTTCCACTGTAGTAAAGTGGAATTGTCCGAATTGACTCCATTATTTCCTTAACTCCCAAGCCACCATATGGGATGGTAAATTTTTCCCGAATACCTTAATTACTAATGAATTTGATAGTTTTTTGATTTCATCTCCTCCAGTTCTACATTAAGCCTTACTGCCTTTCCATCTTCAGATAGAACCACCTCCTCTTCATTAAAATCCAATTTTATGTATGGTTTGTTACTCCAAGGATTCACTTTACCAGAGCCTACAAAGTTTTTAGGCATACCATCAGACATCTTAACTCCATCCAAGTCATTACTCCTTTCCAAAACAGAATGAATATTATTGTTAACCAAATTCCGAGAATTTTCATTTATCACGCTGTGACTTAGTCTAGGGATTGCATTCAAATTCACGAACCGGTTAACAAAAATCTTCATTCCAGAAGTAGATGATTTCAAACTATTTGGAGTAACCATATCCACCATATCAACTATAGCCTTACCTTTACATTCCACATGCTTGATCACCTTAGGCGATAATTCTGATACCTCCTTTATCACCAAAGGTCCTTGACATTTCATCAAAGGAATTTGAATTCTCTGCTTAGAATTCAAAAATGACAAGCCATCTCCATTTTCATTGATCTTTGAATTACCTGCAAACGAAGGAGATTTCAACCATGAAGATTGACGTTGGTTTTCAACCTCTGCGTTCATATCCTGACCTTGCTGGCGGCTATCCACCACCATCGTCACCATCAGTTCCTCAGATGTAGATCCGCGATCATCCTTAGAACAATCACCGGCAGAATGCCAGTGATCATCTGCCGCCATCAGTGGGAGCAACCGTTATCGCCAAATGGAATTTCAAAAATTTGTTTCTCTCTCTAAAATCCCAGACCTTCTCTCTCTTTATAATAAATAAGTTTCATTTTAGTAGTATCTCAACTATTCACTAATCAATTTATCTTTCATCCTTCTAACATTTCATTTTTATGTAGGCGTAAGATGCACACACACTTAGTTTTAAGGCTCTCTTAGATCTTGGGCTTGATTGGGATGTTTGTGTGATATATTCATATTTATTTGATTCCATTCAACTTAGTGACATCTTAAGGACAAAAATTAGAGACATATTAAGATAATTTGGATTAATTTTAGAAATTAAAATATAGATCTAATAAGCACGAAATTTGAACATTTCCAAACATAGTGACATCTCCAACCTTAAAAAAATTTCCCACTATTTTTAAATATCACTAAGTAGATTATTGAATTAATTTAAAATTAAACCCATAATTAAGTATTAAAAATTATAAAAATAATAATAAATAAAATTTAAATCCAAAAATTACAAAAATATATCAAACTAATAATATTTTAACCTTTAATAAAAGAAAATTAAAAGATTCTTTATTTAACATCAATTTCAAGTTTAATTTAATTTTACAGTAAAATTAATATTTAATTTATTAAATTAATTAAAAATATAAAAAAATATTCTCAAGTACTTGAGAACACCTCGTTAGGTCATCTCTAACTTTTGGAGGTGATTTCATCAAGATTAGAGTTCATTTGGATTTAAATCATTAAAATCCTTCTAATTAAATAATTTTAAAAATTCAAATAAACACCGAGAGTTTGAAAAATCATAACTAATTTAAAAAAATTCTAAATTAAGCAAACCCGAAGGAATTGAACTCCATTCAAGGTCTAATATTTAAAAAAAATATTAAACTATCAATAATAATTCAAATTCAAAAATTTAACTTTTTGATCAACCTTAAGTCAAATTTTAACTCAAAGTTGAAAAAATTATAAATAAATATAGAAACATTCAAATCCAGCAAACTTAGTGTCCAATTAATCAAATTAACATCTAATATTTTTAAAAAAAAGATTTTAAGAAATTAACCTTAATCAAAAGTCAAAATTTAACCCATTTAATTAATGTATTTAAATAATTCAAATAATTCTAAAAATTCAATATTTAATCTAAAAATCTAGAAAACTTTCATCCAACTTTAAAAAATAGCAACTAATCAATTTCATTAAAAGTTATCAACCTTTAAGCTTCAAGCAATTAAATTCACTTAATTATTCCAGTTACCACTAGTAACCTAAGCTTACAAGGCTATTAGGTTAGCCCCAAGGAAGGTGAAATAAATTTCACAGCCCTAATGAGCAACAAATATGGTAGCCATTTTAGATCTAAAATATATTTTAAAATTAATTTAAAATAATTAATATTTAAATCTTAACTAAAATTTCCCTTATTCCTTTAAACCAACCAGAACCTCAAATAATTTTAACATAATATCCTATATAAGACTTATCCAAACCACACAACCTACCTCGCACACTATAAATGGTTCTTTAGGATAATCAACTCGAGTCTTAGGCTAGGTTAGTGTTTTACTTTCCTGTTGTTGTGTGCCAGGTTTTTTGAGCTTTCATTGTATTTTAGTTGTTTGAACTAATTAATTGATGCGGTTATTTATTTAAATTTTGTATAATTTGTGAATTGATGTGAAGGGCATTAGATTACTCTTATGTTAGGATGATTTAGATTGCTCACATAATCTTATGCTTGTGGTCATGCTCGTATATGACTATTAAACAAAGTGGGGGGGGGGGGGGGGGGGTACCAAATTAAACTTTCAAACTAATAAGTTTAATACATGTGCTATAGATTGCTAAGCCCCCTTTTAAATTAAAAAAGCATGACCAAGTATGGTTGTGATTTGAGCATTTTAAATTTTAATATATATAACTGCTTAAGATGTTGAATTTGATTAAAACTACTAAGGATAACCCTATAAGTTGTATTTGAGTATAAATATTTCATTTTAATTATTCAAATGTAATTTAATTTGAGCATTAAGTTGTAAGTCTAAAGGTGACTATTTGAGATGGGGTAGAAATCCAGTTTGGAATCCAAAGAGGAAAGAATATCCCCCTAGAGGAGAGTTCTTATCCATTTAAAAATTTAAATTTGGATAATTTCAAGGGTCCAAGGAGAAAAGAAAACACCCCATTGGCAAGGAGTTTCTTTTCACTTGGATTTTTGGACTCGATGAATCCAAGGAGCCTAAAGAAGGAAGAAGATGTGGAGATTGAGAAGAATCTCATTCTCAAAATCACTTGTATCTTAGGAGTAGAATCTAGGCTATTGTTAGTGGTACCCATACACTTTACTTTTTCTACAGACCTTAGGATATACTATTAAGTAACACTTGTCACTTAGACTTTCAATTTGAATATTTAATTTAATTAATTTATTTAAATTGATTGCATGATAAAAATGACATATTTTTATAGCTTTAGTACTTGCATACCATATTTATTTTAGCTTTGAATGATCGAAGGCTCGTGCGGGTGTTGCGACCCATGACCCCGAGTTTGAGATTTTGATGATGACAAATATTGTCGCCTGAACTATTATTCATTGAATATCATTTATTGTTTTCTATTGTCCGTGATTACTAACATTTCAGGAAGATCACAAGCTACTCAGGATAACATGAAGACTCAAGACTGGTTAGACTAGAAGTATGAGTCTGACAATGTAATTTGTTACTTATTTTATTTTTTGTTTTCTCGAGTCTGGCCACAAACTGCATGTAATTCTAAGTAACCATGCACACACACAGAGGGAGAGGGTTTTAAAAGTAAAAAATGTAGATTTTCTTTCTCTGGTGATCATACTGTACGACTTTATTTCGTACAATACGATCTGAGCTTGTAAAACAATTTCTGTGAGTACATCATACCGTACGAATACTATTGTACTGTACAATGTGTTCCAAATCCAAAACCCTAGTCGTCAAATTAACTTAAGTAAGTTTTTCTCAGTCGTTCGTACTGTTTGAAGGACCTCGTACTGCACGATTTATTTTAAATACTTACTTAACTTAACCAGTAATTAGTGGAATAAATCAAGACTTAATTACTAATTGAAATTCATACTGTACGAACACATTCATACTATATGATGAACATAGATGAATTATAATCATCCCAGAGATCGTCCTGGACGATCCCTTATTTTTGTCTCATCGTACGGTACGATGTCTATCGTACCATATGATGAATAGAGAAGACATTTGATCATCCCAGAATTCATCCAGGATGATGCCTTAATTTTGACCATTCATACTGTATGATGTATATCGTACCATATGATATATAGAGATGACATTTGATCATCACAGCTATCGTTCTATTCGAGTAGTAATGTTGAGGATCGTACCGGATGATTTATTATCGTACTGTATGATTATATTTTGAACTGTTCATACCCCTTCGTACTAGGATAAGGCATGCTATACATATCATACTATACGATTTGAAATCATACTATACGATTGTAACAGCTACTTCGAATAATTCAGGGATTTTGGAGCCTGTTTTAAGTATCAAATTAGTAATCTTTTTGAGAGAGACAAAAAGAGGGGAACGTGATTAGAAAGGGAATCCTTGGGAGAGAGAGTTCATCAGAAGTTTTTAGGGTTTGAGAGAGGTAGGAGAAGGTGAGCTTGGTGAGGGAGAAGAGGTGTGAGGGAGATCACACGGTTGCTACATTCTTGCTGCATCTTGCTCCTCCTCTGGCCCAGGAAGAACTTATGGGAGGCTCTCTAAGGGGGAGACTCTTCTACAACAGTGACCGCAAAGGTACTCTGCCTTCTCCAGGAGGGAGAAAAATGAGAAGGTTCTCTATCATCGCCAGGAGGGTGAAAACAACGCTTGGCACTCCGCCACGCCGAGTTGGTGAAAGGGAGTATTGTAAGGGCTTCTCCGCCTTACCGAGGGGGGGGGGGGCAAAAGGAGAGCTATAGTTTGTAGTAAAATTCCCGGAGTGGAGGACTCTAGGGAGTGGATATAGGACATGGTTTGATTGAACTTCTATAAAATTTTGGTATGCTTTTCCTTATCTCTATTTACTTTTGCTTGCACTTAATTTTTATAATATTTGCCTGTTGAAATTTGTGGAAGAAAAAGATTCGATTGTTGCACGTTGAGTTTAATTGTTTGCCCTTGTAGTAGTTTAAATTTTCATGTTAAAATATTTAAAAATATCAAAAAAATTAGAACTCCTGCTTAGGTTTTAATTATTGTTACAAAGTTTTCACAATTCACCCCTCTCTTGTCGATTTAGTTATTTTAATTGGTATCATAGCCTGTTTTCAAAAATAGTATTTTAGAAAACCTTGAAAAAAATTATCATGTCGCATTTTGGTAATCGTAATACTGCAGAGGGTTATTCAATAACCTGTCCACCTCTTTTTGATAACATTCCATTTGATTTCTGGAAAATTAGAATGTCTACTTTTTTTACAGTCTATTGATTACTGCATGTGGATGTTAGTCAATGATGGATATATTGCACCTTTTAAAACTATGAATGGAGAGAAAACTCCATTTCCTTTTAATGAATGGAGCAATGAGGATAGGGATTTAGCCCAATTGAATGCTAATTGTTTAAATTACCTTTTCTGTGCATTAAAGTCTGAGGATTATATGAGAGTTTCTACCTGTGCTATTGGTAAAGAGATTTGGGATAGACTGTGCATTCCATACGAAGGAACAAGTGAAGTAAAACAGTTTAGACTTAACATTCTATTGCATGATTATGAACTCTTCCATATAAAACCTAACGAGACAATATCTGACATGTACACTAGGTTCACCCAAATTGTGACATCCTTGCATGCATTAGGTAGAGAGATTTCAAATTCTAAGAAAGTTAATAAGATTCTAAGATGCTTACCTAGTACCTACGATGCTAAGATAACTGCTATCACTGAATCTAAAGACCTTAACGTTTATTCTATTGATAATCTCCTTAGGTCACTCATTGCATACGAGCAAAGAGTGAGTCAAAGACAAAGTGATGTAGGTGAAAAGAAGAAGGAGTGAACGGTGGCATTAAAAGCAAACAATTCAGAAAGCGATAGCTCTGCATGGAAGGAAGAAGTTGATATAGCCTTGATGACCCGATAGTTCAAGAACTTCTTAAAGAAAAATTAAAGGTGTCATTAGAACAGCTAGAATAAAGGTAAAAGCTCTAAATTTAATAAAGTTTCATCTGACACAATCTGTTTTGAGTGCAGGAAGCCAGGTCACCTTCGAGCTGATTGCCCCAACTTAAAGAGCCAACATGTTAAGGAAAAGAGCGAGGACAAAGCCAAGTATAAGAAAGGAAAAATGATGACACCAAAAGCTTTTTGGGCCGACTCTGCCTTAAAATTATCAGAAGAAGAAGCAGAGGAGGAGGTAACAAATCTGTGTCTAATGGCCAACGATAATCTTGGTCAATCAGATTAAGATGAGGCATGTCAGCTTTCATATAAAGATTTATTGCTTATTTTTGAAAATATTCATGAATCGTATAGGAAATTAAAAAAGATGCATGCTAGTCTTAATATTGAATTTAGCAGTTTACAAACTGAGCATGCTAACTTAGTCAAAGAAAATTCTGATTTAGATAGAGATCATATGCTACTTCTTGATGAGTATGATGCATTAAATAAGAAGCATATTGAACTAACTAAAATGTATGAAACCTTGAAAACCACTCATGTTGAACTAGAAGAGGCTTTTTATAGACTAGACAAACTTGCATTAGAAGTAGATCACAGTGAACATTTATTAAAAACAGAAGTTCATGGATTGACATATCAAAATAACACTTTTAAAGAAAAAAAATTAAGGAATTAGAAAAAGAAATTACATCACTCACATTAGCCCAACCTAGTCAACCCCCATCACAACATACATCACACAACCTTAGGAAGAGGCATCACCACCCACATATGTTAGTGAATCCATTTCCCAGTGTTATGTGCTTCTCTTGGGGCATGCTAGGTCACATAGCCCGCACTTGCACAATTCACCGTAAGACACACTTAGTATGGAGACCTAAAGTGCATCCATCACAGCATAGCATGCATACATCTCATTCATGCAAACATAAGGAGGAACCCAAACTCACTTGGATTCTCAAATCTAACCCTTGAATGAAATTATAGGGATGCTCTCACAAAAGACCTAGTGAGAGCATGTGGTACCTGGATAGTGGCTGCTCGTGATATATGACTGGAGATATGAAGAAGTTCATTCTACTGGAGACCAGAACTTGAGGCAAAGTAACATTGGGAGACAACACTACCAGGAAAGTGATAGGCTCAGGTATTGTTGGTAATGCTGAGAATTTTTTAATTGAAAATATCTTATTAGTTGATAGTTTGAAGAATATCATACTTAGCATTAGTCAATTGTGTGACAAAGGTTTTGATATTAAATTTCTATCTGGTAAATGCCTGATTAGTTTAAATGATAATCTAGTTTTAGTACGAAAATGAATGAATAATGTTTACATGTTAGACCTTGATTGCATTGATAGTTCAAATTCATTTTGTTTGAAAACAATAGTTGATGACTCGTGGCTATGGCATAGGAGACTATGCCATGTTAGTATGAAAACACTTAGAAACATCACTCAAAAAAACCTAGTTAGAGGCGTAACTAAGTTAGAATTTACTAAGGATCACTTATGTGATGCTTGCCAACTAAGAAAATAAGTTAAATCATCCTTTCATTCAATTAGAGATGTGATCACCTCTAGGCCATTAGAAATCCTACACATGGACTTATTTGGACCGGTTAGTACAACCAGCCTAAGTGGAAAAAACTATGGATTTATGATTGTAGACGAATTCACTAGATTCACTTGGGTTAGATTCCTAGCACATAAAAATGAGTTGTTTGAGGAATTTAAGGTATTCTCCACATGGTTTTAATGAAAATTAGGTTTTTAAATCTCAACAATACATAACGATCATGGTGGAAAGTTTCAAAATGATAGATTTGAATCATTTTGCCAAGAGATAGGAATAGAACACAATTTCTCATCCCCTAGAACACCTCAGCAAAATGGTATAGCAGAAAGAAAGAATAGAACTTTGGTAGAAGCTACTAGGGAAATATTAACGGAGTACACCCTTCCTAGATACTTTTGGGCAGAAGCAGTCAACACAGTGTGTTATGTTTTAAATAGGGAAAACATTATATCTAAGCTGAATAAAACTCCTTATGAACTCCTTAAGGGTAGGACATCGAATCTTTCACACTTACATGTCTTTGGGTGCAAGTGCTTCATCTTGAATAATGGAAAACATCCCTTAAAAAAATTTGATCCCAAGTCTGATGCGGGTGTCTTCTAAGGTTATTCATCTATAGGTAAGTCCTATAGAATCTTTAATAGGAAAACCCTAGTAGTAGAAGAGTCCGCCCATGTAGTATTTGATGAATCAGATAAGCCCTCTGAATATAAAATTAAAGATGATGAAATAGAGGCAATTCAAGGAGTAGAGACTATGACCTTAGGAGAAAGGGTAGAACCTCAGAAAGATTTGCCTAGAGAATGGAGATATTCTTCTAGTCATCATAAAGATTTAATTTTAGGAGACCCTTTAGAAGGTGTAAGAACTAGTCATGGACTTAGGAAAGAGGTTAGTCATTCAGCATTCATCTCTATGATAGAACCTACAAGTACAGATCAAGCCTTACGAGATAAATTCTGGATTCTAGTAATGCAAGAAGAACTGAAACAACTCACCAGAAATTAGGTTTGGGAGTTAGTTAAGAGACATACAGAACAATGTGTTTTTGGAACAAAATGGGTCTTCAAAAATAAGGTGAATGATTCATGAACAATAATAAGAAATAAAGCCAGATTAGTAGCTAAGGGGTACAACCTGATTGAGGGAATAGACTTTGAAGAAACCTTTGCCCCTATTGCTAGACTAGAGGCCATAAGAGTGCTCTTAGCTTTTGCTTGTTTCAAGAACTTCAAACTATATCAAATGGATGTAAAGAGTGCTTTTTTAAACGGGGTAATTAAGGAAGATGTCTATGTTGAGCAACCCCTGGATTTGAAAGTTCATAATTTCCAAGCTATGTATTCAAATTAAAAAAGGAATTTTATGGATTAAAGCAAGTACCTAGAGCATGGTACGAAAGACTTAGCTCATTCCTATTGGATAGATGATTTGAAAAGGGTAGTGTAGATACTACACTCTTTTTACAAAAGTTCAAAAATGAAATTCTCATTGTTCAAATTTATGTGGATGACATCTTATTTGGATCTTCAGATAAAAACGTGTGATGAATTCTTAAAAACTATGAGTAATGAGTTTGAAATGAGCATGATGGGAGAACTTAATTACTTTCTTGGCTTTAGTGTAAAACAAATGGATAACAGAACTTTTCTTAGCCAAAAAAAGTACATTAAGGATATTTTGAAAAAGTACAAAATGGATAGTGCTAAACCCATGAACACTCCAATGAGCTCAACAATTCAATTAGACAAAAATCCTAGTGGAAAATCAGTAGATCAGAAAAAATATAGAGGAATGATTGGATCCCTTCTTTACATGACCGTTAGTAGACCGGACATAATATTTAGTGTGTGCTACTGTGCCCATTTTCAAGCCGATCCTAAAGAGTCTCACTTAACTGCGGTCAAGAGAATCCTTAGATATCTACTAGGCACCCCAAACTTAGGAATTTGGTATCCTAGGCACAGCACTTCCTTTGAAATCTTAGGGTACTTAGATTCTAATTTTGCAGGATGTAGGATATATAGAAAAGCACCTATGGTACCTGCCAATTCATAGGACAATCATTAGTTTCTTGGTCCAGTAGGAAGCAAAACTCAGTAGCCCTTTCCACGGCCAAGGTAGACTATATTGCAGTAGGAAGTTGCATTGCACAAGTACTATGATTAAAATAACAAATTCTTGATCTTTGCCTACCTGTAAGAACCATCTCAATCATGTGTGACAATACAAGTGTAATTTGCATCTCTAAAAACCTAATTCAGTACTCTCGAATGAAACACATAGATATTAGACACCATTTCATAAGAGAACATGTTGCTAAGGGAGATATAGAACTGAATCACATCACTACAGGAGATCAATTGGCTGACATATTCACAAAACCACTAGCATTCGACTCCTTTAGCACCTTGAGGACAAGACTAGGTGTCATAGACATTAATGCATAAAAAAAACACACACACACAAAAGCACAAAAAAAAATCTCTTCTAAGGTTGTTCCTGATCATCACACACCAAACCCACCTCCACCTCCAAGTGATCAAGATCCTTCACTTTGAAGAGTATGTGTTGTATTTTTCTTTCTTAGTGTTGTTTGCTCCTCTTTTTGGTGCTATCAAAAGGGGGAGAAGGTTGTTGTAGTTTGCTTATGTTGAAGTTTCCTTATGTTGTAGTTTCCTTTTGTGTTTCAATATAATGCATTTCATCTCTTTTCTTGCCTTGTCTAGTTCATATTTTCTTTTTCTATTAACAAAAAATAATAATAATATTTGCCTTTCAAACTTGCCTACAACAAACATTATTTGACGTCATCAAAAAGGGGGAGATTGTTGCGACCCATGGCCCCTAGTTTGAGATTTTGATGATGACAAATAATGTCTCCTGAACTACTATTCATTGAATATCATTTATTATTTGCTATTTATTGACTATAAAAAAAAGAGATAGAGCATCAAACAAATGAGAAGTGACGCACATGTTTCTACGGAATTGACCTCATACGGTTTATTCCCAAACAAAGCAACCTTTCGTTCAAATCAACATAAACCGCTCTCTCGCTACTTTAAAATGATTGATAATTACAGTTGGAGGGGACACTCGCACTTCTCCTTCACTCGTCTGATAGATAGAGAAAATATGAAGTCGCCTTCTCCCTCACTTCTGCCAAATCCAACCCATCACGAACAAAACCGGCGGAACCCACGACCAGTCCGCCTCTGCCTGAACTAATTCACCTCGACGTTCCAGTCACCGCCCACGTCTGAGCAACTCAAAGCCCTAGCTGTTCGATGCCTTCGACCTACCTGTACACGCACATCCTTTCCATAGCCGCTCGAGCCCTCTGCCTCCAACCCGTGCGAATACCTACCTTGACCTTGTTCACCTCTTCCTTCGCCAATCAGGCAAAAATCCCATTCCTGTAAGTATGTAAATTTGGTTTCATGTGAACTTTTATTTGCTCACATGCATTACTCTGATTCATACTTATATAATCCACTCAATTGACTTAATCTCCCACCTTCTCTTATTTCATGAAAAATCCTGTACTTAATATTTCAGTTGTATGGGTATTCTATCAGTATGCATGGGATTTGTCTTAAAGGCCTTCCAAGACAGCAATCCAAATTACTTGTTATAATCACATAATTACTGTATTTAATTACAGTATGCTAATTAATTAAAATAAAGGATTACATAAATAATAAAATTTTACTATGGCTATAAAACAAAACAGGTACTCGAAGTCCCGCGCCATCGATTTTAGATTTGGGCGGATGGTTTTAAAATTTAAAGACCTGCTCCGTTGATTTTTAATCTAGGCAGATGGTTTTAAATTTGAAGATCTGCTCCGTTGATTTTTAATCTGGGCAGATGGTTTTAATTTTGAAGACCCCGGACCATCGTATCTTAGATCCGTTCAGGAATGTTCCAAATTGAAGACCTCACGCAGTCGATCTTAGATCCTGGTGAGATGGTTTGAAATCGAATACCCTACGCCGTCGACCTTAGGTCTGGGTAAGAAGAATTACGGCAATGTCATCCCGATTTCTCCCTCGGTGGGGAGGAGACGTGGGAGGCTGCCGAAATTTTCTGAGAAATTATAGAACTTTTTTCTTCTTAAAATAATTGGGAAGCAAGTCAAATTTAATTAGTTAAATTACTTCATCTCAATCAAAATTGAGTATTAAATGATTTAATTTGATTAAGTTAAATTAATTAAGCCAAAATTAATTAATTTTGATTAATAAAATTGAAGTCCAAAGAGCTATTATTTCAAGAATTTGATATTTTTGTTTAATTCAATCAATTAAAAAAAAAAAGAGAAAGAGCAATAAAAGAAAGGATAATTTTCATTAAAATGACATATACAACATTGATTTTTGGGATTCTCTCAAGACTCTCGAACTCCCCAAATCCCTTGTACAAATTGCTCTCAAACGATAAAAACTCTCAAAACCTCTCCAAACAACTCTCAAAAAAATAATAAACAGCTCCCCAAAGCTCTCAGGAATAAGCTTCTACGGCTACTTGTAGGTTCTATCCTTTGCAACTATAAGCCTTGGTTGCTCTCAACCACTGAAACCACTGGCTACGAAAACCTATGATCAAGCAGATAAGAGTCAGTGCAATTATAAATATAAATCAATACTAAAAAATAATAAATCTAACTACTAGTAAGACAAAAGTACTGGGAAGCAAGAAAAGCTAAAGTACTGAAAAACCAGTAGAGCCACAGTGTTGTAAGAAATAAGTTATGAGCACACAACAAAACAAATCAAAACACTAAAGCAAATCTCAAAGCCCCAAAGTGTAAAAATCACAAAATCAAATCAACTCAACAAACAAACAATCAAATCCAAACTTTTGGGCGGTCTGATTTATAAGAATTAGGTTGTAAGACCCATTATCCGGCAACTTTGTAGGAAAGCAGTAAGCCCGACCTTATGGGGAAATTTTAGGTAAAAATTGACCTAATTCCTAACCCCCAATTAAAACCCCGGCCACTTCTAATAGAAGCTGTAAGTCCAACATCTGAGGAAAGTGTTTAGGTGATAATACAAACCTAGACCCCTCATTTGGGCATCCTAGTCTATAGGATTAGGTTGTATGACCTGCTTTCGGCAACTTCTTACTGAAGCCGTAAGCCCCCAATGTTTTAGGAAAAATTACTAAATAAATTGTAATGAACATAAAACCCAAATAATCTAATTCAAACTTTTGGGCACCCTAGTCTAAAGGACTAGGTTGTTAGACCCACAACTCGGGCCGCTTAGCTTACTATTACGGATCTATGGCTTATGATTTTGATGATAGCAAACATTCTTTTTCTCTACGACTGCCTTATCTACTGACATTTCAAATTCACACGATCAGACTGCAATTTGGAACCAGCTCAAGGTTGGGAAGACTAGGTCTGAGTCAGTTTGTACCTTTTTTCCTTTCTTGAGTCTATTATATTTGGTGTGGCTCTTGATGCTTTATAACTTGGAAGATTTCTGACTGTTCCCTAGAGTTTGTTGTTTTTGGTAACATCGTCCGGGATGATTTTATATCATCCTAGATGATATGTCCAAAAACAGAAATCCTAATTAGGGTATCCTCATTAAAGCAGCCGTCATTATGCAAAACACATCGTCCAGGACGATTTTGTATTGGCCAGGACGATAGGCTCAATTCAGAAAGAATCTACCGTCAGTTCTACTTAGGAAATTCTTATTTTTGGATATCAGCCTGGTGGATCGGCCTAGGCTATAAAATATTGGCCAGGACGATCCAAGATAATTTTTCCAAAATTTCTCTAGCAATTTTGGAAAGCAATTAATGGTGATTTCGTTTGGGCCGATCGCAAGATTGTCCAGGCCGATTAGACATCGGTCAGCTTCATTTCAGGGCGATATTCAGGGCAATTTTCCTCATATTTGAACTAATCGGACAGGACGATATGCCTATCATCCTGGATAATAATGTTGGCAACTTGCATTAATGAGCTTGTTTTGAGCCCTTCTATTTAAGAGATGATAAGGCACTTTGTAAGTATCTTTGACAGCCATTGTAGCTTCATTCTTGTGGGGGAAACTTGAAGAGAAAGCTTGAAAGGGAGTGAGTAACGGGTGAAGTCTGAGAGAAGGAGAAGATTCTGTGAGGGGGGACTCAAGGGAGTGTGGAGGTGGATTCCACACGGTTGCTCCGGCAGGTTTGCACCTTAATACCGTTGGATTCAAGGCTTGTCTCGAGAGAAGTTCACCAAAGAAGAAGATCTCTTTGGTGTCAAAGGACCCGGTGACTCCGCCGCACCTGGGAAGGTGGAAGTGATTTTGTAAGGGCTTCTCCGTCTAGCTGTGGGGGCAAAAGGAGATACACTTGTTTAGTGCAATACTTGGAGGGTTCCTCCAAGGAGTAGATGTAGGTCAAGGTTTGACCGAACCAATATAAATCCGGTGTGTTCTTTCTTATTATTGCTTCCATATTATTTTCTTCCGCACTTATTTTTCCGTGGTGATTTTGGATTGAGTTTTATCTTTGGTTTTAAAGTTATCAAATTCACCTCTCTTTTATTTAGCCTTGGGCAAGTTCATAGGGCTTAACATCCCTAATGAACTTTCTAGTGCCATCAGAGCACTTTCAAGTGGTATCAGACCAGGTTTCATAAAATAAGTTTTTAAAAGCTTTTGAATTTTTGATCCATGGCTAATTTTTCTAATCTAAAAATTGCAGAAGGTTATTCAATCACCAGACCTCCTATATTTGAAAATATGTCATTTGATTTTTGGAAAACTCGCATGTCTATTTTCTTGCAGTCGGTTGATTTTTGCATGTGGCATATGATTTTAACTGGTTATTCATCACCGACATGTATTGTTAATGGAGTTAAAACTGATAATCCTTTTAATCAATGGAATAGGGAAGAACAAGTAAATGCTCAATTGAATGCAAAATCTTTAAACTGCTTTTTCTGTGCTTTAAATTCTGAAGATTTTATATTAATATCCATGTGCACTACTGGTAAGGAAGTTTGGGATAAACTACACACCATATATGAAGGCACTAGTGAAATCAAGCAATCCAAGTTCAATTTGTTAATGCATAATTTTGAACTGTTTTCCATGAAACCTTATGAGACAATCTTAGACATGTATACCAGATTCATTCAAATTGTAAACTCATTGCATGCTTTAGGAAAAGAATTATCAAATTTGTAAAAAGTTAACAAAATTCTTCATTGCCTGCTGGATAAGTTTGATGCTAAAGTAGTTGTTATTTGTGAATCAAAAGATTTGAATGAATATTCTATTGATAAATTGATTGGATCACTCATTGCCTACAAGCAAGGTTTGGGTCAAAGACTTTTGGATGCAGGTGAAACGATTGTTCTAAAAACTGAAGATATAGAAAGAAATAGCTTAGTTGGTGACAAATGCAATAACTTTACAAGCAAATCACAAAGCTCACCAAAGCATAAGCAAAAGTGAAAAAAGGTAAAAGTTGTAAGGATGTCCACTTTTCGATGTTATTTGCTTTCGATGCAGGAAGCCTGGACATATGAAAAATCAGTGCCCTAATTTAAGAATTCTTCCTACAAAAGAAAATGGTAAGGCGAAGCAAAATTTAAACTGGGGAAATAATGAAAGGATAAAAATCTCATGGGCAGATCTGATTTTTGAAGCATCGGACAAGGAGAGAGATAATGGTTAAAAGCCTTTCATATTTTTGTGTTGTGTTTGTGTTTTTATATTTTATATTTTTATTTTTTGTTTTGCTTTTTTTATTTTTGTGTTTTAGTTTTGTTTATTTTTGAAATTTTCATTTTCGTGAAAGTTTTTTCTCTGATCAACACACACATTCACTTTTCTAAAAATGAAAAATTTACTTCCTATTTTTTCTTGAAATCTTTGGTAAGTTGTATTTGACTTCTCTAAAACAGTCAAGGGAAGGAAACTCATGTTTTTGACTCTCAATCTCTATTTTCTAAAAGAGGCTATTTTACTTTTGATTCAAAATCTTCATCATATTTTAAATTGGATTTTGAGACTGATTTTTTTCATCTCCCTATATTTTTTCTATCGCATAGAAATCTTTTGCAAGATTGTTGAATCCACTTTAAAATTTTCTTAATCAAGTTTTTCGTGTTGTCAATAATTTGGGTTTACTTTTGTTTTGAAAATATAAGAAAGAAAGCATATTTTTTGAAAATAATAAAAAAAAACGGCCAATGATGCCAAACCAAAAGATGCGCAATGACGCCAAATTGAAAAAAATAATACACAAAGTATATTAAAAATCAAAGATGCTCAAAGAGCCATTCAACTGATAAAGGGCATAAAATGAGCCCACAAAAAAAATATGCCTATTTTTTCTTATACTACTAAAAGCCTAAGAAAATCCTTGATATGTTCGAAACCTGTGCTTGAAAATCTTGGTTCCTGATTCAACAATTCGGGCATTAATCTTCTTTTAGATATGTTTTATGAAAGGAGTTTTGAAAAATTAATGTTTTTTTTTCCCATTTATTCCTTGATTTGGATATTGGATTAAGAAGTTTTTGAGCCTTTAAAAGAACTTGAGTTGGGATTATCAAACTCTGCATTTCTAATCTTTTCTGGGCTATGCGTTGTCAATCCAATTCTACTAAGTTTTTGATTAAAACCAAGAGGTAACTTTCTCATTTTAAGAATATTTATTTTTTCACTAGATCAGGGAACGTTTTTTTCTTTTGTTCGTTTTGTTTTTTGTTTGTGCCTCCTCTCTTTTTGATAATGTCAAAGGGGGAGAACGTACTATTGAATTTGTATCATTTTTTTTCTTTTTCAAAAATTTAAAACAATAAAAATATTTTTATCTCCCCTATTTTTTAAAGTGTTATTCTAGTAAGGGGGAGATTAGGAGAAAATGTTCCTTTTTGCAAATTCAAATTGAAATATTTTCTATCATCAAAAAGGGGGAGATTGTTACGGATCTATGGCTTATGATTTTGATGATAGCAAACATTATTTTTCTATATGACTGCCTTATCTACTGACATTTCAGGTTCACTAGATCAGACTGCAATTTGAAACCAGCTTAAGATTGAGTAGGCTAGGTCTAAGTCAGTTTGTACCCTATTTTCTTTCTTGAGTCTATTGTATTTGGTGTGGCTCTTGATGCTTTATAACTTGGAAGATTTTTTACTGTTCCCTAGAGTTTACTGTTTTTGGTAACATCGTCCGAGACAATTTTATATCATTCTGGATGATCTGTCCAAAAGTAGAAACTCTAATTAGGGCATCCTCATTAAAGCAGCCGTCATTAAGTAAAACACATCGTCCTGGACGATTTAGTATCGGCCAGGACGATTGGCTCAATTCAGAAAGAATCAGCCGCCAGTTCTACTTAGGAAATTCTTATTTTTGGATATCGGCCTAGTGTATCGGTCTGGACTATAAAATATCGGCCATGACGATCCAGGACAATTTTTCAAAAATTTCTCTGGCAATTTTGGAAAGCAATTAATGGTGAATTTGTTTGGGCCGATTAGACATCAGCCAGCTTCATTTCAGGGCAATTTTCCTCATATTTGAACTAATCAGCTAGGACAATATGCCTATCATCCTGGACAATAATGTCGACAACTTGCATTAATGAGCTTGTTTTGAGCCCTTCTATTTAAGAGATGACAAGGCACTTTGTAAGTGTCTTTGGCAGCCATTGTAGCTTCATTCTTGTGGGAGAAACTTGAAGAGAAAGCTTGAAAGGGAGTGAGGAACGAGTTAAGTCTGAGAGAGGGAGAAGATTCTGTGAGGGGGGACTCTAGGGAGTGTGGAGGGGGATTCCACACGGTTGCTCCGACAGGCTTGCACCTTAATACCATCGGATTCAAGGCTTATCTCGAGGGAAGTTCACCAAAGAAGAAGATCTCTTTGGTGTCAAAGGACCCGACGACTCCGCCGCACCGGGGAAGGTGGAAGTGATTTTGTAAGGGCTTCTCTGCCTAACTTTTGGGGCTAAAGGAGAGACACTTGTTTAGTGCAATACTTGGAGGGTGCCTCCAAGGAGTGGATGTTGGTCAAGGTTTGACCGAACCACTATAAATCCAGTGTGTTCTTTCTTATTATTGCTTCCACATTATTTTCTTTTACACTTGTATTTTCGTGGTGATTTTGGATTGAGTTTTATCTTTGATTTTAAAGTTATCAAATTCACCTCTCTTTTATTTAGCCTTAGGCCAGTTCAAAGGGTGTAACATCCCTAATGAACTTTCTAGTGCCATCAGAGCACTTTCACTTACTGGGCTAGATCGTAAGACCCACCGTTAAGCAACTTCTAAGGAAGCCATAAGACCTATCCAACTGAAATTATTCGGGCAACTCCTAATTGGAGCCGTAAGCCCCAAACTAAATAAATTATTTGGGCAACTCCTAATTGGAGCCATAAGCCCCAAACTAAACTAATTAATGGGCAACTCCTAATTGGAGCCGTAAGCCCCAAACTAAATAAATTAACGGGCAACTTCTACGGAAGTAGTAAGCTCCAACTCAAATTAAATTAAAACTAAAATTAACAACTAACCACTTCAGTCTACTCGGGATCTCTGAGAGGAGGCAACCCCTGGCTGCTAATCAAATTCCATGGACACTATGGTCAATGATTGTTAGTGTTGGTAGATTGAAATCTATGATATACCCGGGACGACGGAACCATGGGATCTTGATCGGGTTTACCTCCATCTTCCCACCATTTGAGACTAAAAATAACTAAAATTTATTCATCCTTAATCGAGAGTTCTCTCTTACATAGTAAGAGTGGTAATTAACTATAAGTGCTTGCGCTCATAGGGAGTAAGAACCCCAGATCTATAAACCCTGACACTACCCTCAGGGGAAATCTGGAAATGGAATCCTACAGCTGCAAAGCAGGATTCGTGCATTCGTGCCATTTTTCTTAAGCCAACAGATTTTTGGCGACTCCGCTGGGGATTACTTTTCTCTCCATCTTTGGATGAAAATATGATTTATATTTAGTCTCAATTATTAAAACATCTTAAAATAAATATAGATGTATATTTATCACAAGCTTGCGTTTTCTTTTCAAGCAAAATTCAGAAAGAGGGGAACGTGATTAGAGAGGGAATCCTTGGGAGAGAGCTCTTGATAAGTTTTTAGGGTTTGAGAGAAGAAGGAGAAGGTTTGCTTAGTGAGGGAGAAGAGGTGTGAGGGAGATCACACGGTTGCTCCATTCTTGCTGCATCTTGCTCCTCTGGTGGCCCAGGAAGAACTTGTAGGAGACTCTCTGAGGGGGAGACTCTTCTGCATCCATAAACTCGAAGGTACTCTGCCTTCTCCATGAGGAAGAAAAATGAGAAGGTTCTCTGCCGTTGCTAGAAGGGTGAAAACAGTGTTTGGCACTCCGCCACGCCGGGTTGGTGAAAGGGAGTATTATAAGGGCTTCTCTGCCTTGCCAAGGGGGACAAAAGGAGAGCTGTAGTTTGTAGTGAAATTCCTGAAGTAGAGGATTCCGGGGAGTCGGGGAGTGGACGTAGGTCATGGTTTGACCAAACCACTATAAAATTTCGGTGTGCTTTTTTCCTTATCGCTATTTACTTTTGCTTGCACTTAATTTTCATAATATTTACTTGGTGAAATTTGTGGAAGAAAAGGATTCAATTGTTGCACGTTCAGTTCAATTATTTGCCTTATTAGTATTTTAAATTTTCATGTTAAAAATTTTAAAAACATCAAAATAAATTAGAACTCGTGCTTAGGTTTTATTTATTGCTACAAAGTTTTCACAATTCACCCCCCCCCCCCCCCCCCCCTCTTGTCGATCCAATTATTTCAGCGGGTGCAATTTAAAAATTTTCTACTTTAACAAAATTAAAAATTTTAAGATAGCATAGAAACTCTAATGAATTTAAGAAGTAAGCTCGGGCTCCTCAAGCATCTCATGCATATATATCATACTTTATCTTCCTTGTTAGGTACCTCCTCTCCTGCAGCTTCTAGCAGTTCACCTAACCTATTAGGGTGAAATCTTGTCAAGAGAATGTTGTACAATCTTTAGATAAAAATATATTTTTAAACCTTTTTAAAATTGATTCATATTTGACTTAAGCATTCATTGAGGTAGCCAGCTTGCATCGCATTAGATATAAATTTTAAAGAGTATAAAATTTACTTGTATTTTTATTTTAACCTTTATATCACCCTATATAAGTCAAGGGGCTAATTCGGATTTTCTCTAGATGTCAGCCCTGATTCCCTAAACTTAACTAAACAATGTTCCTACCACTCTTACATAAAAGATCAAATATATGGATTTGAAGTATTTAGGTTGTCAGGTGGCTCCCTAATACAGGCTAGGGTAAGTCTAGATTTGCACTACATTAGCTAAGTTTGGGCTGTTAAGATAGTTGCTATTTGCATGCTTTACATTTTTGCAACTTGTATAGTTTTGATGATTCCAAACATTATTGTTCAAATGTGTAGTTATCTCCTAACAATTTTAAAAGATTTGTATTTGCTCTTGTGTGTACTAACATTTCAGGAAAATTGAACTCCAGACTACGAAAACTTCAAATCAAATTCAACATAAGATACTTTGTGAATTTGAAGCTTGTACTTTTCTTTGAATTAAATTTGAAAGGGAGTGATTATAATTGAGTGAATAAAAACATACACACACATATAAGGAGATCATATAAAATTTATACTGATCGTACGGGACGATCAGACAGTTATCTCCTATTGAGCACATGGAACGAATAGGAACAGACTTGAAAAATTTTCTAAGTCCTATTCATCCGGGACAAAATTAAATATCGTCCTGGACGATATGGTCTCTATAAAATTTTCGTCCAGACGAAATTAATTATCATCAGAAAATGAGTTGCTCTCTATAAAAATTTCGTCCAGACGAAATTAACTATCATCTAGGACGATCTGGTCTCTATAAAAATTTTTTCCAGACGAACCAATTTTTGTCCAGACGATACAACCAACTTAGGACGGTTTTTCTGCAGTTTTTAGAACCGACCTTGTAATAACTGTTCGTACCGGATGAACTTAGTTCGTACGGGACGATCAGCTTGTACGAAAATATTTCGTACACATATACAAATAGGTTCGTTTCAAGGCTTTTAAGTAAAATCGTCCAGGACGATCCACGATCGTACGGGATGATCCACTGCGTACAGAATTGAATACTTGCAGTTTTTGGACGGTTTTTCTTGTCTTTTATATAAATAGTCCAAATTAGACTGCCACCCAATCTTTTTGTCATTTGATCTTCGTGCCTCTTGAGAGAATAGCTAAGGAGAGAGTGTAAGAGTGGATTCAAAGGAGGATTTCTACCACTGAAGCATGAAGGCTTTACTTGGAGTTCAAAGGTAAGAATCTCTACTTGTGAATTGGGATTACTTCACTCTTTTCCTTCTTCCTTCTAGATTCTTATGAGAAGATCTGTCAAGGAGATCCGGTTCTCTGCCGACACTTGGAGAGTGTGAACAGACGGAGGGTTCGCTGCCTACACTTGGAGAGTGTGAATAGCCGAAGGGTTCACTGCCTACACTTGAATAGTGTGAATAGCCGAAGGGTTCTCTGTCTACACTTGGAGAGTGTGAACAGCCGAAGGGTTCTCTGCTCACACTAGGAGAGTGTAAAAGGATGGACGGTTCTCTGCCAACATTGGGGATTATGTAAAAGAACGACGGTTCTCTGCCGCACCGGGTAATGGTGAAAAGAGTGTGTTGTAAAGGCTTCTCCACCTTGCTGTGGTGCAAAAGGAAAGTCACTATTGGTATTAGTGCAATACGCAGAGGGTGCCTCTGGGGAGTGGATGTAGGTCTGGTTTAGACCGAACCACTATAAATCTAGTGTCATTTACTTTACTGTTTTTACGTTTTCGTATTTTATTTTTAATTTTAAAAACTCTGTGGTTGAAAAATGTTTTCTACAAAAACTTAAAAGAAAATTTTCATTTCGGTTCAACATAAATTTAAAGAGGGTTTAAAATTTTTTAAAACTACCAATTCACCCCCCCTCTTGGTAGCCTTGGGACATTAACTTAGGTTTAACAACCTATTTACTAGACTCAACATGGGCAACTATTTTTTAGTGCCCAATTTAGATTTAGATTCAAAGGCAGGTTTATACTATAAGTCCTCAACTTTCTAGGAATATAATCTTGATCTTCTAATTAAATCTATAACTTAAATTAAATCTCTTTCAATCCAAAATATAAACCCAGCATATAGGATAGACTGGGGTGCTTTTAAAATATTTTAGAATCCCAAAGTACTTACTACATTTCATTCATTTACTTCTAGGAATAAGTGTTTAATCTTTTTCTAATCCCATTTGAAATTCAAACTTTAATCCTTTAATATTAGTACTTTAAAATTTCAGATAAAATTTCTACCATTATGTTAACCAAGAGTCTTTATAGGAAACTCCGATTTCCCCTATGATTTAATTAACTATGAGGGTTTATGCTTGTAGGAGATTTAGAAACTTAGATCAAATTTTTACAAAACAAGTTTTTCAAAATTTAATTAATTCTATTTGGAAAAATCAAATTCAATTATCATTATCATAATATTTAAATGATTGATTGTGAATGATATTTACTTTTTTGGGAAGATATATCAGTTTATTATCATGACTTTGGTTATGAAATTAATGATCCCTTATCCATATTATTATATTCAAGCATTCAATCAAATATCATTTTGACCCTCTGGGGTTATATATGGTTTTTTTTCTTGAGTTTGACTACAATAATCAGGATAAACTTGTAGTTTATAATCTGAACCCATTAGGGAACGATATGTTTCTCTTCCGAGGTAATATATTATTCATAATGATGTGTTTAATTTCAAAATCAAAATTCTAAAAATTAATTTCTCCCAAAGAAAATTAATCTTTTCAAAACTCAACCTTTTTCATTCAAACAAATTTTCACTTCACTTTCCTATAAGTATGGAATGTATTTTAAATTTTAGCTATGTAAAAAAAATTCACACGCATTAGCGACAAGCGAGGGATAGCCTAGGTGATGGGGTTGAGTCTACATATCCTATTTGTGTCAAGAGCCATTATGCTGACAATTTTTAAATAGTCTTTATTTTCTTTCATGTAAATTTTTCTTAGTTTATTTTATAGAATTTAGAGTTCATGGGAAAATTTTTAAGTTCATTAGTTAGGTGCATTTGAACCATTACATATTCAAATAAACCATAATTTCAAACTTTTAGACTATAAACATGCTTTAATGTATAAATAAAAGCCTACTTAACCTGCATATTACAAAGACTTGAAGTGATTATTTTAAAAGCATAGGTGGTTTAGTTGACATTCCACTCCACATAGATGTAAGTCCAGTAGTCAGGCTTTCTATTAAACCCTTCAAGGATTTGAAAATATAAGTCCCATTTCATAAGTTTATACACCTCTTTAGATAATGTTTGAATCACATCCCTCTAAGTGGTTATATTGCAAATCTAGACCCAAATCTTATGATTTTGATAATAACAAATATTATTGAATTTCTAATTATGTTATATCCTGATAATTAATTTTTTTGCATATCTAACTTTTTCTACTCACTAACATTTTAGGTCCACAGTTCACTTGCAATCCTGATCAGCTCAAGAATGGTAGACTATTATTAAAGTCTATATTTTCAATCTTTTTATACTTTTTACCTATCTTGGGTCAATCATATATTTTGGTGGATCCTAAAGCAAAATAACCTTGCACATACACACTCAATGGGGTGAGCTAATAAATTAGAAAGAAGTTATGTTAAGTAAGATTGACTAAATTCAACATACTATGTGATCCTTATTATATAGGACAATCATGTATAATCAGTAAAATAGCCGCCAATCATAATTTAGGTAACTTTTTAAAATTTAAAATTTGTGTCTAATCATACCATATGATATGCATCATACTATATGATATATGAAAATCATGCCTAAATTGATCTTGTGATCAGGGGAACAATTATGGTTAATTTTTTCAAATCAAATCAAATAGGATGAATGGTAATAATTATACTGTACAACTTGAGCAATGCATGGGATGATTATTAAATCATTGCTTATCATCCAAGATGAAATGCTAGAGTTTTTTTAACTAATCGTATAGGAAGAACCAACAATTTTATACTGTACAAATTGAGCTAAGGATGGGATGATAATTAAGTCATCGCCTATCATACTAAATGATCAAAACAAACTCTAGAACTTATCGTACAGGGCAATACATTTCATACTTTTTAAGAAGGCTATTTTTTCTAATCATACTAGATGATGTTCTCAATCATCCTGGATGATTGGTTCAACTCTTTAAATTGATTGTATAGGGAGTGTCTCCTCATACAGTACTAACAAAAGTACTTTAAACTAAGCATACATAATGATCTTGGATCATACGGGACAATCATTATCGGTAAATTGAAACTTTTGGCCCTTTTTGGGGCTCTCTATTTAAACTCTCATTTGATCTTATTCAATAGAATTTTACTGCTAAGCGTCTTGAGAGAGTATAGAGAGGGAGTGAAGGACTGCTTTGGGAGAAAAGAGAGGGAGGGTTGGTTGTGATGGATTCACAAGGTTCCTCCAAGCAAGGTTCTTTCTTGTCTTCCTCAAGCTTCTGCCTTGATCCTTTTGGTGCTCTATAGAGACATTCTACAGCTCTAGGTCTTGGTTCTTTATCATCTCCAAGAAGGAGAAAAAAATTCATGATTCTTTGTCATCTTCAGGAGGGAGAGAAAGGATTATAGGTTTTATGCCTTCACCATAAGGGTGAAAAATGATTTCAGGTTCTTTGCCTTCACCAAGATGGTAAAAAAGGATTTTAGGTTCTCTACCTTCACTAGGATGGTGAAAATAATTTTATAAGAGCTTCTTCGCCTTGGTATGGGAGCAAAAGGAAAGACACTACTTTTAGTTCAATACTTTAAAAAAAGGTTTCTAGGGAGTGGACATAGGTCAGATTTGACCGAACCACTTTACATTTTTGTATGTTTTGTTCTTATTTTTTGCACTTTTATTTTTCTGTGATTTATTATATGGTTGACAAACTCTGATTTTCTATTAGTGTGAAATTAATCTACTTCCACATTAGCGAATTAAGGTGCTTATTTTCATATATTAAAAATGCTGCAAAATGGTTTTCTTTTAAAGAAAATTTTAAAATAACTAATTCACCCCCTCTTGGCTATCCTCAGGCCAGTTCTTTGAGATTTAACAACCTTCACAAACTCTTAAGTGGTATTAGAACGAGATTCAAAAACTAAGTTTTAAAAACTTTTGAAAACTGTTCAATGGCTTATTTTTGTAATTGAAATATTGTGAAAGAGTATTCAATCACTTAACCAACCTTTTTTTATAACATTTTTTTTTGGGAAAATTTGCAAGTCTACTTTCTTACAATTTATAGATTATCCCATGTGGATGCTAGTTCAAGAAGAATATTCAGCACCTTCACATTTATAAATGGTATTAAAATTGAAATGCCTATTTTTTAAAATAGATCATAAAGGATAAAATTTATCCCAATTAAATGCAAAATGTTTAAACTACTTTTTCATAACATTAAAATTTGAAGATTACATGTGTTTATCTACTTGCATAACTGAAAAAAAAAAAATTGGAAAAACTTTGCATAGCCAATGAAGGAATAATTGAAGTGAAACAATCTAGGGTTAACATTCTGATCCATGATTATGAACTATTTTACATGAAACCTAATGAATCTATTTCTAAAATGTATACTAAGTTCACCCAAATTATCACTTTCCTGCATGCATTAGGTAGAGAACTTACCATTTTTGAAAAAGTTAATAAAATTCTATGTTTTCTACCTAGTTCCTATGATGCCAAAATAATTACTATTACTAAATCCAAGGATCTAAATTTTTATTCAATTGTTAACTTACTTAGATCACTCATTGCAAACAAGCAAGGAGTGAGTCAAAGGAAGATTATTGCATGTGAGAGAAAAAAAAGAGAAAACTATTGCTTTAAAGGCTTATGATTTAGATAGTGATAGTTTTGTACCTAAATGCAATGCTGACATTGTACTGATGACTAGGCAATTTAAAAACTTTCTAAAGAAAAAGTAAAAGCATCATTAGCAATAGAATAAAGGTAAACCTAATAAAAATTTTAAGGTTTCTTCTGATGTCATCTATTTTGAATACAGGAAACCATGACACTTAAGGATTAATTGCCCAAATCTCAAAGTTTGCCCAATCAAGGAGAAGGGTGAAGAAAAAGCCAAACTCAAGAAGAGAAAACAACAAACTCAAAAGGTTTTTTTGGTCAGACTCCACTTCAAACTCATCTAAGATCGAAGCTAAAGAGGAGGTAACCAACATATACTTCATGGCAGATAACCATCTCCATCATTCTGATTAAGAGGAGGTATGTGAGCTTTCCTATGTTGAACTTTTAAAGTTTCTTAAAAAATTTATAATGCATATAGGAAACTTAAGAAAAATCTATGCAAGTCTCAATTATGTTTTTTTTAATCTTGTAAAAAGAACATGAATGCCTTAGGAAAGACCACTATACCTTAGATAACAATCATTTGGTCTTACTTGATAAATTTGATGAATTAAATAAAAAGCATATTTATTTAACTGATAAGCATGATTCCTTAAAAGCATCTCATATTGAATTAGTATATTCATTTAAAGAATTAAAGACATATTTAGATGAAGCTGATAATAGGGAGAATGCATTAAAAGTTAATAAAAATTCTAAAATGTGCAAATAAAATTATGTTAGAAAAACTAACTTCTATTAAAGAAAACAAAATATCACCACAACACCCATCATCTAAACCTAGGAAGAGGCACCATAACCTAAATAGGCTAATGAATCCATTCCTAGAAGTTAGGTGCCTTTCTTGTAGCATGCTAAGACATATCTCCCACACTTGCAAGATCCACCATAGAACACATTTAGTGTGGAGGCCAAAATTGCAGAAATCACAGCATAACATGAAAACACTTCCTCCTTCAATCCAAAAGGTGGAAACAAAACTTATTTGGGTTCCTAAATCTAATCATTGATGATTTTATAGGGTTATTCTCATAAAAAACTCAGTAAGAGCATGTGGTACCTAAATAGCATATCTTCAAGGATAATTAGAGATGTAAAACCATTCATCATACCAGAGGTTAGGGCTGAGGGCAAGGTAACACATGTAGATAACACCAGTAGGAATGTGGTTGTAACAGGTATAATTGGCAACTCAAAAAATTTCATCATTAAAAATAATTTATTGGTATATGGCTTAAAATATAATTTGCTTAATATTAGCCAACTCTATGATAAAGGCGTTTGTATAAAATGTTTATCCACTAGCTGCATGATAAGCTTAAATGGAAAAGTTATTTTGCAAGGGAAAATAATTAATAATATTTACGTGCTTGATCTAAATTGAATTGAATATGCTACTTCTCTTTGCCTAAAAACTATTATTAATGAATCATGGTTATGACATAGGAGATTGTGTCATACAAGAATAAAAAATTTTAAAAAAATCACCCAAAACGATTTAGTGAGAGGCATACTCAAACTAGAATTCACTGATTACCTATGTGATGCCTGTAAGTTAAGAAAATAAGTTAAATCATCCTCCACTCAATCAAGGACATTAACATTAGCAAACTTTTAGAAGTTCTTCATATGGATCTTTTTGGACCTATTAGCACTTCAAGCCTATATAGGAAAATTTTTGGGTATGTGATTATTGATGATTACTCGAGGTTTGCTTGAGTTAGATTATTATCTCTTAAAAGTAAATCATTCGAGTTTAGGACATTCTACACTTAGATTTAGAGGGAGCTAGGGTGTAAAATTCTGACCATTTATAGCGACCTTGGTGGAGAATTTGAAAATAAAAAATTTGAATCTTATTTAAGAAGCAAGGGATAGATCATAACTTATCAACTCCTAGAACCCCTCAGCAGAAATGGTAGCTATAAGAAAGAACAAGACCTTGGTAGATGCCTCTAGAGCCATGTTAGCTGAATACTCAATTCCTAAATACTTCTAGGCAGAAGTGATAAACATAGCTTGTTATGTTCTGAATAGGGTTAATGTTAGATCAAAGCTAAATAAGATACCCTATAAAATTGTTAAGGTTTGGACACCAAACCTCTCTCACCTTCATATCTATGGATGTAAAGTGTTCATTCTAAATAATGCAAAATCTCTACTAGGAAAGGTTTATCCCAAGTCTGATGAATGAGTCTTCCTAGGATACTTAAATGTTAGAAAATCCTATATAGTTTTCAAATAAAAGGATACTGGTGGTAAAGGAGACCACTCATGTAGTTTTTGATGAATATAATAATACTGAAGGGTCTAGGGGAGAAGAAGTGGTTGAGGTCTCCTAAGGAGTAGGTTATGCAAATCTGGAAGAAAGGGTAAAACCTAAAAATTCATTGCCTAGAGAATGGAGATATTCTTCAAGTCATCCTAAGGAATTGATCTTAAGAGACCCATTTTTAGGTTTTATAACTAAGCATGAACTTACAAAATAAGTTAACTAAACTATTTTTATCTTAATGATTGAACTCACAACCATAAATTAAGCACTATCTGATGAATTCTTGATCTTAACCATGCAAGAAGAACTAAATCAATTTGTTAGAGATAATATTTAGGAGCTAATTGAAAAACCTAAGGACAAGAGTGTTGTTGGAACAAAATGAGTTTTTAAAAATAAAATGAATAACTTTAGTGTAGTGGTTAGAAATAAAGCAATACTAGAAGCTATGGAGTATAACCAAATAAAAGGGATTGACTATAAAGAGACTCTTACCCCTATAGCTAGACAAAAAGTAATAAGTGTGCTACTAGGTTTTGCGTGCTTTAAGGGATTCAAATTATACCAAATGGTTGTTAAGAGTGCCTCTATTAATGGAGTAATAAAAGAAGATGTGTTTGTTGAACAACCCTCAAGTTTTGAAAATTTACAATTTTCCAATCATGTAATCAAATTAAAAAAGATATTATATGGACTGAAATAAGCACCTAAAATATGGTATGAAAGGCTAAGCACATTCCTATTAGATAACACCTTTATTAAGGGGAGTGTAGATACCACCCTATTTCTCAAAAATGTTGGATAAGAACTACTCATTGTTCAGATCTATATTGATGATATATTTTTTAGATCTTCTGATAAAAAAATGTGATGAATTTTCTAAGATAATGTGTAAGGAATTTGAGATAAGTATGATGGAAAAAATGAACTACTTTCTTGGATTTAGTATAAGGCATAAGGATGATAGAATTTTTCTTAATCAATCAAAATACATTAAGGATATCCTTAAGAATTATAAAATGGATAAAGTCAAGGAAATTAACACTCCCATGAGTTCTATAGTTTAGTTGGATAAGGACTCACGTGGAAAGTTAGTTGACAGAAGGAATACAAAGGAATAATTAAATCACTTCTTTACATAACTACTAGTAGGCCTGATATTATATTTAGTGTTTATCTCTATATTAGATTTCAAGCTAATCCAAAAGAATCACATGTGATGTCTCTTAAGAACCCAGAACTTGGAAATCTGGTATCCTAGGCACAACACTTCCTTTAAAATTATAGGATATTTTTATTCAGACATTGTAGGATGTGGGGTTGATAAGAAAAAACACTTTTGGAAATTGCTAATTCATAGAATAATCTTTAGTCTCCTGGTCCAGTAGAAAATAGAACTCAGTAGCTCTATCTACTATAGAAGCTAAATATATAGCCTTAAGAAGTTATATGGCATAATCCCTTTAGTTAAAGTAATAAATTCTATATTTAGGATTACATATAGATACCATCCTAATTTTATGTGATAACACCAGTGTAATCTATAATTCAAAGAATCCAATCTAATATTTCAGGGCCAAACACATTGACTTAAGGCACCATTTCATTAAGGGCTATATCACCAAAGGAGACATAGAGGTACATCAAGTAGCCGCTAAAATTAGCTTGCAGATATCTCTATAAAACAGTAGCTTTTGAAACCTTTATCATGTTAAGAATTAGATTAAGTATCATTTATATTCATGCTTAAAACTGGTTGCTTTCAAAATTCAAAATTTGATTGCTATTTTTTTTTTATGTTTTATCTTTCAGTGTTTTTTTTTCTTTATACATGTGTTTGTTTGTTTCTTTTAAAACTTAAGAATCTGATCACTACTCACTTTAGTAGTTTAAATTTTCTTTAAATGAAAATCTTACATATTTTTCTAAACAAAGATTAACTCCTCTAAATCAATTAAAGGAAGAAAAAAGTGAAAATTATCCCTCTTCCTCTAACTCCTTTAGTGGTGTAATTTCCTTTTAAATCAAAATATATTTCAATTTAAAAATTGGTTCTTGAAATGGAGATATGTTTCATCTTCCTATAGCCTTCTATCTCTTTTTTTTTTTTAAGGAAAAAAAAAGTTTATATCATATGGATCAAAAGTGAGAGTTCTTGTTCTCGCATATTTGGAAAATAATTTCACAACTAATAGTCTTTAAAGATATAGAAAGGAAGTATGTTCACAAGAAGAGAAGAGGCACAAAATGAGCCCAAAGCTAAAAAGATGTGTAATATACGTCAAAATTCAAAGTTGCAAAAAGTATATAAAAAATTAAAAGATGTGTACAGTTCACCGAAAACCCATAAAAGTGATACAAAATGAGTCCACAATGAGTTAGCTTCTATTTCTTTCAAAAATTTAAATCATATAAAAATCCATGTGCCAATTGATATTGTCTAAACGTGAATTTGAAAATCATGATTTCTGATTCATCACTTTACAAGGCTATTCTCTTAGATACATTTATGAAAAGAATTTTGAAAAGATCACATTGTCTTTTTATTTTTTTTTAATTAGATTATTGTTTTAAAAAAAAAATTTAACCTTTAAGGAGCTTGAGCTAGGGTTAACAAAATTTAAATTTCAAATATTTCTAGATCTTAGTGTTTTCAATGCATTCCTTACTAAGTTTTTTCTCTAATCATAAGGTAAAATTTTAATTTATTGCAATTGATAGAATCTTAAAAGAAAATATTTTTTTGTAAATTTTTGTTTGATTGCCCATTTTTTGTTATGGTTTGTTTGTAATTTATTATTATTTTTGTATATTTTTTTCTTGAAGCTTTCTTGATCATCCATTCTCATGGCTTGGAAGCTATTTTATCTCATTCCACCAATACTTCCACCCACCGCCTCCCCTATCTCTACTTTATCAGGACCCCTCCTTATTTTAGTTTTTTTATTTTTTATGATCGTTTTACTTTTAGTTTTTTTTTAGTTTCCTATTTATTTGTTGGTGTTTCCTCCTTTTCTGTAATATTAAAAGGGGGAGTAGCATGCATTTGTAGCTTGTATTTTATTTTGAAATATTTAATTCCATGTTTGTATGTTTTTTTTTCAATGTTTTGTTGTTGTGTGGTGTTTTACATTTTAAAATAAAAAAAAATTTACACCACTCCTATTTGGAAAAAAAATACTTAGTGAGTGGGAGTTTAGTGAAAAGCAAAACACTCTTAAATCATAAACCAATAATGTTTGACATCATCATGAAGAGGGAGATTATTATAAATCTAGACCCAAGTCTTGTGATTTTGATGATAATAATTATTATTGGATTTCTAACTATGTTATCTCCTGATAATTAAATTTATTACATATATATTTTTCTTTGCTCATTAACATTTAAGGCCTACAGTTCACTTGCGACCTCGATCAGCTCAAGATTTGGTAGACTAGGATTAAAGTCGATATGTATTTTTAATCTTTTTATACATTTTAACTTTCTTGAGTCAATCATGTATTCTGGTGGATTCTAAAACTAAGTAACCTTGCACACACACACACACTTAAGGAGGTGATTTGGTGAATTAGGAAAAAGTTTTATTTTATGAACTAATCATATAGTTCAATTTATATCATATTGGATGATCATTTATATAAAAAAACCCTAATTAAGGGACCAGCAATTAGTAAGATTGATTAAATTCATCATACTGTATGATCCCTATCATATAGCACGATCAGGTATAATCAGCAAAATAGCTGCTAATCACAATTTAGGAAATATCTTTAAAATTCAAAATTTGGGTCTAATCGTACTATATAATATGCATCGAACTGTATGATATATGATAAGCATGCCTAAATTGATCCAGTGATTAGGGGAATAATTATGGAAAATTTATTTAAATCAAATGATATAGGATGATTAGTGATAATCTTACTGTATGACCTGAGTGATGCATGGGATGATAATTAAATCATCGCCTATCATCCAAGATGAAATGCCATAGTTTTTCAACTAATGGTACATGATGAACCCCCAATTTCATACTGTACAAACTGTGCCATACATGGGAAAATAATTAAATCATCACATATAATATTGGACGATCAGTACAAACTCTTGAATTGATCGTACAAGGCAATACATTTTGAATTTTCTAAAAGGATGTTTTATTTTAATCATATTGGGCAATGTTTTCAATCATCCTGGATGATTAGTTAATCTCTTTGAACTAATTGTACAGGGTCTATCTCCTCGTACAATACTAATAAGAGTACTTTAAACTAATCGTACATGATGATCTTGGATAATACAGGATGATTAGTGTCAAAAGATTAAAACCTAAGGCATTTGTGGGTCTCCGAAAGGATGCTGCTCGTGTGATTCGAATGCAAAGGGTACGATCACACTATCCCGTAGGACAAAACGGTCGTAGGCCTTAACAATCGACACAAGCAGGCCAATGAAAGAGCAGATGGAGTCATGCATACAATTAGCCATGGAGGATAGCGGCTTTCACCTACTAACCTCGATGGATAATAATATACATAACCTAAAAGTTTACGAGATTTCCCCCATTCGATACATCAGCTCGAACGGGGTTTATTTGATTGTGGGGATCGGTTTCCTACGGGTGCAAGCCCCCGTAGTTAATTACATCCTAGGCCTTGACCTAGAAAAACTCTCGATTAAGAATGATGTATTATTCACTTCTTAATTTGGTGCACAGAAAAAGTTCCTAAGTTCTATTCCAAATAGTCTCTTCTATTTACCCTTAGTGATGATTAGACATTTTTGAATGGATAAAGATATGATTAAAATTTTGAGTTTAAAAGATCAAAGACTAGATTACTATCCTAAGAGAAAAGACAAACTCAAAACCCAGATAAAAGGAGACACACTGAGGGGTGTACAACCTGGACTTATGCTTGCCTGGAGTGAGCTGCCAGCTAACATCCTAGATACAATCAATCGCCCTATATGTATACAAGATAGGAAGGCTCTATCCTAGGAAATCAAGGATTTGTAGTTTAAAAGATTTCAATCAGGGACTCTACAATATGCAAAAGAATGTACCTAGCGCCATGTATGATGCATGAAATGGCTACAAAATATCCCAAGGTCTATTTGTGTAATGCATGTATGTAAGTGAAGTGTAGCGTGAAGTAATGTGTGTAAAAACAAATGCACGCATGACATCCAGAGTACAGAAAAAATAAATAAATAAACACACCCTAAGGGTACCCTCCAGGCAAGGTACCCGCACAGAAAATCATCATAGTAGTGCCCACATCGTGTGGGAAAACAACGATGCCAAGTGGCATAAATAGGTGGCCTACTCTACAGGCCTAAATGACCCTAATGGTCTCTAAGGCTCACAGAAAGAAAAAAAAAAAGGAGGGGGGAATATCGTACCCAAAACCGAAAAAGGCCAAAATCCTAGCATAAAAACCACAATGCCCAATGGCACAAGTAGGTGGCCTACTCTACAGGCCTAAATGACCCTAATGGTCTCTAGGGCTCATAGAAGCTTCGTTAGTGAACTAACCTAAGGCTGGCTACCTAAACATGTTAGAATACCTATTAACAAGTTGTGTGTGATGTGTAGCAGTTTCGATATATATGACAAAAGGTTTAGGTTGTAGAAATCATACCTGAATGTGGCGCTGCCACTTACAAGCTCCTAAGCAAATAATTTCAGATTGTGGCGCTGCCACTTAAAAGCTCTTAAGCAAATTGTCCCATTTGATTCCTGATCATCAAGCTCCGATGTACCTCGTAAGAAAAGATAACAGAAAAATATATATATAAGCATAGATGCCATTCAGAAAAGAAATGCAAAAAAATAGGAATATAACTAGCAGGAAGTTTAATATTAACATTTATAAAACATGTACAAGTAGTAAATACTGAATGACAAAAGAAAATGTAAGCCTAACCTAGAGCTAAAAGTCTTGTCCTCACCAAACAAGTCTAGGGTATGTGTAGGCTGTGCAGTTTTGGAAAGATCCTGTGTAGGATGATTTAGTTGAAATTGTTTGTATTTTGATTTGTTAGAGGACAAAAAGGAGATTTTAAATTGAACTTTAAATATTAGTATTTTTAGGATTGATTTTAAGGATTTTATTTTAGGATTTGATTGATTAATTTAGTTGGTTGTAAATTAAAAGAAAAGGTGGATTAGATGATTTATTATCGATTCAGGGATCAAATTATTTAAGTTTGCTATCAACTGGTTCATGGCATTGTGCCACCAGGCTCGAGGAACCAGGCCTCCTTAGGACACTTAGCCCCGCAGCCCGAAGTAGTCCATCCTAAAAACCAACTTGATATGGTTGCATTAAAAGATTTGTTGATTGATTTTAAGAGATTAGTTTAAGGTTTGATTGAGTTTTAGGTGAATTAGTAGGTTGTGAATTTTAGAAGATTTTTAACTTAACGAATATTAGTTTAGGTTTGTTTTCCTAACTCAATCTGTACCTTTTAAATTTTAGGTTGGTTAAGAGTTTATCATTAGATTAGTTGAATGAGATTTAGATTTTATATTTTAGGAATTATGAAATATTAGTTACGGTTTGAATATGAATTAAGTATTTTAGTATATTTATTAAGCATTAAATTAAGGTTAATTTTCATTGGTTGATTATTAGTGGATTAAGGAACACTAAACGTAGGAAAATGTGTCACTAAGTTTAAGTTTTGATGTCTCTATCCTATAAGGAGCATGGATCCTAAGTCTATGTTATCTAAGACCGATCCTTAATTTTTGTCCTTAGGTGTCACTAGTGTTATAGGGAACGAAAGGAGATGTTTTTCTAACCCTTCTAGACATTCATACATGTATTAATAGGTTTAGTGATCTATAAGTGAAATAAGACAATAAGTAGGAGAGTAGTAGAAATGCAAGAAGAACAAAAACTACAGAATACCGAAAAGAGAGGAAGAAATGAGAAGACAAAACAATAAAGGAATGTGGGCATTTTGTTATTGGACATGATTCTTTGAAGCCAAACATGTCTCTAAAACGCCACTCCCTCCTATTCAATGCAATATGGATAGGAGAGAAAGTGTTTTAATGCCATTTACTGTCCCCACGATACAAGTAAAGCACTTGATACGAACCCGACTCAACTACCCAAATTATCTCTACCAAACTCAATGCAACAAGAGAAACTCAAGTTCCCAAAACTAGAACTGAAGCGACATCTCTTTCTACCCACCACAATCTCCTAAACTTACATCTTAGAGGCAAACACTAAATGAAAAAGAGACAACCTATGCAAGATAAATCATTTCATCCCAATAAGAAAAATCTAGACATAAATCCACCTCATTAAGGTCTCGACCCCAAAGCAATATCTTATGAAAAATTCTCCAAAATGAAACAACACATAAAGCCCCTTATCAAAAAGAAAACAAAACACCAAAAAAACTCCATCCGACACAAAATCGATCAAGTGCTTTTTAAGTTTGGCGTAGGGTAAAACTTGTGAAAAGTTTCTCAATGAGAAGACATTGTAAAGCCTTCCATTATGAAACATTCACAAGACACGACGCAAAACTTCTCAACATAAAACAATTTGTGAAATTCATCATAAAACTTTTTGGTGCAAAACAATTCGCAAAGCTTTCGTAAAATTTCCTACACGCTATGACAAAGAAACACTCCAAACAACTACACTTCTACTTATGCAAAGAAACATTTTAATGTAGCATGCTTCTCTTTAAAAGTACTCATAACCACAAGCAACTAAAGGTGTATAAATGAGATGATTTTGGATGCTACAAGTGAAGCTACAAGCAAAAATCACTTCTTACACTTCTACCAAACTTTTCCTAACAAAATCATACATATTCAAAGATGGGCAAAATTACATTTCTCCTCTTATGCATATGACTAGCAGTTGATCGCAACAGATCCCAACACTCATGACAGTTGCAACACGCAAAATGAGTCCCAACTCAATCTCTGTTACCATTTCCACTTTTGTATTTTCATATTCTTTCTTGGAATTCTTTAAAATCAAGGTTGAAAAAGATAAAAGAATCAAATATTGCTACCACATAGAAACCATTTAATTCAAAGTACTGAAAGAATAACAACTTAAAAGTTTGCCAATGCTTCCATTTAATAAGTTTGAGATTAATAGCTTTCCAGACAACATGTTTCACTGAAGCAAGCCTGCAAGAGTGAATGCCAAACTTTCTCCCACTTCTCTCCTTCCAAACATAATAAATAAGTGTCCAAATAGCTAAATAAAAACTAGGTTTAATAGCAGAAGGAATATCCACACAGTCAACCACAAAATTTAAAATTTGCTACAAGTTAGGCAATGTCTACAAATATTCAACAAACAAGATTCTTAGTATAGGTACATGTGGCAAAAAAAAAGAGATGGGAAAGCCTCCATATACTTCTTTCAAATTTTCAAAAAAGAAAAGGAACCACTTATATAATCGTCAATCTCTCTTTTATACCACATGCATGAGCAAGAGTAAAACTTCAAAATATATGACATATAAACATTATTAAACCCAGAATCGGGATTTAAAGTAAGCATAAAAAGTATCTCAAAACCTGCCAATTCTTTTTTAAAAAAATGGACAAACTCTCAATCAAAATTGTATAACTATGAAGCCCAATAATTGCTCTCCAACCACTTGCTAACACCACTTTCACATGCAGTTTGAGCAAATAAAGAAGGAAGGGAGTTCAATAAGCATAACAGCACCTCAAGGTTCACCAATTCCTTATAGAAAGATAACGACATAATTTTGAATCTAGCAAACAAATGCATATTCTCCAATAAACTTTTCATCTTCAAATTATATGCCATCAAGAGTTTTAGAAGAGGCTCAAACTTAAACTCGTGAACACACTTTTGTGCCAAATATATGATATTGTAAATCAAGAGCTCATCACCTAAGAAAACTAATGAAATATAGAAAAGATATTTTTGAAAGTCACAAATAAAGCTCTAAATATATGCCAAGTTACCTCTCTCAATCCCCCTATAAACATCACAATGAAATCCTATACTTGTGAGAATAAGGATTGAAAATACTTCTCCAAAACTCATAAAATTTTCTGACATAGAGCAACATCATGAAGAAGCAAACTCTAAAGCTCCCCAATACAAAATAATTTTTTAACACAAAACCGCTTTTAAATCTTTCTCTCACATAAAACGAATTTTGGAGCTCTTCCAACGCATTTCACTTCTCGTGCTATGTACCACAGAGAAAACCCAGTTCCACCCAAACACTCTTGTGAACTCACTTGATGTAGCATAAATAAAACTTAACTTGCTCAACTAGACATAAGCCCATGTGAACATACTATGATAAGCCATGCATGAAACTAAAATACTTCCATAAGACTAATTTTCTTAACAAATAAAATAACCTACAAGAGTTTCAATCCAAAAAGTCTCTTCCAAATGATTCAAAGATATATATACCCAACGACATCATCATTTCCTTCCATAGGCTTCAAGTTCAGTTGAGTGTTAGAGAATAATGAAGTATAAACTTTTGAGATAAAGTATCCGAGATAAAATTTATGTCACATTTTAACAAGCATTAACACAAACACCTCTCATATACTTGACGGAAGATGCCATAATTTTCAAGATCTGACACATGAGACCTTGAACTCACATCACATGATGTAACCATCAAGAGGTATGAGCTGCTACAGATTTCATACCTAGATAGTGTGATTTCAATAAAAAAAAAAATCTTGCCAGATATGCATTCAAGCTTCACAAAACCATATAGCTTAATCTCCTCAATGAGACACTCATATATAAAAAGTACACTCAACTCATCGCAGAGAATTTTATCGTAACAGTAAAAGATAGACTTTATACAACTTCACTTGACAAGTTGATCATATAATCACTATCATTTCCAGCGTCAAGGACATTAACGTGAGATATAGAGAAGCTTAATACTTCTATATATCATTGTTAGAACCTCATTCCATCCTCAATACTTCATCATTATGGTAGAGTATGAACCAAATATGACCAAATCTAGCAGCAAATGTCCTTTCAAGATCATATATTCTCCAATAATCAGATCAACACAACATGATAAACATAAGAAATTCATCAACTAATAAACAAGTGGCATAACCAAACTAAGCAACAACGCTTAAAGAAGGACACATCCTCAAGATCACAGAAATACATTCTTGAAGTCACTTCACAAATACACAGATAATTTCAAAGCTAAACATAACAACTTGGTTCCAAAATCAGAGAACACGCATGAGAAAATGGAAGTAGAGAAAGAGAGAAAAGGGGAGATAGAAGAAATCAGAGAAGATGGGAGGAGAAGGATGAAGAAAGGAAGAAAAAGAAGAAGAAAGGAAGAGAAAAAGGAGAAGAAGAAGAAGGAAAGGAGAAGAGGGAGCTCACATTGCAAGTAGAGGAGGGGCGGCGACTTGGGGGTCGGACTTGGAGGAACGACACGGGAGCAGATCTGTCCAAGAGGGAGATCTGGACCTGCTCGGGCGACGTCGGATTCCGCTCGGGTGTGCGAAGCCGGGTACAATCGGGTGGCTGCCGAGTTTGCCGAAGGGGTTCGATGGGGTTCGGCCTGGCTTCGTGCGAACAGAGAAGTGACGAAGAGAGGGGGTTCCGCCTGGTGCTGTATGAAGCCGAGTGTCTCACGAACGGAGAAAAGGCAGGGAAAGGGGATCTCGATCGGCTTTGAGCTTCGCGAATGAGAAATCGGGAGGAGAGGAGACCGGCCACGTGAAATCGAGAGAGAGAGCACGGGCGTGAGAGATCCGGCCTCAAAAAGAGTCCATGGGGTTTCGGTCGGCTAGGGCTTATGCCAGAGAGCCCCTCGGGAGAGAGAGGGAGCCGGTCTGAAAAATGAGAGCGCCCCCCGTGAGATGGAGACTTCAGCCTCAATTAGGGCACCAAGAGAGAGAGGGTAGATTGGAGCCGTCGGATCTAATTCCTGATAGGACCGTGGAATTCCAATTGGCTTGGAGAGTCAATCAAATTTTGATTAGGACTTAGCCGCACCCAAGGGACTGAAATCCAGTTCAAATTGAGTAGGGTTTGGTTCGATCCGGGTCAACTCGAGCTCGCCTCGACTCAACCAAAATTAATTTAATAAAATAAGACAAAATTAAATCAAACTAAAATTAATGTTGATTTGAATCGAATCAGGCTCGACGAGGCTCGATCAATTCAATCAAACGCGTCCGATGGCAAATCGGGAGAAAAATGAGGTTCAACAAACTCCACCCCAACAGGTGCGGTGAACAATAGGTGAATCGCACGTGTTGGCGTTGACCTCCTTATCCTTAAGGAGGTACTATCCAACAGTCACGAATAAGATTCACCAAAAAGATGCAATCCTATGATCAACCAAAAAGACTCGCTAAGAAAATGCAATCCTATGATCAAATAGAAAGACTCGCTAGGAAGATGCAATCCTACGAATAACTAATGAGAATTGAGAAGCATACAATCATACAACAAGCATGCATTAAGTGTCCCATCATGTTATGAACATACAATCACACAATGCTCATGCAATTATATATCAATCACATAATCATATATCAATCACATAATCATATATCAATCACATAATCATGCAACCAAGCAATCGCATCATCAAATCACAATATTATATAATCAAACAAACATCACATAACCATAATACATTCAACTAATCATATACCAATAAGCCAATAATCAAGTTGCACCATTTCATGCAATAGTATAATAACCACATAGTCATACAATAAATATACAATAATCATCATATCAAACCACATAATAATAAGCAAATGATTGTGTAATGGTCACCAACAATCATATAACAATGCAATGATTATGCACTTCCATAATAATCAAGCAATCTTTATTATGATCACACAATAATGCAACTATCTAATCATGCAATAGTGATGCAGTCATTTAATAACACATGGTTAAGTCATAACCACAACCATATAATACTCATACGATCACATAATAATTGTTTAGTTACATAGTGACTATCAAACCACATAATAAGCAAACAATCATGAAATAATAACATAGCAATCATGTAATCATATAATGATTCACATGATCATGCAATAGCCACTCAATTATATGCTCATATAATCATCCAACAGTCCTCAAATCATGCAAATGATCATATAGTCATACAACAATCTTTCATTCTTATAATGTTCACCCAATCATGCAAACATGGTGGGACAAAAGAGAAAGAAAT
Organism: Dendrobium nobile; assembly: GCA_022539455.1. Taxonomy (NCBI): domain Eukaryota; kingdom Viridiplantae; phylum Streptophyta; class Magnoliopsida; order Asparagales; family Orchidaceae; genus Dendrobium; species Dendrobium nobile. The sequence continues at coordinate 3,030,581 of CM039722.1, read as the reverse complement.
TCAACATTCGTCTGACCAAATCGAAACAACGAACGAAGAAGACTCAATGCTCACTCGACTAAACTAGGATAACGAGAAAGAGCCAAGCAAAGAAGCTCAACTATCTGCCTAATCACAACAGCAGAATAGAAGGAGGGATACTATGCTCACATGAGCAGAATTGAAATAAATTCATAAAGAACCAAGGAAGATTCAATAATCACCTAGAACACATGTCTAAGATGATGCAAGGAGGAGCAAATTCAATCATCACTTGAAAATTATAACATATAGCAAAGAGTAATAATCATAAGGAAGAATAATCAAAGATAAGAAAATCATCTATCTGCTTGACCACATCGCAACAGCAGCATAGAGAAAGGGAGAGGATCCCACATCCACCTGACCAGATCGAAATAGTGAATGGAGAAAACTCAAGACTCACTTGACCATATTTGAAACAGTGGGTAAAGAGTAAGAAAATGAAATAGCCAACTGTTTGCCTGACCAGCTCGAAATAGCAGAACAGAAGGAGAGAGAAAGAGGGGGTCCCACATCCACCTGACCATATTCGCAACAGCGAATAGGGAAAACTCAATGCTCACCTGACTAGATCGAAACAGTGAACAAGAGCAAGACAAGTAAAGAATCAACTGTCTGCCTGACCAGATCGAAACAACAGAACAGAAGGAGAAAGAGAAATGCCCCACATTCACCTGACCAGATCGAAACAGTGAATGGGGAAAACTCAGTGCTCACCTGACCAGATCGAAACAGTGAACAAGAGTAAAGTAAGTAAAGAATCGACTGTCTGCCTGACCAGATCGAAACAGCAGAACAGAAAGAAAGAGAGATCCAACATCCACCTGACCATATCAAAATGGCGGATGAGGATGACCCAATGTTCACCTGACCAAATCGAAACGGCGAAACAAAGGGTCAAGGAAAAGGGGAGTTCAACATTCGCCTGACCAAATCGCAACAGCGAATGAAAATGGCTCAAAATTCACCTGACCATATTCGCAACAGCGAATAATGAGCCCTCCCAAAAGTCTAATGTCCACTTGATCATATTCTCAACGGTGGGACAAAAGAGGAAAGAGTGGTGAGGAATTCCTCCCAGGGACTCTGTCGGGCTCTCTCAACCAGAAAGGGGAGTTCAACATTCGCCTGACCAGATCGCAACAGCGAATGAGATTTACAACAGTGAATAATGAGCCCTCCTGAAAGTCTAATGTCCACCTGACCAAAATCGCAATGGTGAGACAAAAGAGGAAAGTACACTCAACAATCATCCGACGCATATGCCGAGGTGATAAGAAGAGGACAAGGTAGTGAGGAATGCCTCCTAGGAACTCTGTCAGACTCTCTCAACCAGAAAGGGGAGTTCACATTCGTCTGACCAGATCGCAACGGCGAATGAGAATGGCTCAAAATCCACCTGACCATATTCGTAACAGCGAATAATGAGCCCTCCCAAAAGTCTAATGTCCACCTGACCAAAATCGCAACGGTGGGACAAAAGACAAAGTCCAACATTCACCTGACCAGATCGAAACAGTGAATGAGGACAACCCAATGTTCGCTTGACCAGATCGAAATAGCGAGATAAAGGGAGAAAGAGAAAGAGGGTTCAACATTCGCCTGACCATATTCGCAACGGCGAATGAGAACAGCTCAATATCCACTTGACCAGATCGAAACAGTGAATAAAGAGCTTCCCAAAGAGTCTAATGTCTGTCTGACCATATTCGCAACGGCAAGACAAAAGAAGAAAAAGAATCCAACATCCACCTGACCACATTCACAACGGTAAATAAGGACTACTCAATGTTCGCCTGACCATATTCGAAACGGCAAAACAAGGAGTGAAAAGGAAATGGAGTGGCAACAGGGACTTCCTGAACATAGGAATCCACCAGAAATATCAAATAGAAAATCTCTCCTACGGGTCTGTCCGTAGAAGAGGAATGACATGGAATGAAGATGAATAACCACATACAAAATCAAGGTAAAGTCATCAAAAGTCATCAAGATATCAATATGAGGAGCATAACAAAACAATCACATATAGAAAGATCCAATGGGATGAATCCCAACGAGCAATGGAATCAAAACTTGAATGGAAGAGTGACTTCCAAAACAAGTGAAGCACCAACAACTTGAATGGGATAGTGGCTCCCAAACAAGTGAACAAAACAAACTACTTGAATGGGAGAGTGGCTCCCAAACAAGTGAACAAAACAAACAGCTACTTGAATGGGAGAGTGGCTCCCAAACAAGTAAACAAAACCAACAGCTTGAATGGGAGAGTGACTCCCAAACAAGTGAACAAAACAACGACCTGAATGGGAGAGTGGTTCCCAAGCAGGTGAGCAAAACTAGCAACTTGAATGAGAGAGTGGCTCCCAAACAAGTGAACAGAAACAACAAGCTTGAATGAGTGAGTAGCTCTCAAACAAGCAAGCAAAACAACTAAGATTCCAAAAGAAAATGAGAGTGCAATCAAGGGAATATCATATCAGTCCTTAAGAATGATTTATAATCAAATGTTGGAGTCCAAAAATTTTCGTACATGAATTTTTCAAAAGAATGAGATGGGCATTTAAACACACTCAACAGTAAAGGCACTAAGAGATGTTAAACACACATCAATTAATTGAGATAAGTTTGATTCACATAGTTTTTCAAAGAGTAGAAATTTTATCAAAGAATAAGAGTATTATTTTCCAAAATGAAAGATTTACTTCTTGATTATTTTGGCCCAATCAAAATAACAAATGGAACCAAATTTGAAAACTTAGTAAAGAGTGGGTTGACTCCATCTAAACCCAAAAAGGTTAGGGATTAGAAATTTGTTAACCCAAGTCAAGCTCCCTACAAACTAAACTGGGCCCTCTCCCTTAGATAAGTTTTTTTTTTTTTTGAAATAAAATCTAATTCAAAAAGATATAAATTAGGAGGAGAAATTGAATCTTCTCAATCTTCTTGCACGGAGAATATTTTATATCTAATACATTATCAATGCATAATAATGAATCCAAAGTCATCATTTTCAAACTCAAGTATCAAAAATATCAAAGGACACATGAGTTTTCTGAGATTTAGATATTTCCAAGAAAGAAAAGCCATTTACACCTTCATTTTATGTCTGCTTTGTAAATTTTTAGCACTTTGTGCTTCTTTTCACTTTTGATACACTTTGTGTATCTTTAACTTTTGGCGCTTTACGCATCTTTTCACTTTTAGTGCACTTTGTGCATCTTTCACTTTTGACGCTTTGCACATCTTTTCTTTCACTTTTTGTAATTGGCTTCCTTTCTAAATCTCTAAAAGAGTATTTTCTCAGTTGTGAAATTATCTTCCAAACATAAGAGAAGAAAGCTCACTCTCTTATGTAAGGAAGAACAATTCACAAAACAAACCCGATCCTATGATAAGAATGAACAACCCGATTGAGAAAATTATGAAATAAATTCATATATATGCAAAGGATACCTACGAGATAGAAAATTTGCAAGCTAATAGAGAAAATTTTCATTTCTAAGCCCAATTCCAATTTGTCGAAGATTTTAATTCAAAAATGAAACTATTCCACACAAGAGATGGGAGGGAGAGGATATACTTTTCTATAAATCATTATGAACTTTTTTTCTTTAAGTGTTTAGAGGAGTCAATCAACACTTACTTCATTCTCTCTTTTTTTTTTAAATAAATAGAGGTAAATTTTTAATTATGAAAAATAAGTCACTTACTCTCTAAAAGAAATTTCCTTCAAAGTTTGTATCAAATTTTAAACTCTTAAAATTTTCTCAAATTAAATCTTCTTTTTGAAAAATTTATATATGTCAAATTTAAGGACCCTTCCATTAAAGATCAAATTTGAATTTTATTTGGACTGATATGAATCAAGATCAAGTCTAAAGAAGCTCAAAATAGAGACATGATAAAGATTAGAGTTTATGTCAAGCATATGTAATCAAGGATAGAATAAATATTCTCATTTGAAATGATATGTATCAGGATTAAGCTTAAAAGAAATTCAACCAGGAATTGATAAATATTGAAATTTTGATTTGAATAAGATTGACTTAAAATATATCAATTTGGATTTGAATTTGAGAATTAAAAACACAGATCTAATAAACTCAAAATTTTAATTAGATCTTTATACATTAAAATGATCTAACATTCATTAAGGATTAAGAGAAGATAGTAGAGTAGAAAAGATGAACTCAAACTAGGCACCAAACTAGGATTACCTACAGAAGTGAATAATACAACACCCAAAGATGGAGAGAGAAACCTGTCCCACCGTGGTCGCCAGAAATCTGTGGGTCTCCGAAAGGATGCTGCTCGTGTGATTCGAATGCAAAGGGTACGATCACACTATCCCGTAGGACAAAATGGTCGTAGACCTTTACAATCGACACAAGCAGGCCAATGGAAGAGCAGATGGAGTTATGCATACGATTAGCCATGGAGGATAGCGGCTTTCACCTACTAACCTCGATGGATAATAATATACATAACCCAAAAGTTCACGAGATTTCCCCCATTCGATACATCAGCTCGAACGTGGTTTATTTTATTGTGGGGATTGGTTTCCTACGGGCGCAAGCCCCCGTAGTTAATTACATCCTAGGCCTTGACCTAGAAAAACTCTCGATTAAGAATGATGTATTATTCACTTTTTAATTTGGTGCACATAAAAAGTTCCTAAGTTCTATTCCAAATAGTCTCTTCTATTTACCCTTAGTGATGATTAGACCTTTTTTAATGGATAAAGATATGATTAAAATTTTGAGTTTAAAAGATCAAAGACTAGATTACTATCCTAAGAGAAAATACAAACTCAAAACACAGATAAAAGGAGACACACTGAGGGGTGTACAACCTGGACTTATGCTTGCCTGGAGTGAGCTGCCAGCTAACATCCTAAACACAATCAATCTCCCTATATGTATACAAGATAGGAAGGCTCTATCCTAGGAAATCAAGGATTTGTTGTTTAAAAGATTTCAATCAGGGACTCTACAATATGCAAAAGAATGTACCTAGCGCGATGTATGATGCATGAAATGGCTACAAAATATTCCTAGGTCTATTGGTGTAATGCATGTATGTAAGTGAAGTGTAGCGTGAAGTAAGGTGTGTAAAAATAAATGCATGCATGACATCCAGAGTACAGAAAAAAAAATAAACACACCCTAAGGGTACCCTCCAGGCAAGGTACCCGCACAGAAAATCATCATAGCAGTGCCCACCTCGTGTGGGAAAACAACGATGCCAAGTGGCTTAAATAGGTAGCCTACTCTACAGGCCTAAATGACCCTAATGGTCTCTAAGGCTCACAGAAAGAAAAAAAGGGGGGGGGGATCGTACCCAAAATCGGAAAAGGCCAAAATCCTAGCAGAAAAGCCACGATGCCCAACGGCACAAGTAGGTGGCCTACTCTACAAGCCTAAATGACCCTAATGGTCTCTAGGGCTCACAGAAGGGGGCAAGCTTTGACCTATTGGGTCAAAGCTTCGTCAGTGAACTAACCTAAGGATGGCTACCTAAACATGCTAGAATACCTATTAATAAGTTGTGTGTGATGTGTAGTAGTTTCGATATATATGACTAAAGGTTTAGGTTGTAGAAATCATACCTGAATGTGGCGCTGCCACTTACAAGCTCCTAAGCAAATAATTTCAGATTGTGGCGCTGCCACTTAAAAGCTCTTAAGCAAATTGTCCCATTTGATTCCTGATCATCAAGCTCCGATGTACCTCGTAAGAAAATATAACAAATATATATATATATATATATATATATATATATATATAAGCGTAGATGCCATTCAGAAAAGAAATGCAAATAAATAGGAATATAACTAGTAGGAAGTTTAATATTAACATTTATAAAACATGTACAAGTAGTAAATACTGAATGACAAAAGAAAATGTAAGCCTAACCTAGAGCTAAAAGTCTTGTCCTCACCAAACAAGTCTAGGGTATATGTAGGCTGTGCAGTTTTGGATAGATCCTATGTAGGATGATTTAGTTGAAATTGTTTGTATTTTGATTTGTTAGAGGACAAAAAGGAGATTTTAAATTGAACTTTAAATATTAGTATTTTTAGGATTGATTTTAAGGATTTTATTTTAGGATTTGATTGATTAATTTAGTTGGTTGTAAATTAAAAGAAAAGGTGGATTAGATGATTTATTATCGATTCAGGGATCAAATTATTTAAGTTTGCTATCAACTGGTTCGTAGCGTTGTGCCACCAGGCTCGAGGAACCAGGCCTCCTTATGACACTTAGCCCCGCAGCCCGGAGTAGTCCATCCTAAAAACCAACTTGATATGGTTGCATTAAAAGATTTATTGATTGATTTTAAGAGATTAGTTTAAGGTTTGATTGAGTTTTAGGTGAATTAGTATGTTGTGAATTTTAGAAGATTTTTAACTTAATGAATATTAGTTTAGGTTTGTTTTCCTAACTCAATCTGTACCTTTTAAATTTTAGGTTGGTTAAGAGTTTATCATTAGATTAGTTGAATGAGATTTAGATTTTATATTTTAGGAATTATGAAATATTAGTTACGGCTTGAATACGAATTAAGTATTTTAGTATATTTATTAAGCATTAAATTAAGGTTAATTTTCATTAGTTAATTATTAGTGGATTAAGGAACACTAAACGTAGGAAAATGTGTCACTAAGTTTAAGTTTTGATGTCTCTATCCTATAAGGAGCATGCATCCTAAGTCTATGTTATCTAAGACCGATCCTTAATTTTTGTCCTTAGGTGTCACTAGTGTTATAGGGAACGAAAGGAGATGTTTTTCTAACCCTTCTAGACATTCATACATGTATTAATAGGTTTAGTGATCTATAAGTGAAATAAGACAATAAGTAGGAGAGTAGTAGAAATGCAAGAAGAACAAAAATTACAGAATACCGAAAAGAGAGGAAGAAATGAGAAAACAAAACAATAAAGGAATGTGGGCATTTTGTTATTGGACATGATTCTTTGAAGCCAAACATGTCTCTAAAACGCCACTCCCTCCTATTCAATGCAATATGGATAGGAGAGAAGGTGTTTTAATGCCATTTACTGTCCCCACGATACAAGTAAAGCACTTGATACGAACCCGACTCAACTACCCAAATTATCTCTACCAAACTCAAAGCAACAAGAGAAACTCAAGTTCCCAAAACTAGAACTAAAGCGACATCTCTTTCTACCCACCACAATCTTCTAAACTTACATCTTAGAGGCAAACACTAAATGAAAAAGAGACAACCTATGCAAGATAAATCATTTCATCCCAATAAAAAAAATCTAGACATAAATCCACCTCATTAAGGTCTCGACCCCAAAGCAATATCTTATGAAAAATTCTCCAAAATGAAACAACACATAAAGCCCCTTATCAAAAAGAAAACAAAACACCAAAAAAACTCCTTCCGACACAAAATCGATCAAGTGCTTTTTAAGTTTGGCGTGGGGTAAAACTTGTGAAAAGTTTCTCAATGAGAATACATTGTAAAGCCTTCCATTATGAAACATTCACAAGACACGACGCAAAACTTCTCAACATAAAACAATTCGTGAAACTCATCATAAAACTTTTCGGTGCAAAACAATTTGCAAAGCTTTCGTAAAATTTCCTACACGCTATGCCAAAGAAACACTCCAAACAACTACACTTCTACTTATGCAAAGAAACATTTTAATGTAGCATGCTTCTCTTTAAAAGTACTCATAACCAAAAGCAACTAAAGGTGTATAAATGAGATGATTTTGGATTCTACAAGTGAAGCTACAAGCAAAAATCACTTCTTACACTTCTACCAGACTTTTCCTAATAAAATCATACATATTAAAAGATGGGCAAAATTACATTTCTCCTCTTATGCATATGACTAGCAGTTGATCGCAACAGATCCCAACACTCATGACAGTTGCAACACGCAAAATGAGTCCCAACTCAATCTCTGTTACCATTTCCACTTTTGTATTTTCATATTCTTTCTTGGAATTCTTTAAAATCAAGGTTGAAAAAGATAAAAGAATCAAATATTGCTACCACATAGAAACCATTTAATTCAAAGTACTGAAAGAATAACAACTTAAAAGTTTGCCAATGCTTCCATTTAATAAGTTTGAGATTAATAGCTTTCCAGACAACATGTTTCACTGAAGCAAGCTTGCAAGAGTGAATGCCAAACTTTCTCCCACTTCTCTCCTTCCAAACATAATAAATAAGTGTCCAAATAGCTAAATAAAAACTAGGTTTAATAGCAGAAGGAATATCCACACAGTCAACCACAAAATTTAAAATCTGCTACAAGTTAGGCAATGTCTACAAATATTCAACAAACAAGATTCTTAGTATAGGTACATGTGGCAAAAAAAAAAGAGATGGGAAAGCCTCCATATACTTCTTTCAAATTTTCAAAAAAGAAAAGGAACCACTTATATAATCGTCAATCTCTCTTTTATACCACATGCATGAGCAAGAGTAAAACTTCAAAATATATGACATATAAACATTATTAAACCCAGAATCGGGATTTAAAGTAAGCATAAAATGTATCTCAAAACATGCCAATTCTTTTTAAAAAAATGGACAAACTCCCAATCAAAATTGTATAACTATGAAGCCCAATAATTGCTCTCCAACCACTTGCTAACACCACTTTCACATGCAGTTTGAGCAAATAAAGAAGGAAGGGAGTTCAATAAGCATAACAGCACCTCAAGGTTCACCAATTCATTATAGAAAGATAACGATATAATTTTGAATCTAGCAAACAAATGCATATTCTCCAATAAACTTTTCATCTTCATATTATATGCCATCAAGAGTTTTAGAAGAGGCTCAAACTTAAACTCGTGAACACACTTTTGTGCCAAATATATGATATTGTAAATCAAGAGCTCATCACCTAAGAAAACTAATGAAATATAGAAAAGATATTTTTGAAAGTCACAAATAAAGCTCTAAATATATGCCAAGTTACCTCTCTCGATCCCCCTATAAACATCACAATGAAATCCTATACTTGTGAGAATAAGGATTGAAAATACTTCTCCAAAACTCATAAAATTTTCTGACATAGAGCAACATCATGATGAAGCAAACTCTAAAGCTCCCCAATACAAAATAATTTTTTAACACAAAACCGCTTTTAAATCTTTCTCTCACATAAAACGAATTTTGGAGCTCTTCCAACGCATTTCACTTCTCGTGCTATGTACCACAGAGAAAACCCAGTTCCACCCAAACACGCTTGTGAACTCACTTGATGTAGCATAAATAAAACTTAACTTGCTCAACTAGACATAAGCCCATGTGAACATATTATGATAAGCCATGCATGAAACTAAAATACTTCCATAAGACTAATTTTCTTAACAAATAAAATAACCTACAAGAGTTTCAATCCAAAAAGTCTCTTCCAAATGATTCAAAGATATATATACCCAACGACATCATCATTTCCTTCCATAGGCTTCAAGTTCAGTTGAGTGTTAGAGAATAATGAAGTATAAACTTTTGAGATAAAGTATCCGAGAGAAAATTTATGTCACATTTTAACAAGCATTAACACAAACACCTCTCATATACTTGACGGAAGATGCCATAATTTTCAAGATCTGACACATGAGACCTTGAACTCACATCACATGATGTAACCATCAAGAGGTATGAGCTGCTACAGATTTCATACCTAGATAATGTGATTTCAATAAAAATAAATAAATAAATCTTGCCAGATATGCATTCAAGCTTCACAAAACCATATAGCTTAATCTCCTCAATGAGACACTCATATATAAAAAGTACACTCAACTCATCGCTGAGAATTTTATCGTAACAGTAAAAGATAGACTTTATACAACTTCACTTGACAAGTTGATCATATAATCACTATCATTTCCAGCGTCAAGGACATTAACGTGAGATATAGAGAAGCTTAATACTTCTATAAATCATTGCTAGAACCTCATTCCATCCTCAATACTTCATCATTATGGTAGAGTATGAACCAACTATGACCAAATCTAGCAGCAAATGTCCTTTCAAGATCATATATTCTCCAACAATCAGATCAACACAACATGATAAACATAAGATATTCATTAACTAATAAACAAGTGGCATAACCAAACTAAGCAACAACGCTTAAAGAAGGACACATCCTCAAGATCACAGAAATACATTCTTGAAGTCACTTCACAAATACACAGATAATTTCAAAGCTAAACATAACAACTTGGTTCCAAAATCAGAGAACACGCATGAGAAAATGGAAGTAGAGATAGAGATAAAAGGGGAGATAGAAGAAATCAGAGAAGATGGGAGGAGAAGGATGAAGAAAGGAAGAAAAAGAAGAAGAAAGGAAGAGAAAAAGGAGAAGAAGAAGAAGGAAAGGAGAAGAGGGAGCTCACATTGCAAGTAGAGGAGGGGCAGCGACTTGGGGGTCGGACTTGGAGGAACGACACAGGAGCATATCTGTCCAAGAGGGAGATCTGGACTCGCTCGGGCGACGTCGGATTCCGCTCGGGTTTGCGAAGCCGAGGACAATCGGGTGGCTGCCGAGTTCGCCGAAGGGGTTCGATGGGGTTCGGCCTGGCTTCGTGCGAACAGAGAAGAGACGAAGAGAGGGGGTTCCACCTGGTGTTGTATAAAGCCGAGTGTCTCACGAATGGAGAAAAGGCAGGGAAAGGGGATATCGATCGGCTTTGAGCTTTGCGAATGAGAAATTGGGAGGAGAGGAGACCGGCCACGTGAAATCGAGAGAGAGAGAGCACGGGCGTGAGATATCCTGTCTCAAAAAGAGTCCATGGGGTTTCGGTCGGCTAGGGCTTATGCCAGAGAGCCCCTCGGGAGAGAGAGGGAGCCGGTCTGAAAAATGAGAGCACCCCCCGTGAGATGGAGACTTCGGCCTCAATTAGGGAACCAAGAGAGAGAGGGTAGATTGGAGCCGTCGGATCTAAATCTTGATCGGACCGTGGAATTCCAATTGGCTTGGAGAGTCAATCAAATTTTGATTAGGACTTAGCCGCACCCAAGGGACTGAAATCCAGTTCAAATTGAGCAGGGTTTGGTTCGATCCGGGTCAACTCGAGCTCGCCTCGACTCAACCAAAATTAATTCAATAAAATAAGAAAAAATAAAATCAAACTAAAATTAATGTTGATTCGAATCGAATCAGGCTCGATGAGGCTCGATCAATTCAATCAAACGCGTCCGATGGCAAATCGGGAGAAAAACGAGGTCAACAACATTTTGTGAGGCTCTTTATTTAAACTCTCACTTGGTCTTATTCAATAGAATTTTGCTACTAAGTATCTTGAGAGAGCATTGAAAGGGAGTTAAGGAGTGCTATAGGAGTGAAGAGAGAGAGAGTTAGTTGTGAGGGAGAGTTATAGGATTCATAAGGTTACTTCAAGGAAGGTTCTTCCCTATCTTCTTCAAGCTTCTGCCTTGATCTTTTTGTTGGCTCTGAGGATACATTCTATAGCACTAGGTCTTGGTTCTCTTCCATCTACAGGAGGGAGAAAAAGGATTCTTTATTTTCTACCATCTCCAATACGAAGAAAAATAATTCTAGGTTCTCTTCCTTCACCAGGAGGGTGAACAAGTATTCCAGGTTCTCTGCCTTCAATAAGAGGGTGAAAAAGGATTTTAGGTTCTCTGTCTTCACTGAGTTAGTGAAAAAGATTTTGTAAGGGCTCTCTACCTTGCTATGGGGCCAAAAGGAGAGATTATACTTTTAGTGCAATACTTGGAAAGGAGGTTTTCAAGGAGTGGACGTAGATCAAGTTGGACCAAACCAATATACATTTTTGTGTTTTATTTTTATTATGTTGCACTTATTTTTTTTTATGATTTACTATGTGGTTGACAAACTCTGAATTTATGTAATGTGAAATTAATCTTCTTACGTATTGGAGGATTAAGGTATTTATTTTCATATATTAAAATAGCTACAAAAAAAATATTAAAGGAAGTTTTTAAATAACCAATTCACACCCCCTCTTGATTAGCCACGAGCTAGTTCTTTGAGATTTAACAACCTTCATGAACTTTCATGTTCACCTTAGATCTAGCCTTTTGAGGTAGACTCAAAATTATAAGTCCTTAGCTTTTAAGAATATAATCTCACCATACTAATAAATTGATCAACTCAAATATAAAAAATTCATCTTGTCCTAAAATTCTAAAGCCCGATATATGATAAATTAAAGCTCTTTCAAGTTTCTTAGGCTTTATTTGGGATGACTTTCTTACTGCTTTTTAAAGCAGCTTACTTCTTAATTTCATAATGTCAGAGAGAGATGTTGCACATAAAATAAAATATCTTTTATGCCCTCTTCACAACAGCCAAATTAGAATATGTCATCATGACGAAAATTATGCATGCATCTATCTCCAAAAAATATATCAAGTTTAATGAATGAACATATTTATATTATAATATTTTTTTAAGATAAGTTAAGTATCTATAACTTGATGTATCATATCCCTAGGTCCTAGACCCTCTTTGTGTTTCAAAGTTAAAAACTAGCATGACTAGAGCTCAATACAAACAACAAAAAGATTTATTAAATCCTACTTAAGCACATAAGGAGCAAATATTCAGGGAGTTTGACCTCAAAAATGGGCTGACAGAAGGGTTTGTAGTAGATAGAGCAATCAAGAATGTCAAGATCAATAAAATAACAACATCAACCCTTTGTCCCACTATGTGGGGTCAACTACATGAATCCTTTTTCTCCATTGTGTCCTATTAAAAGTCAAATTCTCATTTAAATTTAATAATGAAAGATCATTTCTAAAATTTTTCTAACTAAGTCTTTTTAGGTCTACCTCTACCTTTCTTAACATAAGTCAAATCTAATACCTCAACTTTCCTAACCGATTCATCAGAAGGCCTCTATTTAATATGACCAAATCTTCTAAGGTGTCTCTCTCTAATCTTATCTTCCACTGGAGCTACTCCAACCTTTTCATGTATATGCTCATTTTGTATCCTATCTCTAAGGATAAAGCTACTCATCCACCTAAGCATCCTCATCTTTGCAACACTTAACTTAGTATTATGCTTCTCTTTTAATGGCTAACATTTAGCACCATAAAGCATTACAGGTCTCACCACCATCTTATAGAATTTTCTCTTAAGTTTGAGGGGGACTTTTCTATCACACAACTAGACGATGCATTCCTCTACTTCAACCATCTAATTTAAATTATACTCATAATATCCCCATTTATTTCACCATCACTCTAAACAATAGATCCAAGATATCTAAAATGAGTACTCTTATTAATGAGTTGATTTCCCAAAATCACAATCCCATCACTAGGTCTACTACTACTAAAATTACACTCCATATATTCATTTTTAGATCTACTCAAATGAAAACCTTTAGACTCTAAGGTTGACCTCCATAATTCAAGTTTACCTTCAACTCCCTCTCTAGTCTCATCAACAAGAAGAATATCATCAACAAAAAACAAACACAAAGGTATATCCTCTTGTAAATGTCTATTGAGAACATCCATGACTAAAATTAAAAGATATGGGCTTAAGGTTGATCCTTGATGTAATCCAACCGAAATAGGAAAATACTTGGTCATACCACCTTGTGTTTGAACACAAGTAATAGGTCCTGCATAAATATCTTAAATGATTTGAATATAAGCATTATTAAATCATATCTTTTTGAGAACATCGGGATCAATGAGGAATTTAAATTCCCCGTCCATATTACCTCCCTGAAAAATTCCGTCCTCCCTTGTCTCTTCCATCTCCTCAAAATCCGCCAATTCATCTCTGATCTTTTTATATTCTTCTTCTTCATTCTTTGATGATTCTAAAGTTTTCGCTTAGACCCCGCATGTCCTCTTCTTCAAACCATCTTCCACCTCATTTCTCCTCTTCTTCCTTTTTTTCTAGCTCGTGCCCTTGTACAAAGAGAACCTCGGCATAGCCTCGTGCCAGTTAGTAAGCTTCATCAAAATTCCTTTACACTTGATTGGAATTTAGGGGATCCAAGGAGATGTGATTGTATATCAAATACCATGGTTTTGTACATGCTCATAGAGAATGTAATAAGGTAGCCAACTTATGTGCTACTATGGCTCTAGATGATAGCTTTTACTTTGATAGTTTTTCTTTTGATGATATCCCTCCCTTGATGGTTAATTTAATCAAGGTAGAATATCATCCCCCTGCTGATTGTAATTAGTCTTTTTTTCCTATTAATGCAATTGCATTTTCCTCAAAAAAAAAAATTACCATGGTTTTGTAGAATGGTCCGAACCCATGGGTTCGACTGGTTCCCGTCTATTTTTAAAATTGATTTTGGTGTTTTGGTGTTGAACCTACAACAAACATGGGATCTTACCACAGTTCGATAGAAAAAATGGGATCTTCCCAATTGGCAAGCTTCGTCAAACTAAGAGAAAGCCTATAATTGTGCAGATTTTGTAGTATGATGGTCAAATAAATGTAACTTACTCACTTTACACATAAAATACATGAAATCCATCAAAAATCAATTTAAATTATTATTTTAGTTTAAATCTATTAAATTAATTTATTTTATTATATAAAAAAGATAGGACTTAAACTAGCATGTTCCTACTAAACGAGAACATTTCCATTATTTCTTTATTGAATGGGGGTAAGATCCCATTTTTGTTGTTGGTTCAACACAAAATCAACTTTAGAAATAGACATGAACCAATCAAACCCATGGGTCCGGACCGATCTTTAAAACAATGATATTCGATATACAGTAGCATCTCCTCAGCTCCCCAAAATTCTGGTCAAGAGTAAAGGAATTTTGATGAAGCTTGCCATTTGGGATGAGGCTATGGAGAGGTTCTCTTTATACAAGGGCACGAGTGAGAGCAAAAGAAAGAAGAGAAGCAATGAGGAGGAAGATGGTTTGAAGAAGAGGACATACAGGGTCGAAGAGAAAACTTCAGAATCGTTGGGAGAACAAAGAAGTAGAATCTAACGAGATTGAATACGAAGTGGAGGATTTCGAGGAGATAGAGGTGACAGGGGAGGACAAAGTTTTCCGGGGAGGTAATACTGATGGCAAATTTAAATTCTGCATTGATCCCGATGTTCTCAAGTGCTCTATCTGCTTCAAACCCCTGCGTTCGCCCATTTTTGAGGTCAAACACCCAAAATATTTGCTCCTCACATGCTTAATTGGGATTTAATATAGTCTTTTAAATTATATACTATTGAATGAGGATGGAAATGGATAGTTTCCCTTACCACCTTCTCGCAATTGTGTAAAAGGCTATATTAAATCCTACTTAAGCACGTGAGGAGCAAATATTCTGGGAGTTTCACCTTAAAAATGGGTGGACGCAGGGGTTCGAAGCAGATAGAGCAATCACGAATGTCGGAATCAATGCAAAATTTAAATTCGCCATCCGTATTACCTCCCTAGAAAACTCTATCCTTCTCCGTCACCTCTATCTCCTCGAAATCCTCCACTTCGTATTCGATCTCATTAGATTGTACTTCTTCATTCTTCGATGATTCTGAAGTTTCTGCTTCCACCCTGTATGTCCTCTTCATCAAACCATCTTCCTCCTCGTTGCTTATCTTCTTTATTTTGTTCATGCTCCTGCCCTCGTACAAAGAGAACCTCGCCATAGCCTCATCCCAAATGGCAAGCTTCATCAAAATCGTTTACTCTCCACCAGAATTTAGGGGAGCTGAGGAGATGCCACTGTATATCGAATAAAATTGTTTTGATATATCGGTACGTACCAATGGGGTCTATTTCTAAAATTGATTTCCTATTGAACCTACAACAAAAATGGGATCTTACCACGGTTCTATAGAAAAATAATGGAGATGGTCCCGTTTTGTAAGAATAAGTCAATTTAATTACTATCATTTATATATAATCACATAAATTAATTTAATATATTTAAACTAAATGAAGAAATAGATAAACAAAGAAATTAAAAAAAAATTAAAAAAAAAAAAAAAGATAAACAAAGAAATACGACAGGAAGAAGTAGAAGCCAGAATGACGGAAGAAAGACAAGACAGGAAAAGTAGATCCATTTCATTGCAAAGTACGGCAAAGACCTTCTATATATAGAGAAGGATATGGCCTACGACCAAACACTGAATGCCACGTCAGACATTACAAACTAATTATATATTATTTTTTATTATGGGCTAATACTAAACAAATAATTTAAATTGATTTTTGATGGATTTCATGTACACGATGTGCAAAAAGAATAAGTTAAATTTTATCCAGCATCATATTATGAAATCTGCACAATCATAGGCTTAAGGAGTCTAAGCGCCCAGTTTGGTGCCTAAGCACCCTCCCCTACCATCATACTATGAAATTTATTAGGCACGTAGACTCGGTGCCTTGGCACTACACCTTAAGCCTAGGCGATAGTCTCATCTTTACAAGAATATTATGTTATAAAGAGTCAAAGTTTTGAATAACAAAAATAGTAAGTTCAATGCCTATGCACTTGAATGGCGATTGTCCCATTTTGACCTATTTGAAATTAAAAGATTACTTATTCTCGAGCAAATATTTGAATAATATTTAAGAGAGATTTTAAGATTTTGAGATAACTTTTTATTTAAACCTTTTTCAATTGGAGGACTTTTTGAAGACAATTAGGACAATGATTGTTCAAAGTTAGTGTGAACTAAAATCCAATTTCACTAAGGGATTGTTCAAAGAGTTGGCTAAACTCACTACTTACTGATTCGATCGCTAGTTTGAATGATCTAGCCCCATAAGGTTTTTTTGAAATAGTCCTTACTAGGGAAGATGACTAGAATATGATTGAACATTTCCAATTTAATCTTGTTGGATGGGGATATTATATGATACAAGGGGGAGATATAAAGACTTATTGAGAAAATGTTTGCGAGAAAATAAATACCACGCAATTTGAAATTTATTTTTTCATAATCAACTACCATATAGAAAACAACTTACCATCTCAAAAGGCAGACATAGTGTCCTATTATCTATTCAAAAATAGAAATACACTTCTCCATTAATATATATATATATATATATATATATATATATATATATATATATATATATATATATATATATATATATATATATATATATATATATATAGAGTATAAATTTTTTTATTTACCATTTCATTATTAATAAGAATATTTTATGCCAAAATATTAAAAGGAGCCAATTTTATATGAAAATCGATATAAAAAGTAGATTTAATAATTAATTTAAAAAGGAACAAATATGGAGAAAGCAAATCCGATTTCTAGTGAAACAGGAACATCAACATCAAATTTATGTTTCTATCTGATTTCTTTGAAACTTGATTTTGATGTTCCTATTCTTTAGAAAGCTGAATTGGTTAATTCAGATTCATTAGAAACCTTAATTTGTTTCTTCGGTTTAGTCTTAAACATATTTCTATCCTGCCTGTGATTCCTTGTATTATGCCCGGTGATTCCATGTATTCCACTTGCTTATTTCACCCGTGATCAATCATTACCTGTGCTTTCTCAATCAGTGTCAATCACAGGTAAATTTTTTCTCGTGATTTCTCAATCAAGCCATCTATATATTTTAACAAAATGGAGAGGGTTGCGGGTGTTAGAGAAATGCAGTAAGGGAATGAGTGAAGCAAAATTTCTCTTGGAAATTTCCTTTTAAGTTTTGAAGGTACTTTAATTTATTTGAAATATTTTGTTTAATGTATTAATATATTGATTGATTATGTAAATTATTTGTTAATTTTAATTTTGAGACATTTGCAAGAATATAATTGAATGATATTTTTATTTTGAGATTTGTTGTATTTTTTAGAATTATAATTTGATAGTTGAAAGCACTGCATTCTAATTTAATAGTTTAATGTATTATTTTTTATGTTTAAGATATAGGTGAGATCTGAGCAAATAAAAATGTTTAATTACGTTTAGGATATTATGTTGTTATCACTAAAAATAATATCAGCAACCCACTCTTATATAAGTAGGAAGGTTGAATAGAGTTTAACAATTTATTAACTCATAATGAACTTAAGCAATGACTTCAGTGTGTTAGGGGTAATCAAATTTCCATGAATAATCACATGCTAATAGGAGGACCATTAAATAACATATTAATTAATAACATACTCAATGATGTTTCAGAGACAATCTCTAAGTTAACAAATAGATTTATCGCTACCAAGGCCCACTCACGCAACGCTCTTGGTGTGGGCTAAGTGGATAAGCTTTCATAATAAAATGATGTCAAGATTGAGGACGGATCAAAAAGGTATCCGGGGGAGGGTTAAGTTTACCCGTATAGAAGAAAATACTAAGCCACGATGAAGTCATTTGGCAATTTTTGTGGAAAGGATAGCAATACGAATCTCTATCATGTGTTTGGACAACGTTCTATCATATCCTTAAAATCTGGATAATAGCTATGTGATTACCAAACTCAGTAACAACTGGTACTAGACTTGGAAAAATGGTCTGAATCTTTATGTCAACAATAGGCAGCTATCCGTATAGAAGAAAATACTAAGCCACGATGAAGTCATTTGGCAATTTCTGTGGAAAGGATAGCAATACGAATCTCTATCATGTGTTTGGACAACATTCTATCATATCCTTAAAATCTGGATAATAGCTATGTGATTACCAAACTCAGGAACAACTGGTACTAGACTTGGAAAAATGGTCTGAATCTGTATGTCAACAATAGGCAGCTATCTTTGGGATAATTTAGGAGGAAAATAGCAAGCACTTGATAGTAGTGAAGTAGCAACAATCAATATTGGATGACATCAAAAATAGGAGGACAACAATTTGCAAAAATCTAGGCCTAGGTTTTAGGTCCAGATGGTTTGTATAATTATGGTAAGGATCTATGGGGGGACGGCCAACACTGATTTTAAAAGAGAAATTAATTCAAATTGGGTTGCCAATTAAAGCATATTGGATAATAAAAGAGAAATTAATTCAGATTTCCAATCAATACTCATATTTGCTGATGGGGATATCCTTTTAATCATAGCCCAACAATTTAAGAAAGGAATTCAAGGCTTTTAGAAGAATTCAAATTTGAATTAAGGTGTTAAAAATTAATACTAGACTAATTTAGGAAGAGGAATTAACTAGGATCTCCAATTAAATTTTGGATTTGTTTATCGGGATACCTTTCCAAATATAACCCAACAATTTAGGAAAGGAATTCAAGGCTTTTAGGAGAATTAAAATTTGAATTTAGTGAAAGATCGTCAGGGATATTAAGCCCTATGAACTTAGTCCCAAGCTAACCAAGAGGGGGGGGTGAATTGGTATTTAAAAAAAAACTTCTTATCACAAAGAAATAAAATCACAAACCAAATCACACCACAAGGAATTAATGCAGAATTAAAAAAGTGCGGAAGCAAAAATAAGAACACAAGATTTATAGTGGTTCGGTCGACTCGACCTACGTCCACTCCTTGGAGGCACCCTCCAAGTATTGCACTACAAAACGTGACTCTCCTTTAGCCCCCACGGCTAGGCGGAGAAGCCCTTACAAGAACTTCCTTTTTGCCACCCCGGCAAGGCAGAGAACCTACCTCCTTTTGCTTCCTCCTGAAGCTGGCAGAGAACCAAAATCAAAAGCAAACTCTTTACCTCTACCGACCCTTCCACGGACTAGAAACTCTAGACGAAGACGAAGCAGAGCGATCCTTGAAGCAACCCTTGTGAATCCCCTCACAAGCTCCCCCTCACAAGATCCTCTCTCTCTCCTCTCTCTCTTTCTCTCCTCAAGGACTTCTCAGGTCAAGACAGCAGCCAAAGGTCTTTAAAAACGTTGAACAAAAGCTCTTAAATAGAAAAGCTTCAAAGGAGCATATTAATTGCAAGTTGCCGACAATATCGTCTAGACCGATATGGATATCGGCCTGGCCGATCAATACAAATCAGAGAAGATCGGCCAGAGCATCACCCTGGATGCAAAACTAGACGATTGAAAATTGGCTTGATCGTCCAGGCCGATCTAACTATCGTCCTGGCCGATCAGTTCAAATCAGAGGAAAATCGTCCTGACAATAGCCCTGAATACGAGCTGGTCGATATTGATCGTCCTGAAGTAACTTAAGGTTTTTGACTATATCGTCCTGGCCGATCCTACGATCGTCCAGGACGATATGATCGTATCAATCATCCTTAATTACTCCCTTGATTTCCTGATCAATTAAGGCATAATTTGGTAATTTCGTCCAAGCCGATACGTGGATCGTCCCGGCCGATAATTTAAAATTACAGTATACCTTAATTGACTATAGTGGCTACTTCTTTCCGTTTTGAGCTTATCACCCTGGCCGATACCGTATCGTCCAGGCCGATATGTTAATGACGGCTGCCTTAATTAAGAATCCTTACTTAGACTTTTTATTTTAGGCTGATCGTCCCGGACGATATAAATATCGGTCGGGCCGATGTGGGTAAAAACAGAAATTCTAATTCTCTCAAGTGTGCTTGTGTAGGGTTACTTAGCATCAGTCTCTTTGACCATTACAAGTAAACTCAAAAAAGAGAAAAATAAAAGTACAGACTGACTCAACCCTAAACCTAAGCAATTCTGAACTTGGCTTCTTCATGATCGTCCGGTCTTCGATTCCTGAAAAGTTAGAAGAAACAAGTATTCCAAGAGAAGTAGTGTTTGTCAATCATCAAAACACAAGCCATGAAAAAATAGATTTGCAACAATCTCCCCCTTTTTGATGATGGCAAACACAAGTAGGAAAATTTTCATTAAAACTTCAAAGTTACAAACCCAAGACCAACCAGCTTTTTCCTACACCCTACTCCCCCTTTTGTCATCACAAAAAGAGGGTCCAGAAACACAAGAAAAACATCACAAAAGACTAATCAAGCAAACTAAAAAGGACAGGAAACAAACAACACAAAGTATAGACTAAAAAAGCGAGGGATCCAGATCATCTGATGGAGGTGGTGGAGGTGGCTGTTGAAAGTAGGTGGCAAGTGTGGTGAACTGAGCATTGAACCAGGCGATGTCCTGTTCATGCTGCTGCTGCTGCTGAGTAACGAAACTGTCAAATCGGGCTAAATCCTCAGCGCGGTGCTGCTCGTAGCGGGTAATATCCTCAAAGTGTTGCTGCTCCTATGCAGCCACGTAGGCATCAAACCGAGTCTCCCAACGATCAAACCTCTCAATCAACTGATCAACTGAAGAGTGCTGGTAGAGAGGGACAGGATCAGGAACGGGAGCGGGAGCGGGAGCCTCCTCCTCTCTCGCCCCCTGAGGTTCTTCAGGGTGGAAACGAGTACTGTGAAGGGTGCTGAAGGAATTGTTTGAGTAGAAGGGAGTTGGGAGGTTTGGTGGAATAGGATACTGGAGTTGGTATTTGGTTTCAAGGATATAGGCTATGATGTGTCCTAAGGCTAGATTGGGTTTCCTTTTGTGGCCTGGATCACGGATTGTGGTTAAGTGATCAATGTATCGGAAAAGTAGGTCCGCAGTATTAAATTCCCTATGAGCCATGATGTAGAAAGTAGTGAGTGAAAGTAGAGGCGTGATGTGGATTCGGTTGCCGGCTTTTGGAATGACGGAGGTGCGAAGGACATGTTGGATTGTCCTAGCATCTTTGACTAAAGAGCTAGTCTCTCCAACATGGTAAGGTACATTGGTCTGGCGAAGGAAATGATTCACCGTGGACCAGTCAAGATCAAGGTCAGGGGCGATTAGGTGCAGCTTATCACCGGTGGTGGATAGCTGTAAAAGATCAACACAATACTGATATATAATTTCGACAGGGCGTCGATTCACATAGGAGGACAGGGCTGTGAAGGTAGGGTTGATGCGAAGGTTTGAGAAAAACTCTCAAAGAAACTCTGAATTGAAAGGGAAAGCAAGAGCAGAATGAAGCAAAGGGAGGTATGAGCGAAAAGATCCATTACCGGGTATGAGATGTGGGTAGGATTGATGATTCTTGAGACAGTGATCCCACATTCTTTGTAACGGTGGTAAGCGGCTTCATCTTCTGCTTCCCTAAAACAAGGATCAATTCTTGCCCTCGAAGAACTCCCAGAAGTTTGTCGGATGCGTTTCCCACCAGCCATAGAGAGGACTAAGCAAAAACACAAGAGGAGAAAAGATGAAGAGTGAAAAAGCATGGCTGGAACGGCCTGAATTTAAAGAAACGGCCATATCGTCCTGACCGATCGCAGAATCGTCCAGGCCGATATGGTTCAATAATTACGTACAGGCCGATTGGTCAAAAAGGCGGTCCGATCGTCCAGGCCGATCAGATATCAGCCAGGCCGATTAGACACAGGCGATCGTCCCGAGGAATCAATTCGGACGACCGTTGAAAAAGTAGATCGTCCGGGCCGATTAGGTGTATCGTCCAGGACGATGCACAAAAATTGATCGTACCGGCCAAAGTTAAAACGTTTAAAATACTTGCCACGTGTATCGTCCAGGACGAACAGTGGATCGGCCCGGCCGATGGTCCAATAATGGATCGTCCGGGGCCGAATTTAAAGATCAAAACGTGCTGACACGTGGATCGTCCAGGACGATCTAGTGTATCGGCCAGGACGATGCACATAAAATGTATCGGCCAGACGAAAAGTTCTATCGGCTAAGACTATCACTAGGAGTTCGATCAAATCGTCCAGGACGATATAGGATCGTCCAGGCCGATGAGATACACCAAGCACAGAAAAGTTCAGCAGATGGATTTTGAAGAGAATTTGTCACATCGTCCAGGACGATAAAAGTATCGGCCCGGCCGATGTGACTTGAAATTGAAATCAAAAGAAGGATGGTGATGATCAAGACCCTCAAAAAATAAAGAAGAAAAAAAAACAGTCAATACACAAAAAAATTAAACAGAGAATACAAGGAAAAATAAAAGATGAATATTTTTGGATTTTAATTTTTCTAATTAATTTTTTTTTTATGGAGGCATCATATGAAAATTCTTTTCAAAAAGTTAAACTTTTAGAGTTCAAAGGGATCAAGAAGTTTAATAAATCCCAATTAGAAGAAGGTAGAGCATCTGATTCTGTTAACCCTAGATCGGACATCCTTTAGGGTACAAAATTCTAGAAAAATAGAAATCTAAACTCAGAATAACTAAATAGGATAAAAGATCTATTCAAGACTTGTTTACAAAGAAAATATCTCATAAATATTAAAACCAAGGTAGCTTTTCTCAATCATGGAAATTGAAATCAAGTCTTTGAAGGCATCACATAATCAAAGAGTTTTCTAAGTTTTAAGAATTTTACCAAAGAGAGAATAACTTGCATCTAGTGGGCTCATTTTATGCCTCTTGTCATTCTAATTGGCCATTTTGAGCATCTTTTAATTCTTTGATACACTTTTTGTGTATATAGCATTTTTCAATTTGGCTTCATTGGCATCTTTCCCCTTCTTTTTTTTTTTTTTTAACTCTTGCAAGCTAGAAACTCTTTAATATAACCTTAAAGAAAAATTTGGTTGTGAGTATATCCTCTCAAATATTAGAGAATAGAAGCTCTCTCTCTAACATAGGGAAGAACAATCCACAACACAAAATCAAAATTATGTGATAAATGCAATGGCAAGATTTCAAAAGCTTGAATGATATCAAGAACTTGGGCTATTATGCATAAGATAAATTAATGTAGCAAGATAAGAAAAAGATCTTAAAAAACCATTGGTTAAACTGAGTTTAGACATTTTGTTTATAGAAGAAAATCATACCACTAAACAAAATCAGAAGAAGGGAAAAGCATCAATAGAATACTCCCTTTAACCAATTTAGAAAAAGCTAAACACTATCTCCAAAACTCCAAAATCTAAAAGTTTTAAAAAAAAATTCATCATATGGAAGGCCATAGTTAAAGATCACATAAAAACAAAAACAATAAAAACAAAATAAAATTAAAGTAAACTAACACAAAGCAAGCACACAGACTAGCACAAAAACAAAATAAACTAATAACACAAAAAGAATTTCAAGCACGTGATAAAGCAGCGAGTTTAAGCAATTTTGAGCTGCAAGCCTCCTTATGTCCAGTTATCCTAATCTCCCACGAGGTCTTTAGTGAGAGCACTCCTGCAAAACTCAACAAAAGTCAGATTTAGGAACCCAAACTGGTTTGGGATCCTTCTTAGGAACAGTAGAGTGCAATGCAGGTATGGTATGCTGTGAAACATGCATCTTAGGTCTCCACACCCAATGTGTACTACGGTGAACGGTGCAAGTGTGTGAGATATGTCCTAGCATGCCACATGAGAAACATCTAACTCCAGGAAAAGGATTTCTTAAGTGGTTTGAGTTATAATGCCTCTTCCTAGGTTCTGGCTTAAGCTCAAAAGTAGAAGTCATCCGATTTTTCTTATATGTATCAAAATCATTTTGAATCCTCAAATTTGTTCTTTTTAATGCATCAATCTCAATCCTCAAATTTTTCTCAATCTCTTTAGATTTTTTAAGATCAAAACTAAGTGAGGTGTGTTAATCTTTTAATGCATTATGTTCATCAACTAATTCTAAATGCTTTTTATTCAACTCATCAAATTCATCAAGAAGAGCCATGTGATTAGAATCAATTGTTGCATGATCTTTAAGAAAAACTTCATGCTCTTTTGGTAGATTTGAATATCTAATTTTAGACTAGCATGAGTCTTCTTATGTTTTTTGTATGATGCATGGAATTTTTCACAAATTTCAAACAATTCATCATAGGTTAGTTTACATACCTCTTCCTCATCACTTTGATTTTCTCCCATGAAACACAAGTTCGTAGTCTCTTCCTCTGGTTCAGTCTCAGAGGAATCAGTACCAGAATCTGCCCAAAAACCTCTTTGGATTTTCTTCTTGTCCTTCCTTGACTTGGCTTTCTCCTCACCTTTTTCCTTTTCTTCGCTTAAGTGATCTTGAAGTGTAGGGCAATCGGCTCTCACATGTCCAGGTTTCCTGCATTCAAAACAAACAACATCAGAAGATCCTTTAACATGTTTATGATCCTTACCATTTCTCCAACTTTGATGATGCTTTTATTTCTTCCTTAGAAAGCTTTTGAATTGCCTTATGATGAAGGCTACTTCATCGCTTTCAGACCCGGAAGATTCAGAATCCGATTTGTGTGCCTTCAGTACGATTGTTTTCTCCTTTTTCTTCTCACCTGCATTAAGATTTCTTTGATTCACCCCTTGCTCGTAGGCAATGAGTGAGCCAAGTAAGTTATCAATGAAATAGGTGTTCAAATCTTTAGATTCAGTGATTGCAGTGATTTTTGCATCATAAGACGAAGGCAAGCATCTTAAAATCTTGTTAACTTTTTCATAATTTGAAAGTTCTTTTCCTAGTGCATGCAACAAAGTAACAATCTGAGTAAACCTAGTGTACATGTCAGAAATCGATTCATGAGGTTTCATACGAAAAAATTCGTAGTCATGCAAGAGAATGTTTAAACGGGATTATTTAACTTCATTGGTACCTTCATAGGTGATGCACAATTTATCCCAAATCTCTTTACCGGTTTTGCAAGTTGAGACACGCATGTAATCCTCAGATTTCAAAGCACAGAAAAAACAGTTCAAATATTTCGCATTTAATTGAGCTAAATCACGTTCATCAAAAGTCCATTCAGTAAAAGCAACTTCAGTTTTAACACCATTAATTTCACGAGAAGGTGGAGAATAACCTTCTTGAATAAGCATCCACATGCGATAATCAGTAGATTGTATAAACGTTGACATCCGAGTTTTCTAAAAATCAAAAGGTAGGTTATCGAATAGGGGAGGTCGGGTAATGGAATACCCTTCCGTAGTGTTACGATTCCCAATGTTAGCCATGGATCAAAAATTCAAAAGCTTTTAAAAACTTATTTTATGAAAACCGCTCTGATACCACTTGAAAGATCGTTAGGGATGTTAAGCCATATGTGAAAGTTCGTTCGGGATGTTAAGCCCTATGAACTTAGTCCCAAGCTAACCAAGAGGGGGGGTGAATTGGTATTTAAAAAATTCTTAAGACAAAGAAAGAAAATCACAAACCAAATCACACCACAAGAAATTAATGCGGAATTAAAAAGTGCGGAAGCAAAAAATAAGAACACAAGATTTATAGTAGTTCGGTCGACTCGACCTACGTCCACTCCTTGGAGGCACCCTCCAAGTATTGCACTACAAAACGTGACTCTCCTTTAGCCCCCACGGCTAGGCGGAGAAGCCCTTACAAGAACCTCCTTTTGCTTCCTCCTGAAGCTGGTAGAGAACCACAACAAAAGTAAACTCCTTACCTCTACCAACCCTTCCACGGACGAGAAACTCCAGACGAAAGACAAGCAGAGAAATCCTTGAAGCAACCCTTGTGAATCCCCCTCACAAGCTCCCCCTCACAAGATCCTCTCTCTCTCCCTCTCTCTCTTTCTCTCCTCAAGGTCTTTTCAGGTCAAGGCAGCAGCCAAAGGTCTTCAAAAATGTTGAAGAAGAGCTCTTTAAATAGAAGAGCTCAAGAGAAGCTCATTAATTGCAAGTAGCCGACTTTATCGTCCCGGCCGATCTGGACATCGGCCTGGCCGATCAGTACAAATCAAAGAAGATCGGCCAGAGCATAGCCCTGGGAACAGTCCTGGATGATTGAAATTTGGCTTGATCTTCCAGGCCGATCATAAGATCGTCCTGGCCGATTAGTTCAAATTAGAGGCAAATCGTCCTGAGCATCGCCCTGTTTATGTCCTGACCGATATTTATCATCCTGAAGTAATTCAAGGATTTTGAATGTATCGTCCTGGCCGATCTTGCGATCGTCCAGGACGATATGATCGTATCAATCACCCTTAATTACTCCCTTGATTTCCTGATCAATTAAAGCATAATTTAGTAATTTCGTCCAGGCCGATATGGGGATCGGCCCGGCCGATAATTTAAAAATATAGTATACCTTAACTGTCTAAGGCGGCTACTTCTTTCTGTTTTGAGCGTATCATCCTGGCCGATACACGTATCGTCCAGGCCGATAGGTTAATGTCGGCTGCCTTAATTAGGAATCCTTAATTAGACTTTCTGTTTTAAGCTGATCATCCCGGATGATATAAATATCGGCCGGGCCGATGTGGGCAAAAACAGAAATTCTAAGTCTCTCAAGTGTGTGTGTGTGAAGGGTTACTTAGCATCAATCTTTTTGACCATTACAAGTAGACTCAAAAGGTGAAAAATAAAATTACAGACTGACTCAACCCTATACCTACGCAATCTTGAACTTGGCTTCTTCATGATCGTCCGGTCTTCGATTCCTGAAAAGTTAGAAGCAACAAGTAGTCCAAGAGAAGTAGTGTTTGTCAATCATCAAAACATAAGCCATGAAAAAATAGATTTGCAACAATCTCCCCCTTTTTGATGATGGCAAAACACTATGAAAAACAAATAGCAAAGAATTTCAGGATTGATGAAAAGAAGAATCTCATACACTTGGTATCATCTTCTCCCCCTTTTGACATATCAAAAAGATGGGTACAAGAAAGCAAAAAAAGAGATCCTCCCCCTTTTTTTTTTTTTTTTTTTTTTAACCAAGGCATGAACATGACATAGTATTCCATGTGATTGAATCAAAAAATTTGTGAGTTAATGTGTTCATAAGCTCATTAATCTATAGAATAGTAGAATATCTGATCATGGCTACCCTTAGCTCAGACATTTTTTAGGGTAGAATCGTCTTTTGAAATCAATGACCTAACTCAATGAATTAATTGGTTATGAGAAAAAGGGATCCTCCTATCACTTGGCTTAAGAAAAAAAACATCTTCATATAATAATGAGGTAAAGTAAATTTGTCACAATCGCAAGTTAATCGAAGTCAAGTCTTTGATAACCAACACTTCTAAGTTCTAAAAGATTTAAAAAGAGAGAGTAACTTATTTTGGAGTGGGCTCATTTTATGCCTCTTGTCAATATCGTGGCGCTTTGCGCATTTTTTTTTTTTTGTTCAATTTTTGGCGTCTTTGCGCATCTTTTGTTGGCATCATTGGCCTATTTTTTTTATTTTTTTATTTTTACAAGCTATAGTCTCTTTTATAATCTTTTAAAGACAAAGTTGTGAATATATCTTCTCATATATTAGAGAATAAGAGCACTCTATCTAACAAAAGGAAGAGTTATCACAAGTAGAATTAATAATCAAGGACAAGAGTAACGAGAAATTTTGATGTAAAAAAAAACTTTAAACATTATAAGTATAAGATAGATTTGCTTAAACAAGCTTAAGACAAGATTGCAATTCCATAATCAATCTTTAACTTGAGATAGATTTTTGATTAGAGAAGAAAATTATGCCACTAAAAAAGGTTAGAGAAAGAGACACAATCACAAAATATTCCTACCATTTAAGAGATTGAGTAGATAAAAACATATTGACTACAAATTTCCAACGGCAAGGACAAGGAATATAATACCATATTAGCAATGGTTATGAAAGCTAAGTAAAGAGAAGGAAAAAGAAAAATAAAACAAAAAAAAAACTAAAAATGAAAAAAAGGAAACAAAAGTAAAAGAAAATAAAAAGCAAAAAGAAAAAAAGACAAAAGAAGAAAAAAAAAAGTTTTCATACATTTATGTCAATCACACCCAACCTGGTCCTTAAAGAGCTGAAAGTATCAAAGGCCAGTGGTTTAGTGAAGATGTCTGCCAGTTGATTTTCAGTTGTCACATGGTGTAACGCAATGTCTCCCTTAGTCACATGATCTCTAATGAAGTGATGCCTAATGTCAATGTGTTTAGTCCTTTAGGTCTTTCCACAAGTTCCCAAACATCATTCCTAACAAACTGATTCAACTCTTCTTGCATTGCTAAAATCCAAAATTCATCAGAAAGGACTTGGTTAATGGTGGTGGGTTCAGTCATAGAAATAAAGGCAGAGTGGTTAACCTCCTTCCTAAGTCCATGTCTAGTCTTAACTCCACTAGAAGGGTCTCCTAAGATCAAATCCTTGGGGTGGCTTGTAGAGTATCTCCAATCTCTAGGCAAAGTGTGTGAAGTTTCCCCCCTTTCAACAAAGTTCTCTACTCCTTGAGTGACACCTTCTACTCCTTCATTACTTAGGTGCTCACACCCCTTCCCCAAATTCTCTACTCCACTAGTAATCTCTCTAATATCATCATCTTCTACTCCATGTTTCTTAGGCTCAGACTCATCAAAAACTACATGGGTTGTCTCTTCCACCATTAAAGTTCTCTTGTTAAACACCCTAAAAGACTTCCCAACACTAGAATATCCCAAGAATACTCCCTCATCAGATTTAGGATCAAATTTTCCCAAGTGAGATTTCCCATTGTTGTGAATGAAAACCTTACAACCAAAGACATGAAGGTGGGAAAGATTGGGTGTTCTACCCTTAAGGATCTCATAGGGTGTCTTCTCTAATTTGGCTCTAACATTCACCCTATTCAACACATAACAAGCTGTGTTAACCGCTTCAGCCCAAAAGTATTTTGGAAGTGAATACTCAGCAAGCATGGCTCTAGCGGCTTCTACCAAGGTCCGGTTCTTCCTTTCTGCTACCCCATTCTGCTGAGGGGTCCTAGGGGCTGAAAAATTGTGACTAATCCCCTTGTCCTCACAAAAATCTCCAAATCTTTCATTTTCAAATTCTCCCCCATGATCACTATGGATGGTCAAAATCTCACAACCTAGCTTCTTCTGAATCCAAGTAGAAAATGTTTTAAACTCCTCAAAAGACTCATTTTTATGTGAAAGAAATCTAGTCCAAGTGAACCTCGAGTAGCCATCAACAATCACAAAACCATAGACTTTCCCTCCCAAACTAGCCATGCTAATGGGTCCAAACAAATCCATGTGAAGGACTTCTAAAGGTCTAGAGGTGCTAATGCCCTTGATGGGGTGAAAAGTGGAGTGGACTTGCTTTCCTAGTTGACAGGCATCACAAAGGTGGTCTTTTGTAAACTTAAGTTTGGGGACACCTCTAACTAGATCTTTTTGGGTCACTTTCCTAAGAGTTTTCATACTTGCATGACAAAGCCTCCTGTGCCACAACCAAGAATCATCAATCACAGTTTTTAAGCAAAAAGAAGCAGCACATTCAATGTTATTTAAATCAAGCATGTAGACGTTGTTGATCCTCTTTCCCTGCAAAATAGTGTTGTTACTTAAACCTACAATGCATGAATCCGTAAAGAACTGTATGATGAAGCCTTTGTCACAGAATTGACTGATGCTGAGCAAGTTGTGCTTCAATCCATCTACAAGCAAAACATTTTCAATCATAAGGTTCTTGGAATTTCCAATTATACCTGCTCCTACCACCTTCCTGGTGGTGTTGTCTCCAAGAGTAACCTTGCCTCCAGTCCTGGACTCTAGTACAACAAACTGGCTAGCATCACCAGTCATATGTCGAGAGCATCCACTATCCAGGTACCACATACTCTCACGAGGTCTTTTGTGAGAGCCCTCCTGCAAAATTATCAAATGTTAGATTTAGGAACCCAAGTAGGTTTGGGTTCCTTCTTATGAAGAAAAGAATGCAATGCATGTGTGGTATGCTGTGGATCATGCACCTTAGGTCTCCACACCCAATGTGTACTATGGTGAATCGTGCAAGTGTGTGAGATGTGTCCTAGCATGCCACACGAAAAACATCTAACTCCAGGAAAGGGATTTCTTAAGTGATTTGAGTTATAATGCCTCTTCCTAGGTTTTGGCAATTGATCAAAAGTATATGTCATCCTAGTTTTCTTACATGCTTCTAAATCATTTTGAATCTTCAAATTTGTGCTTTTTAAAACTTCATTTTCAATCCTCAAATTTTTCTCTATCTCTTTAGACTTCTTAAAATCTGATTCAAGTGATGTGTGTGTTATTTTTAATGCATCAAGCTCTTCAACTAACTCGCCATGATTTTTATTTAACTCATCAAATTCATCAAGTAAAGTCATTTGGTTTGAATCAATTGTTTGATGGTCTTTAATTAAAATTTCATGCTCTTTTTGTAGATTTAAAAATTCTAGTTTTAAGCTAGCATGAGTTTTCTTTAATTTCCTATATGATGCATGAATTTTCTCTGAAACTTCAAGAAGTTAATCGTAGGAAAGTTCACATACCTCTTCCTGATCACTCTGATCTTTTCCCATGAAACACAAGTTTGTAGCTTCTTCCTCTGGTTCAGTTTCAGAGGAGTCAGTACCAGATTCTGCCCAAAAGCTCCTTTGGTTTTTCTTCTTGTCCTTCCTAGGCTTAGCTTTCTCCTCACTTTTCCTTTTGCTTGATTGGTCTCTAAGTGTAGGGCAGTCAGTTCTCACATGTCCAGGCTTCCTGCATTCAAAATAAACAACATCAGAAGATTCTTTAGTATGTTTATGATCCTTACCTTTCCTCCAACTTTGATGATGCTTTTGTTTTTTCCTTAGAAAGCTTTTGAATTGCCTTGTGATGAAGGCAATTTCATCGCTTTCAGACCCGAAAATTTCAGAATCCGATTTGTGCGCCTTCAGTGCGATTGTTTTCTCCTTTTTCTTCTCACCTGTATCAAGATTTCTTTGATTCACCCCTTGCTCGTAAGCAATGAGTGAGCCAAGTAAGTTATCAATAGAATAGGTGTTCAAATCTTTGGATTCAGTAATGGCAGTAATTTTTGCATCATAAGACGAAGGCAAGCATCTCAAAATCTTGTTAACTTTTTCATAATTTGAATGCTCTTTTCCTAGTGCATGCAATGAAGTAACAATCTGAGTAAACCTAGTGTACATGTCAGAAATCGATTCATGAGGTTTCATACGAAAAAGTTCGTAGTCATGCAAGAGAAAGTTCAAACGGGATTGCTTAACTTCATTAGTACCTTCATAGGTGATGCATAATTTATCCCAAATCTCTTTACCAGTTTTGCAAGTTGAAACACGCATGTAATCTTCAGATTTCAAAGCACAGAAAAAACAGTTCAAACACTTTGCATTTAATTGAGCCAAATCACGTTCATCGAAAGTTCATTCAGTAAAAGCAACTTCAGTTTTAATACCATTAATTTCACGAGAAGGTGGAGAATATCCTTCTTGAATAAGCATCCACATGCGATAATCAATAGATTGTAAAAACGTTGACATGCGGGTTTTCCAAAAATTAAAAGGTAAGTTGTCAAATAGAGGAGGTCGTGTAATCGAATAACCTTCAGTAGTGTTTCTATTTCCTAAGTTAGCCATGGATCAAATTCAAAAAGTTTTCAAACTTAAATTTTCGAATCCCGCTCTGATACCACTTGAAAGTTCGTTCGGGATGTTAAGCCCTATGAACTTAGTCCCAAGCTAACCAAGAGGGGGGGTGAATTGGTATTTAAAAAATTCTTAAGACAAAGAAAGAAAATCACAAACCAAATCACATCACAAGAAATTAATGCGGAATTAAAAAGTGCGGAAGCAAAAAATAAGAACACAAGATTTATAGTGGTTCGGTCGACTCGACCTACGTCCACTCCTTGGAGGCACCCTCCAAGTATTGCACTACAAAACGTGACTCTCCTTTAGCCCCCACGGCTAGGCGGAGAAGCCCTTACAAAAACCTCCTTTTGCTTCCTCCTAAAGCTGGCAGAGAACCACAACCAAAAGCAAACTCCTTACCTCTACCGACCCTTCCACGGACGAGAAACTATAGACGAAAGACAAGCAGAGCGATCCTTGAAGCAACCCTTGTGAATCCCCCTCACAAGCTCCCCCTCACAAGATCCTCTCTCTCTCTCCCTCTCTCTCTTTCTCTCCTCAAGGTCTTCTCAGGTCAAGGCAGCAGCCAAAGGTCTTCAAAAACGTTGAAGAAGAGCTCTTTAAATAGGAGAGCTCAAGAGGAGCTCATTAATTGCAAGTAGCCGACTTTATCGTCCCGGCCGATCTGGACATCGGCTTGGCCGATCAGTACAAATCAAAGAAGATCGGCCAGAGCATAGCCCTGGGAACAGTCCTGGACGATTGAAATTTGGCTTGATCGTCCAGGCCGATCATAAGATCGTCCTGGCCGATTAGTTCAAATCAGAGGCAAATCATCATGAGCATCGCCCTGTTTATGTCTTGGCCGATATTTATCGTCCTGAAGTAATTCAAGGATTTTGAATGTATCGTCCTGGCCGATCCTGCGATCGTCCAGGACGATATTATCGTATCAATCACCCTTAATTACTCCCTTGATTTCCTAATCAATTAAGACATAATTTGGTAATTTCGTCTAGGCCGATATGGGGATCGGCCCGGCCGATAATTTAAAAATACAGTATACCTTAACTGTCTAAGGCTGCTACTTCTTTCTGTTTTGAGCGTATCGTCCTGGCCGATACACGTATCGTCCAGGCCGATAGGTTAATGTCGGCTGCCTTAATTAAGAATTCTTAATTAGACTTTCTGTTTTAAGCTGATCGTCCCGGACGATATAAATATCGGCCGGGCCGATCAGCTTAAAACAAAAATTCTAAGTCTCTCAAGTGTGTGTGTGAAGGGTTACTTAGCATCAGTCTTTTTGACCATTACAAGTAGACTCAAAAGGTGAAAAATAAAATTACAGACTGACTCAACCCTAAACCTACGCAATCTTGAACTTGGCTTCTTCATGATCGTCCGGTCTTCGATTCCTGAAAAGTTAGAAGCAACAAGTAGTCCAAGAGAAGTAGTGTTTGTCAATCATCAAAACATAAGCCATGAAAAAATAGATTTGCAACACTATGAACTTAGTCCCAAGCTAACCAAGAGGGGGGGGTGAATTGGTATTTAAAAAAAAAACTTCTTATCACAAAGAAATAAAATCACAAACCAAATCACATCACAAGGAATTAATGCGGAATTAAAAAAGTGCGAAAGCAAAAATAAGAACACAAGATTTATAGTAGTTCGGTCGACTCGACCTACGTCCACTCCTTGGAGGCACCCTCCAAGTATTGCACGATAAAACGTGACTCTCCTTTAGCCCCCACGGCTAGGCGGAGAAGCCCTTACATGAACCTCCTTTTTGCCACCCCGTCAAGGCAGAGAACCTACCACCTTTTTCTTCCTCCTGAAGCTGGCAGAGAACCAAAACCAAAAGCAAACTCCTTACCTCTACCGACCCTTCCACGGACGAGAAACTCTAGACGAAGACGAAGCAGAGCGATCCTTGAAGCAACCCTTGTGAATCCCCTCACAAGCTCCCCCTCACAAGATCCTCTCTCTCTCCTCTCTCTCTTTCTCTCCTCAAGGTCTTCTCAGGTCAAGACAGCAGCCAAAGGTCTTTAAAAATGTTGAACAAGAGCTCTTAAATAGAAGAGCTTCAAAGGAGCTCATTAATTACAAGTTGCCGACAATATCGTCCAGGCCGATATGGATATCGGCCTGGCCGATCAGTACAAATCAGAGAAGATCGGCCAGAGCATCGCCCTGGATGCAAAACTGGATGATTGAAAATTAGCTTGATCGTCCAGGCCGATCTAACTATCGTCCTGGCCGATCAGTTCAAATCAGAGGAAAATCATCCTGTCAATAGCCCTGAATACAAGCTGGCCGATATTGATCGTCCTGAAGTAACTTAAGGTTTTTGACTATATCATCCTGGCCGATCCTGCGATCGTCCAGGACGATATGATCGTATCAATCATCCTTAATTACTCCCTTGATTTCCTGATCAATTAAGGTATAATTTGGTAATTTCGTCCAGGCCGATACGTGGATCGTCCCGGCCGATAATTTAAAATTACAGTATACCTTAATTGACTATGGCGGCTACTTCTTTCCATTTTGAGCTTATCGTCCTGACCGATACACGTATCGTCCAGGCCGATATGTTAATGACGGCTGCCTTAATTAAGAATCCTTACTTAGACTTTCTGTTTTAAGCTGAACGTCCCGGACGATATAAATATCGGTCGGGCCGATGTGGGCAAAAATAGAAATTCTAATTCTCTCAAGTGTGTGTGTGTGTAGGGTTACTTAGCATCAGTCTCTTTGACCATTACAAGTAGACTCAAAAAAGAGAAAAACAAAAGTACAGACTAACTCAACCCTAAACCTACGCAATTCTAAACTTGGCTTCTTCATGATCGTCCGGTCTTCGATTCCTGAAAAGTTAGAAGCAACAAGTATTCCAAGAGAAGTAGTGTTTGTCAATCATCAAAACACAAGCCATGAAAAAATAAATTTGCAACATTTAGATTTTCAAAATTAATGCTAGGCTAATTTAGGAAGAGGATTTAATTAGTATCTCCAATTAAATTTTAGATTAGTTGATTGGGATACCTCTTCAAACATAACCCAACAATTTAGGAAAAAAAATTCAAGGATTTTAAGAGAACTCAAATTTGAATTTAGATTTCCAAAATTTAATGCTAGGCTAATTTAAGAAGAGGAATTAATTAGGATCTCCAATTAAATTTTAGATTGGTTGATTGGGATACCTTTCCAAACATAATCCAACAATTTAGAAAAGGAATTCAAGGATTTTAGGAGAACTCAAATTTGAATTCATATTTCCAAAATTAGCACTAGGCTAATTTAGGAAGAGGAATTAACTAGGTTCTTCAATTAAATTTCAAATTGGTTGATTGGGATATCTTTCCAAACATAACTCAATAATTTAAGAAAGGACATCAAGGCTTTTATGAGATTTTAAAATTGAATCTAGATTTCCAAAATTAATCCTAGGATAATCTAGGAAGAGTAATTAACTAGGATCTTCAATTAGTTTCAGATCGATAGATATCCCAAACATACCCCAACAATTTAGGAAAGGAAGTCATGACTTTTAGGAGAATTTGAATTTGAATTCAAATATTTAAATTAATGCTAGGCTAATTTAGGAAGAGGAATTAACTAGGATTTCCAATTAAATTTTAGATAAGTTTATTGGGATATCTTTCAAAACATAAACCAACAATTTAGGAAATGAATTCAAGGCTTTTAAGAGAATTCAATTTTGAATTTAGATCTATAAAATTAATGCTAGGCTAATTTAGGAAGAGGAATTAATTAGGATCTCTAATTAAATTTTAGATTGGTTGATTGGAATATCTTCCAAACATAATCTAACAATTTATGAAAGGAATTCAAGGCTTTTAGGAGAATTTTAATTTGAATTTGAATTTAGATTTCCAAATTAACGGTAGGCTAAATTAGGATGAGGAATTAACTTGGATCTCTAATTAAATTTCAGATTGGTTGATTGGGATACCTTTTCAAACATAACCCAACAATTTAGGAAAGAAATTCAAGGCTTTAGGAGAATTCAAATTTGACTTCAGATTTCCAAAATTAAAACTAGGCTAATTTTGGAAGAGAAATTAACTAGGATCTCCAATTAAATTTTAGATTGGTTGATTGTGATATCTGTCAAAACATAACCCAACAATTTAGGAAAAGAATTCAAGGCTTTTCTGATTTTTAATTTGAATACATATTTTAAAAATTGACCCTAGGCAAATTTAGGGAGAGGAATTAATTAAGATCTTCTATTAAATTTCATATTGGTTGATTGGGATATCTTTCCAAAACATAATCCAACAATTTAAGAAAGGACTTAAAGGTCTTTTTTATATTTTTAATTTGAATTCATATTTCTAAAATTAACACTAGACTAATTAGAAAGAGGAATTAACTTGGATCTTCAATTAATTTCAAATTGGTTAATTGGGATTTCTTTTCAGACATAACCCAAAAATTTAGAAATGGAATTTTGATTGATTAAAAAGTGTGTTTTTTTTAAAAGATTAACTTTCTTTAGGAAAGTTTAATTTCTAAAATTTTGAAATCGAACATGTCACTATGAATAATATATCACCTCAGGAGACGAACATATAATTCCCTAATGGGTTCAAATATCAAAACATTAAATTCATCATGATTGGCGTGGTCAAACTCAAGAAGGAATCACATTTGACCCTAGTGGGTCAAAATAGAATTTGATCGAGTGTTTGATAACGTTAATCTGGATAAAATGATAATTAATTTCATAATCAAAATTATAATACAATGATATATCTTTCCAAGGAACAAAGGTATCATTTATTATTAATCATTTAAAAATGATGATAATGATCGTTGAATTTAAATTTCTCAAAGAGAATTAATTAATTGTTTTGAAAACTTGATTCTAAAATTTTGGTCTGGTCTAGGTTCTAAATCTCCTATGAGCCCAAGCCCTCGTAGTTAATTACATCATATGAAGTTTTCCCTGATTAAGGAATAATATTTTTTATTTGAGTTTTATTCACCATCTTAAGCTAATTATCCTTTCTAATTATAGTAGAAATTTTTTTATTAATGATTTCTCTATAGACTACATATACCCTATCTTGCAGATGGCTTCCTATTTTATATTTCAAGTTATTTCTAAGTGTTTTTTTTTTTTTTTTGCACAGTGCTCTCCTTATAAAGAACTATTGTTTTGTCTATTTTATTTAGTTGTGCCTTTAAATTAGCTACCTTGATGTCCTTTTCTATTAGATTAGGTTATTTTGGTGCCTGCGTACATTTTAGTTTTATATGTGCAGTTTATCTTAAGCTTGTATTTTCTAGCCTTTTTGGCTATGTCCTACTCTTATTTTGTGTTTAAATTAGCTAGCTTAAATATGCTCTATCCCATAATAATAGCCTCTTATAATTTTTGTTTATTTCATTTCCATTCCACCCTTGTCATGTAGAATATGA
This sequence comes from Dendrobium nobile, assembly GCA_022539455.1. Taxonomy (NCBI): domain Eukaryota; kingdom Viridiplantae; phylum Streptophyta; class Magnoliopsida; order Asparagales; family Orchidaceae; genus Dendrobium; species Dendrobium nobile. The sequence continues at coordinate 2,992,924 of CM039722.1, read as the reverse complement.
TAAAACATAACTTAATGACTTCTTTTCCTTGATTTTTCAGTGTAGAAATGGACATATTGCATGTTCCTATTGTTGTCCTAAACTCTTAAACAAATTTCACTTCTACTATGAACCTATTGGTTGCCACCGATGCCTTACAGTTAAGAAAGTTCTCAAATCTAGTACTAGCCCATGTTAGTACTATTCTATACTTTTCTAAGAAAGCTTCCCATGAATAAGCATGTACCCCTCTTCTACCCTATTAGTAATTGCACCTTCTCAGGATCAAAGAGTCCTTTCTTTACTCATAAAAAATGTATGCACTACAACATTTCAAACAATTTCTTTAATGATCAACCTTTCTTGGTTGTTTTAGAGAAGTAACAACCTTTAATTGTTTTGCATGAGGATTATCTCTATTTCTTTCTCCTCTTAAACAATCATGAGATCTTCCCTGGGAATGTGCTCTCTGTTATCTGCATGGCTTCAGACAATGCCGAGTATGACTTCTCATGCAAGCTCAAGGTGAATACCAGGGAAAGCTCGCTTAGGCTTAAGACCTCAGCTGAGAAGGTCAAGAAGTGGAATGGAGTTCATCCTCGCAAGGTTTTCCTTGTGGTTTCAGACGGTTTCGGAACTACCGATGCTCGATTACATATAAATGTTTGCATCTATAAATCTTTATCATCAGGTGTTCTCAAGTAGCACAGGCCTATCTTGATTTTCATTTCAGTTTTTACTTATTATTGGTAAAAAGCAATTGCAACAAATAGATATATTTGTTTGTGTGTGATGTTTTAGATTAAGAAAAGGTGATCGGAAAGGGACGAATTGGTCTTGTTTTGTTATTTTTATTGAATGCTAAGTGTGTAAACATAAAGTTCATTTGAAAAGTTAAAAATACGCTCCTAGAACAAAGAAAGGATTAACATGAAAAAAAGAAGATAAGAGAGGAGCACATATGAAAAAGAATTGGATGAATATTTGCACTTTTATATGGATAATGAATGGCATCTTAAAAGATAAGTGGAAAGATAAGCAGAACAAACATGATAGAAATTATGATTAGCATTTTATAGGCTTTGAATGCCTAAAAGCACTTATCATATGATAGATAACAAATTAATGTTTCATATAATAAAGGAGTCTAATGAAAACACCTCATCGTTGGTTTTCATACAAAATAGCGCGTGTGACATGTAAGTTTGGGCTCTGAAAATTCAGCCCCGGCCTCCCCTACTGCTTTTTGGGGGAGTTTTAATGGATAAAATTTTGAGGAAAATTTTGGAAAGGTACATGAATTTGTAGATAAGACAAACCAGAGATTTCTCCCTCATTTTACGAGGACTTTATATAATGAGTTCTGGTTTCCTATAGGCGCAAGCCCCTAAGTTAATTACCCCTCTCTCGATAATAAGAGAAAATATTTAATTAAGGTTAGTCGTCGATCAGATATGTTTTATCTGCCATATAGTAGCAGCATGGGCTTAAGGATACTTGAATGTTTGGCTGGAAATTTGAACATTTAAAAATAAAAAATTCATCATCTTGCATTTAAAGCGGATGGTGGGGGAATGGACGATGGACCCTATCAAGATCCCATGGTTTCGTCATCCCTGGTCATCGTGGTCCCTGGTCTACCTAGTCAAAGGAGGTAGTCGACCCAACCTGATAGAAAAATCCTTGTCAACAGCTATGGGTTGTTTCGTGCAAGGGTACCTTATAGACTTAGGGTGGATATTTTCCTAAAGTAACAAATTTGAATACACCTAAGCTAATAGAAGACTTTGTGCCCTATCGATTATATCATATTGATTCATATATCAAGGATTTGATGACATTGGGGAGCATATGTGCTTTGGCCATAACCATAATTTAGTATTGTCATTTGGTGACAAACCACCCAGTCCAGAGGGCCCCAGTCATAACCATTTATCATACGGTGCCATTTGGTGGCAAAACTATCAGTTATAGGACATATTCCACGTCCCTACTGGTAGGAGTTGGTTTGAGAATGAATCATAGAGATATTCTCAACTAGGGCTACAAATGAACCGAGTGTTTGACGAGCTACACATGGCTCAACTTGATAAAATCTCGTTTAGGTTCGTTTGATAAGGTAAATGAACAAGCTTGAACAATTTTGATGATACTCGTTAGCTAAATAAATAAACTATAACGGTCTAGCATTCGACTCGTTTATGTTAACAAATAATATCATTAAGAACTTGCAAATATGCTAGCTTGTTTATAAGCTCGATTATGCCATAATTAATTGTAAATAAATATTATATCTTAACAACTATATATATATATATATATATAATTTTAACTAATATGGAAAAAAAGCAACAGTAGTTATACGCAAAAAAAAAATCAATGTACAACTAAACTAATTTCAAATATATTCTTTATAATTTAAATAAGTCTTGAACTCCAAAAAATCCAAAAATTTCTATTCTCCCGCCATCACTATGCAATCTTTCTCTCTCCTCATTTTGCATTTCATTATCCCGCCGCCTAAAAAAAAAACTTCAAGGCTTTAGTCCAACACTATCTGGAATTGATGGTCTTTGATATATAAAAAACAAACACATCTAAGCTTCAGTTGCTGAAAGAAAGCAACGGCTGGGTTTGTGTGCCAGGCACTTGTGGGCTCCAAAAATTCGGCCCCGGCCTCCGCTCGCTACTGATTTTACTTTTCTTTTGGCGAGGGAGTTTTAACGGAATTAAGTTCTGAGGTAAATTTTGGAAGGCAAATGGGTTTGTAGATAAGACACTACCCAGAGATTTCACCCTCATTTTTGTGAGGACTTTATGATCTGAGTTCTGGTTTCCTATAGGCGAAAGCCCCTATAGTTAATTACCTCTCCCGATCATGAGAGAGAACTTTCGATTAAGGCTAGTCGTCGATCAGATACGTAGAGATACATATATTTGGCATATAGTAGCAGCAATAGGCATTTGATGTTTGAAAAGTTTAGATGTTTAAAAATTTGGGAAGATTTAATACTTAAAATAGAAATTTCACCATCTTTTATTTAAAGTGATGGTGGGGGAATGGATGATATACATGATCAAGATCACATGGTTCCATCGTTCTGGACCATCGTGGTCCCTGATCTACTTAGTCAGAGGAGGTAGTCAACCCAACCTGACAGAAGAATCCTTGTCGGTAGCCATGGGTTGCTTCGTCCAAGGGGACCTTGTAGACCTGGGTTGGATGTTTGCCTAAGGGGACAAATTCAAATTCACCTTAGCTAATAGAGGGCTTTGTGCCTTATCGATCATATCCTATTTGGTAGCAAAACCACTCGGTTAAGAGGGCCCCGGGTCATAACCGTTTATCCTGCAGTGTTATTTGACGGCAAACCACTAGTTAGAGGGCATGTACCACATCCTTATTGGCAGAAGATTGTTTGAGAATAGATCCTAGTAATATTTTTGACTAGGCATTTGGCTCTATGTGAGCTTAAGTAGTTTTCATCTTGTCAACCCAGGGAAACTATTACGGAGGGCGGATGAATTTTGCTTCAAGCATTTGATGATTGGATTTCAATTTTTTTTTTTTTTTTTTTGAGATTTTTTTGGACTTTTGGATTTTGGTATTTTTGTGGAGTTTTGGATTTTGATAGGCATTTGGATATTTGGGAGACATTTGAAAATGTTTGTGAACCCCTCCGGTTGAGATAAACATTCAACACAGCCATCATCAGGGTGTTTGAGGTCATTTCTTTTTATTTGATTGAACCTTGTCAACTCGACCAAGCGGTTGATCGAGGATCGGGTTTCTCGTAGGCTTTTCGCCTTTTTTCATGAACTTTCTTTGTTAAAGGCCTTGAAGGCCTAATATGAATGTATAAGATAAATATTCTGGTTGATTTCGTGACTGCATATTTATCTGATGGTTTGAACCCTGTCTACTCCTATTTACTTGCTTAGGAGGATTGGGTTTCGTAGGCTTCGTGCCTTTTGTTTAGTGAATTCTTTTGATTGTAGGCATTGAAGGCCTAATATGAATGTATTGAAATAAATACATCGGTCCCCACAACCATGTATTTGTTTGAAGGTTCAAACCCTGTCAACTTCTATTGATCCGTATAGAAGGATTGGGTTCGAACTATAATTCACTTATTGACCCGCGCAGCATCCCTAGACGTAACATGTGCATCAATAACATGTTCGCCGGGGCCATGCGGGTTTGGGGGCATTTTATTATTAAACCCTATCGACTCCTTTTTATCTGTTAAGGAAGATCGGGTTTAAAATGTGATAACTCGCGCAGTATCCCTAGACGTCACATGTGTACTAATAACATGCTCGCCGGGGCCCATGTGGGTGTTATAATTGCTTTTACCCCTTTTAGTGCACCTATGTGTATACAAACTACAATGCATGTGCAGATGTATTTTAAAAATATTCAAAAAAAAAAATCTTCTGCGACAACCCTTAGAAATTTGCATTTGATGCAGTCACTTAAAATTTTGCTTGTGAACAATATATTAAGTGTAGAACAAATCTCCTACAATAGCTCATGGGAGCTTGCATTCTCTGTAGTTCTTTTATGATTGCTCTCAAACTACATCTTACTGATTGTGTAATGGGTCCTACATAGTGACATGCAAGAGTTTATGTGTTTTGTAATCACATCACTCTTACCAATGAGCAAATTAAGTGTATTTTTACTTATTGCATGCTCTTCATTCTTCTTTTCAAAGTATCCCTTTCAGCTTTATTGCTTGTTAGGATTCAGTGTATGTGCTCATGTATGTAAAACTTGCATATTTCTTTTCTCCTTTATTTGCTACACTCAAATTGACTGTTGCTTATAAGTAAAACAACAAATCATACAAGTCAACGCTTCAACATAAGTTCTCCATAACTTTCATTACTCGTCGCTTGCAGGCAAGTGGTATGCAAAATTACTTAACATTGATCTTTTGGTTGTTGCATGTAAATGAGCTCTGTTAAATATTTAAGTCTCCCACTACATAGGAAGATGACTCAAATCTTGTATGAAGAGTTTACTTGATGACATTTACATTCAAATGAAATGACTATTCCTCAATGTTTATTAAAGATTTTGCATTATAACTCATAGGTAGATTGCCACATTCCTTACAATACCTTGATTGTTGCTTAAGATCTATCATGTCCACCATTGAAAGAGGACTATCATGATCCAAAGGATCCCCTCATACTATAGCTTTATGATTAAGCCATATTCTAGAAATCTTTTGTTATTTGGAAGTCGAATTTTACTTGTAAAATAGATTGCAACAATCCTTGCAATTTAATTGTTATTTCCATGCCAAAGTTTGCAAATCATTTATGGATAACACTTTGCATGTAGGCAAGTTATACTCCTCGCCTCCACATATTATTTCCAACATGCATGATGATTTGGAGATAGTTTGTCACACATCTTGCAATTTAATGAATTTTGCTCAATGATGAATCAAATCTCATGTTATGAGTCAATTAGCTTGATCCAAAAGTTCACACCATGGGTTTATAATAAATCATCAACTCTTACAACCTTCTTTCACTTTGCTTGTTAAGATTTTCATTCCCATTGAAATGATGATTCTTTAATAGCCTATTGAATCAATTATGAACATGTAATTGCATTTTATATTTGCTTTATATTAATGATTATTTGCAAGTTCATTTTGTTATCATTTGCTTGAAGTCCAATTTCTTTTTTTTTTATATTATGAGTTAAATTCAATATTAATCATTCAAATTTTATGTCATTTTGTAATTTGTCCATGTTCAAGTCCGAGTTCAAGTTCAATTTGTCCAAATTTTGTCCAAGTCCTTGAATCTTCAGTCAAAATTTCAGCAGCCTCCCGGCGTCTCCCCTGCTTAGGGGAAATTTTGGGAGACTAGCCTTCCCACCACGAGCAATAAAGACGTGTATGGTAGGTGCCCTCGGATGAGGACACCGCGGCTGTGTACTTTCTTCCCACCACGCGCAATAAAAGCATGTATGGGGCCTTCCGGTGCACCTACATACAAATAAGAATAATAAAAAAATAGTTTGCTTTCCCCTCGCTCGAGGGTACTTATAAATGAACCCGCTTCGTCGTAGGCGCTGCACCAGGATCCCATCCCACCACGCTCAATAAAGGCGTGTATAGGCAATTTTTCGGTGCGCCACGTCGAAATGGAGTTTAAGGTGATTACCCGTCTCGTCGTAGGCGCCCCATCGGGGTCCCATCCCACCACGCGTAATTAAGGCGTGTATGGGCGGTTTTTCGATGCGCCACAAACTCCGAAAATGAGAAACTGAGTTGAAAATTCATACCTTCGCGATGGTTGGTGAAGTCGGTGAGATGCACGAAAATCTTCTCTTTCCCTTCTCTTTTAAAAAAAATATATATTTTCTTTCTTCTTTTTTTATTTTTTTTTTGTTCTGTTATGTTCTCTTTTTTTTTTTTTTTTTTTTTAAAAGACACATAGGCATATTCACATGTTTGAACATAATAGCAATGAAAATACAAACGACTCAAAATAATGACTGATCATCAGGTGCAATAACTCTAATTTTATTGAGAATAACAGCTTTGTCCTACATGTTAAACTAAGCATCAAATATTGCTTCCATGGAATGTGTGCCGTCATTTTTCAGATGCAACCTTTAATGAGGTGTAGGGTAGACATTTTTCGGAATCAGGCAATAAGTATTACACTTTATTTAACCCAATATAAATATTGATGGTAGCATACCATGCTCAAATTGATACATGAGATAGAATAATAATAATAAAAAAAAAGGCCAACACAAGTTGGTAACTGAATGCAGGAAAATGTAATAAAGACTTTAATATGAATACCATTTAACAACTAACTGCAGACATGATAGCTAACGACAAACGACAAATCTTGTAACTAATAATATTTTTTTTAAGAAATAAAAAAAAAATTATAAGCAGCTTTTAAAACTACAAACATATTTTCAAAACAAATAACTGATTTTAAAATTACTAACAGATCTTTAAAAAGAAAATCTTATTTTCTAACAGAACTAAAAAAAAAATTTATTTTGATTCATTTTTTGTTCTTAACTACAAAATAGATTTTTTTATTTTACAACTAATAATAGGTTTTATGCTCAATAACTGGAACTTTTATTATATCCAGTGAACGTACGCAGAGGAACGTTCGGTTTTAGGCAAAAAAGTGCATGTACCGAGTTTTTTGAAAAAACTCGGTACTCGGTACTCGGTACAGGCGCTTTTTTGCCTAAAACCGAACGTTCCTCTGGGTACGTTCACTGGATAAAATAAAAGTTCCAATAACTGACGATTTTTTTTTTAAATCAACTCTAATGAAAGATAAAGAAATAACTAATATATAGCCTTAATTAACACTACTGACTAAAAAGAAAAGTTAATAACTAATAGCTTTAATTACTACTGCTAACTCAAAATAATGACTATAATAAAACCAAAAAGAAAAGAAAAAGAAAGCTGTAGAAGTAGGCCGTGGAAGTACGAATGATACACAACTCTCCTTGGTCTATTGGTTGAGAGCTTAGGCTTCCAATTAAGAGGTCCATGGTTCGAGTCTATGTGTATGCGTTGTGTGTGTTTGACTTAATTGGCCTAAATGTCCCAAAAAAAAAAAAGTACGAATGATTCCTTCAGCTTTAATTTGGGTGAGTAAAGCAAGCATTAAAAGCAGAGGAAGTCACATGGCTACCAGATTGTCAGACATAGATACAATGTGAGGAAGGGTGGAATGTCGTTTAGTGATCCACGAAGAGAGAAGAGGAAGAGTCTATTTAATAACATGTAAATGAAGCTCGGAAATCACACATCAAACGACTACCAGTGCAAGGAGTTTTCACGTGATTGAGGGGAGATTTCGCCTATCACTGGCATTCAACTTCAACAGGGAATCACATCCTTCAGCCAAGGTGCAGGGCGTGAGCTTTGGGACTTTTGCGATTCAGCTTTGACGAAGGGAAGCTCGGCTTGCACTGGTTGTGCAGCCTTGACGTGGACAGAATCCTAGTGAGCCTTCATGGCAGCAAGCACAACTACAGGATCTCAGGAAATTGTCAAGTCGAGCGGGGAAGAGGGAGGTGGACAGTTAGAGTGGCTGAACTATGAGAAGTAGGTAGACGGGAATGCGGGATTCAAAAAGCTATTGTGGATTGTGAGGGTAACGAACAGCCAAGCCAGTTATCCACCTTCTCATTTTAAAGCAAGCAGCGACGACGTCTGAGGTGCACCACGGGATATCGGGGAAGAGACACAAAAATCAGCGGAATTTAAGGGATTTACCGGGATTTAGCATAGAAAATCTATTCAGAAAATACGAGGTAAATTAATGTGATTTGTTGTTTCATTTTACTTTTATTTTCTTTTTTTTTAAATAATAGTGGTATAAGCTTTGTCATCATCACCCATGATAATTAATCTTTCTAAGGTGATGCCATCAATTTATCCATTAGCCACATCGGTGGCTCAAAGTGCTTTCCAGTGAGTATTTGTGATGAAATAAATTAGTTTGCTGCATCTATGTAATGGATTCCATCCCATTTCACATAATTAGTAGCATCACTTCAACCTTTTGTTGTAACCAAACTCATATCCAACATCTTGGTTTGCCCACAACAAATTTAACTATCATAGTTTAGTGAAGATCCTCCATATCCGTAGCATATCGTCACTGTATACTCAAAATTATATCGCGAATAATTTGCAATGAGATCAGATTATATAGTGAAGATGCCAATATAAGTGATATTTTCATCTACAGACTATGCTTGTAACTTGGTGCAAATTGAAGAGTTTGGCAGCATGGTTGTGAGAACTCCCACACCCATGTTCATTTGACTTTGAATGAATCTTGCCAAGTTGAATATATATATATATAGAATTAAGCATCCAAATGGGCCAGTGTTATGAATCCAAAAATTCCTTGCTCCTTGAAACATCAGGATAATTGATTCCTATTTTGCAAAGCTCATTCATAATCTCCAAGCTATCATTAAGCTATCATTAAATAGGCTTGATAATCGAAGGCTTCTCAATGTTAAGGATGTTTTAACAAGCGTACTGCAAATAGCCATCCTTAACTCTTTGAATATTCTTACTTGCAAATTGACGATGCCAACCCATATAATAAGTCATACGTTTTGTAACGCGAAAAGATTTTTTATCAAAATACATTCCTCCAATATCCTCCATAATCCATTATTGATCATGAGGTTGCTGAATGAAACCCAACATGATCCACATTTGGACCAAATCATCTTTATCAAACATATAATCTTGGCAAAATATAGAACAAAATGTGAAACAATTTTGTAGATGTTTAGAGAGGAACATATAGCTTAATCTTAAACTGAGAAAGATGTCATCCTGACCCCATTTTGGATTTACAAAATTACTATTTAAAACTTTTGTCCAATGTCTTTCATCCAAGCTAGAATTCAGAACACCATCGATGCCCTTTGTAGCCGATGGAAATCCAAAAACTGTTTAACTATCTTTCCGAAGGAGCTACAAACACTGATCTTTCTTCAAGCCCTCTAATCTAAATACTTCAGCCTTCTTTTTCATGATCATTGCAATCATCATTGTAGCTGAGCACATTCGAGTTGCTACCAAAATTCTACTACAAAAACTCACATAAGCCAAAGGGATGAGCACCTTCTCCCATTTACTTTTATCCTACTTCTCATCATCATCCAAAATGTCATCCGGCACAAGCAAGAACTTTTTGGACATGATCTCAGTCCGAAGACTATCTTGAAGTGCCTTAAGCGTCTCCAAACGAGGCCTTTCCTTCTTAAGAGATTCCAATATATCTGCAATGATGATTTTTTTTTATCAAAGTTGATGGACACAGAAACCCACATTTTAAGATCAAATTCCTTTGTCATTTCATCTTCATAAACATGTTGCAGGAGAATTGTCTTTCCCATACCACCATGGCCCACTATAGATGGAAGAGAAATGTTTCTGTACAAATCAACTCCATTAACAGGAGCTTGACTTTCCCCATTTGATTGCTTCTTCCACCAGTGCATAATAAAACCAAATACAGTCCATATTCAAGCTGAATTCTCTTTATCAAAATTTTAAGATTCTTCACTGTTGGAGTTACCCAACAGTGAATCAAGGGTTCAATGAGTCCGAATCAAGGGTTCAAAGCACTGTTGGAAGGTTCAAACCGCAATTTGAGTTACCCAACGGTCTCCGATTTTGACGAACTTATACTCGAATCGAAACGGCTCGACGAGATGAATCCAACGAGCCCAAGATCATCGAATTCCGACACATTAAGGCCTTCAAATGTCCAATGAACGGTGCATGATCAAAGGATTCGATATCGGCCGTCCATTCAAACCACTCCCAATTCGCCCTTGATCTCACGCCTATTTACGGGCTATGCCACTCTAGAAAAACTATAAATAGAACCCTCATTCTACACCAAGGGAACTCAAGTGAAGAGAGAGAAGAAGAAGAGGAGAAAGGGGAAAAGGAGATTCCTCACCTCCTCGACCACCGCCGGAGCTCTTCCTGCCGCCTAAAGACGCCGAAACTCCGCCCAAGTGAAGCCGGAGCTCTCCTCTGCCACCAAAGACGTCGGACTTCTACCTGACGTCGGACCTTCACTCTTCGCCAAGTTTCTACCTGATGCTGGACTTCTACCGGTTATCGGACTTCGCTGGACGTTTATGCGAAGATGCATTTCTTTCCATTGCTGGACTTCTACCTGACGCTGTCCTACTGATCTTTGTCGTCAGACTACAGTCCTTCCGACCTCCGTCCCCAGCCGACTACGGTCCTCCTGACTTACGTCGCCCGCCGACTATAGTCTTTCCAACATCCGTCGCCCGTTGAATACGGTCCTCCTGACTTATGTCGCCCGCCGACTATAGTCTTTCCGACCTCCGTCGCCCGCCAACTACGGTCCTCCTGACTTACGTCGCCCGCCGACTACAGTCCTCCGTCGCCAGTTGACTACGGTCCTCCTGACCTACGTCGCACGTCGACTGCAGTCCTTCTAACAAAGCGAATACGTCGATAGTAGCTCTTTGTATTTACATCATGTAATGTACTCCATAAGATGTACGTCAAGCTAAGGCCTTCTCCCAAGGAAGGACCTCATTTGTAATCGACTGCAAATACTAGTGGATTCGTTCAAACTGGGCTAGGTCCCGTGGTTTTTCCCCCTTTTACAGGGGTTTTCCACGTAAAAATCTTGGTGTCTCATAAATGCTAGACCCTCTCTTCTTATCTGATTGCGTGCCGGATTTTCGTACAACGCTAAGACGATAAACTTTATATTTCTCTACCGCCGCGAATACTCCTAGACGCAACAAGACAGTTTTTCAAAACTCAATTTTATTTTCAAATCGATAATATAATATCATTTCTGACTTTCGAGATAGTATGTCATTTTCTATACTTCATTTGATTATAAAACTGGAGAACAATATTTCTAGTTTTGAATAGATAATAGAACATCATGTATGTCTTTCGAGATGGTAAGTTGTTCTCTATATGGTAGTTGATTATGAAAAAATAAATTTCAAATTGCGTGGTATATATCTTCCCGCAAAAACTTTCTCAATAAGTCCTTATACCTCCCCCTTGTATCATATAATGTATCCCTATCCAACAAGATGAAATTGGAAATGTGCATTCATATTATGACCATCTTTCCTAGTAAGGACTATTTTGAAAAGACCTTCTGGGCTAGATCAGCTCAACTAATGATCAAATCACTATGCAGTGAGTTTAGCCAACTCTTTGAACAATCCTTTAGTGAAATTGGATTTTAGTTCATACTAACTTAAAACAAAAATTTGAAATACAAATTTTTTAAGAGAAAGCTTAAAAATGCATAAGAGAGAAAAACTCATCCATTTAAAATCTCTCTCCATGTCACCAAAATCCTCCATTTCTTACTTGTCCTAATCATCTTCAAAAACTCCTCCAATTGAAAAAGGTTTAAATAAGAAGTAATCTCAAGATCTTGAAATATCTCTTAAATATTCTTCAAATATTTGCTCGAGAATAAGTAATCTTTTGCTTTCAAATAGGTCAAAATGGGACAATCGCCATTCAAGTGTGTAGGCATTGATCGAGCTAACTATTTTTGTGATACAAAACTTTGACTTTTTATAACATAATATTTTTGAAAAGATGAGACTATCGCCTAGGCTTTGGGTCTATTGCCAAGCCATCGAGTCTACGTGCCTAACAGATTTCATAGTATGGGTGGATGCTAGGCATCAAACTGGGCGCTTAAACTCCTTAAGCTTATGACTGTGCATATTTCATAGTATAATGCTCAAAAAAATTTTACTCTTTTTGCACATCATGTGCATGAAATTCATCAAAAATTAATTTAAATTACTTTTTAAATTTAAATATATTAAATTAATTTATTTAATTATATAAAAAGATAGTAACTAAATTGACTTGTTCTGACAAAACGGCGCCTTTTTCATAATTTTCCTATCGAGATGTGATAAGATCCCATTTTTGAAGGTTCAATACAAAATCAATTTTATAAATAGACCGTAATCAGTAGAACCCATGGGTCCTGACCGATTTTCAAAATAATGGTATTCGATGTATAGTCGCATCTCCTCGACTACCCTAAATTCTGGTTGAGAGTAAGGGGCTGTTTGGCAAAAAGTGGGATTTAAGTTTAGTGGGATTTAGTAAATCCGGTAAATTCGGATTTAGTAAATATTTATGGTGTTAAATCTTGAAAGTTGTTTGGTAAAATAAAGGTTAAATATTGTTAAATCTAGAGAAATTATTTGGTAAGATATTTCATGATTTATGATTGTTAGATATTTAAATGTGAAAAAGATAATTATAAATTAAAAAAAATTATAATTTAAAATTGAGGTAATTAATAGTGCACGTAACGAGAGTTTTCGGAGTCGGGGTTGTGTTAGGGTTTTTCCTCCCTGCGCCGCCCTTTGCTGTAGACTTTTCATCTGCATCCTCCTCCGGCTAGGTCGGAGGACTTCCTTCTTACCTCGTTCCTATGGCTGCTCATCCTTGCTCTACTGGCTTTCCTTCTCTTGGTTCTTCTTCTGGAGGTATTTCGAACACTTTGCCGAGGAACTGGAATCAGGTGTTTGCACCTGATCTTTCCGCTCCAAAAGCTTTCCACTTCTCTCATCATCCATCTGAGCCGGAGATAATACCCTTCTCGAGTGATAAGTTGAGCAAGGGTAGCGAAGAATGGAATCTATGCCTTGTTGGCTACTCGATCGGCCGCAGACCCTACTATGAGGCTCTGCTGGGGGCCATTAACAAGACTTGGAGTTTAAAAGGTTCGCTGCAGTTACTTTCACTAAATGATGGTTTTTTCCTTCTCCGATTCTCTTGTCAAGAAGGCTTCGATATGGCTTGGTCGAGAGGCGTATGGTTCCTACTGGGTAAGCCATTCGTGCTCCAAAAGTGGCATCCGAAGTTCAAACCGATAAAGGAAGAATTTACATCTGTTCCAATTTGGGTGAAAATTCATGACCTACCGCTTGCATGCTGGAACTCAGAGGGCATATTGCGTATAGCCAGCAAAATTGTGATCCCGGTTGCCGCGGACAAGCTGACGGAGCAAAAGACTAGGCTCACCTACGCTCGCATTTGTGTTCTTGTTGACAACCTTGCCACCTACCCAGAGGAAATTCAAGTTTCCTTAAACGGTGATGTCGCTAAATTGAAAGTTTAATATGAATGGCACCTAATCCCCTGTGAGCACTGTAAGTCTCTAATGCACTTTTATTCCACTTGTCCGACAAAACCAAAATTGGATTCTGAAGAACAAGTTAAAGAAAATGCTGATATTCGAGGGAGGAGTAACAGTAGGAAGCCTCGTAACATATCCAACTCCAAAAATAAAAATTTTTCTGGACCCCCGATCATCTCTACTGCAAATCCAGAACTGCAAAGCAATAATGTCTAATCCTCTACACCGCACACTACCATCATCTCTAATGCTATAGGGCAACCTCTACTATTTCAACCACACTCCCCAACATCGCAAAACATCCATCCTAATACAATTACTATTGTAGGCAACATACCTTTAAGTGATATGCCGCTTATTGAGGACGCCATGGTGTCTGGCATCCCTAATCTCAATTCTCCCCATGAGGCTATATCCTCTTCGTCCACCACTCAAAATTTTAACTCCTCAAAAGACATTACATCCCCCAATAAGTTTGATGTTTTTAACATATAGGAATAGCAAAATCAACAAATTGATGTTCCAGGGAGCTTAGATGGGCTGCTGGGCTCTACTGCCAGTGGCCAAGATAAGGTTACAGAGAAAGGTAAGCAGACTCAAGCCAGTGTAGTGATGAAAAAAACCTGCAAGGGGGAAGCAGAACAAAAAACCCCATTCTTAACAAAACGGTTAATGTCTTTTCCACCCATGGCTGTGTGGAATATCAGGAGCTTCAATCATCCTGATAAAGTCTTGAGCTGTAAGCGACTTATCAAATCGTTTAAGTTAAACTTGGTATGCATTTTAGAAAATAGGATTAATTCCCTATCTCTTCTTGATCATTTTTTTCAATCCTCTCATTCTGTGTTTGCGAATGAAGATAGCTATCAAAACTTTGCCTTATCTTCCTCGGGTAGGATTTGGGTAAAGTGGGATGACTCTAAACTTAGCTTCAAGCCTACATTCTTCTCTGATCAGGTAATATCTGGGATTCTTTGGGTTGCCAATCAACCTTTGCTTCAGTTATCTGTTATATATGCTTCAAATAATCCTTACGACCATAAGAAGTTGTGGGACACTTTGGCTCAGTTGGCTCCTGTTAATGATTTTCCTTGGGCTTTAATGGGAGATTTCAATTGTTGTCATTATGCTTTTGAAAAACTAGGGGGAGGGGGGACTTCTATTAATCATTCTGCATTGTTAGATTTTAACAATATGATTTTTAGAAATAGCCTGGCGGATTTAAATTCTGTTGGTTTTAAGTTTACTTGGTTCAACTAGCGTATTAATAATCGTATTCACATAAAACTAGATCGTGTTTTAGTGAATGAGGGATGGCTGAACACTTTCACTGATTCCTATTACTCTATTCAAAGTCCCTCCTGCTAGGACCATTGCCCTATCATCCTCAACTCTGATATGATTGTTCAGGTGCACCATCATTTTCTCTTCAAGAACTTTTGGACTAAATTTGATAATTACTTGGCTCTTTTTTTGGAGGTTTTCTCTAAACCTTGCACTGGGAATCCTATTTCCCACTTTTGTAATATCTTGAAGCAGCTTAGAAATGCAGTTAAGAGTGAGGTATGGTCTTCCTCCTCTTGTATTTCTAGGCATCTGGATGTTTTGAATGCCAAGCAAGCTGATCTGATGGTTAAGTTGTAGGATGATCCTAACAATTTGGTTCTTAATCACTCTTTCAAGGTGAGCACGGTGGAATTAGCTAAGTTCAATTCTATGTTTGCCTCTTGGATAATCCAGATGGTTAAAGTCAAATGGATTAGACATGGGAAAGATGACTTAAAGTTTTTATTTGCTAAAATTAGAATTAGAAGAGGTTGTTCTAATTCTGTGGTTAATTTATTAGCTAATAATCCTGCTTCTTCTAGAGCTGATGTGATCAGCTCCTTAATTCAGTATTTTCAAGGACTTTATAATCCTCCTCCTCCTCCCAATTTGATTCTGGATTGTTTTCCTTCTCGGACTATGCTGCCTCACACTGATGCTCTTCGTATTACCTCTTTTGTGCTGGATGAGGAGGTTAGGAATGCTGTTTTTTCGGGTAACTCTGACTCAGCTACTGGACCGGATGGGTTCAATTTCTTTTTTTACAAATCTGCTTGGCATATAATAGGCCCTTTGGTTTGTAGGGCTATGAATTCATTCTTTCAAAAATGTTGTATGCCTAATGGTCTCAAAGCCACTGCTTTGGCTATTATTCTTAAACATAAGAATGCCTCTGAAATTACTGATTACAGACCTATTACTTTATGTAATGTTCTTTACAAAATCATTGCAAAGGTCCTTGCTGAAAGATTGAAGCCGGTTATGAACCCGACTGTCATGGATAATCAAGCGGGTTTTGTTAAATCAAGAATCTCTATAGATAACATTTTGCTTGCAAGTGATATTTTATCCTATGCTGGAAAGAGAAGGGGTAGTAATTTTTTTGTACAAAGTTGGACATCAAAAAGGCTTTTGACTCTATTAGCCGTGAATTCTTTCTTGCTAGGCTTTTACAAAAAGGTTTTCCCAACCTTTTTGTAAAATGGATTAAAGTGTGTATCACTGATGTTAATTTTTCTATTCTGCTTAATGGTGCACTAGAGGGCTATTTCTCATCTTCTGTAGGTATTAGACAGGGTTGCCCTCTTAGTCCCTACCTCTTCTGCATTGTGATGAATGATTTTTCCAATCTTTTGGAGAGTAGGGGCTTTAGAGATATTTCTTATGATAACTACTCTCTATCCCATTTACTTTATGCAGATGATGTGTTAATTTTTGGGGAGGCCACTATTGAAAACTGTAATAAGTTGGCTATCATTCTGAGGGACTTTGCTTATACTACGGGACTGCATGTAAACTATGATAAGAGTGCTATCATGTTTCCCAAAAACCAGAGGAATGTTCAGGAAATTTGCCAAGCTCTATCAATTCACAACATTGTCAATAAAATCACTTATCTTGGTATCCCTTTATCTTTCTATAAGCTGAAAATTGAGGATTATCTGCCTCTCATGGACAGTGTTAATAAGAAAATGAATGGTTGGAAGGCCAACCTGTTGTCTTTTGCGGGTAGACTTCAATACATTAAATTCACCATTCAGAATACCATTGCGAATTGGATTAGGGATCCATTTTACCAAAATTTGTATACAAATATATATAAAAAATCAGCTCTAGCTTTTTGTTTTTTGGTGATTCTATGTCTGCTAAAAAACTTCATATGGTTTCTTGTGACAAAATTTGTTTGCCTAAAAATAAAGGTGGTTTAGGCATCCCCTCCATATCTGCTTCACAATTTGCTTACAACTGCTCTGTCATTTTTAGGATGTATAACACTCTCTCTCCTCTATCCAAATGGCTTCTCTGTTATTATAAGTCCCCGTGGAAGCCCCCTCAGTTTCTGCTTCTAAATTATGGAAACTAATTTGTAAAACTGCTATGGATGTCAAACAATGCTTCAGCTTCAACATCTCCTTGTTTGTTCCTATTAACCTGATATGGGATCACTGGTGTCACAATCTCACCATATCTGAGTATTTAGGGGGTTCCTTTGTGGCTACTATCCTGATATTTGCTTGAATGGTTTAATTTCTGGTACACAGTGGGTTTTTCCTGAGCACTTTCCTAAAACTTTGAGAATTCTTATTACTGGATTCAATATTAATGGGGATGAAGGTCATTGTCTGCTTTGGAAAAATCGTAGTACTTATAAATTCAAAAATTTTATTGACGAATTTTATTCTGATTATCAGAGTTGCTCTTGGCATAAGATGGTTTGGGCAAAAAGAAATATCATTAAACATTTAGTTTTTGTTTGGATGGCTTTAGTTGGTGGACTCAAAACGGCTGATGCTCTACACATACGAAATATTATGGTCCTGACTACTTGCAACCTGTGTCTTGCATTTAATGAAACAGTCTCGCATCTGTTTTTGAATGTGAATATTCATTTTCTATTCTCATCGCCTTAATACCTGGACTGCAAAGTTTTCTTTTTAGACCTACTATTATGCAGGTATTTGAATGGTTTAAAAGCAAACACAAAGGCAACAAGAAGGTTAAAAACTTCTTTTATGTGATTATATGTTGTATTATATATCATATCTGGAAAGAGAGGAATGGTATAAGGTTTGGAAAAAATTTTAATTGTCATACTACATTGATTTACAATGTTAGAAGGAACATTTCTGAGAAAATTGCAAAATGGGAGAATACTTTGGAATATCTGGAATTACTGGAAGTTGGTGGGCTGCTGCTATGATGGATCCGTTTCTTTCTACGCCCAGTCACTGCGATCATCTACATAAGCCTTACCTGTACAATGATGAAGCTCCCGTTTTTGGTTCCCTTGGACGGTTTTCGGGCAACTAGGGAATAATGAATATTTCGTGCCTTAATATGTATTATCTGAGTTCAGGTTATTATAGGCTTGGGAGCTCTTTTTTTGTGGGATTCGTTCTACATACATTACAGCCAGTTTTGTCTTTATGGTTGTTTGGCTCACTTGCTGAGTGATTTACTTTTGCTATTTCTTTGTTATTTGCTATTTCTTTCTGCACATAAGGCTAATAGTTTGTAATAGGTTTTTCATTTGTTATGCAGCTTTTTTTATGCTGATAAGGTTTTGTTGACTGTTACTGGTATGTTGTGGTAGCAGTCAATCTCTTTTTTGTATTATTTTGATTGAATGAAATGGGCTTAGGCCCCAATTTTTCTAAAAAAAAAATTATAATTTTAAAAAAATTTATGTATTATAAATTTAATAATATATTAAGTACAACTTACTTATTAATTATTATTTACACTATTATTAATTAAGTTAATCAATAATGACTTACAGGCGTCTAGGTTTGCCTTTCATCTTCTCTTTTCATCGTTGCGGTTAGTCTTCGTCGCTTCGCAGGAGTTGTAGAGATTACACGCGTCGCTCCTTCGTTGCTGTTCGACTTGGCTCCTCCGACGACTTTCACTTCCCGTCGGATTGGAGGTTACGACAATTTTGATCGGAAGCAACAACGGGAGCTCGCTGGCTGTGAAGGTAACTTTCTACCTTTCGCACGCTTCTTCGGCCAAATCCAATAAATCCGCAGAACCGAGGGATTTAGTAAATCTGGATTTAAGCCGTAAATCCTTAAATCCGGTATTTACCCATCGCCGGGATTTAACGCCCGCACAAAAGCCGTTTGGCTGGATTTAGCGTAAAGCCGATTTAAATCCCGCTGTAAATCCGATACCAAACAGCCCCTAAAGGAATTTTGACGAAGCTTGCCATTTGGGACGAGGCTATGGCGAGGTTCTCTTTGTACGAGGGCACAAGTGGGAGCAAAAGGAAGAAGAGGAGCAACGAGGAGGAAGTTGATTTGAAGAAGAGGACATGCGGGGTCGAAGCAGAAACTTCAGAATCGTCGGAGAACGAAGAAGAAGAATCTAACGAGATCGGATACGAAGTGGAGGATTTCGAGGAGATAGAGGCGACAGGGGAGGACGGAGTTTTCCGGGGAGGTAATACGGATGGGGAATTTAAATTTCGCATTGATCCCGACATTCTCGATTGCTCTATCTGCTTCGAACCCCTGCGTCCGCCCATTTTTGAGGTTAGACTCCCTGAATATTTGCTCCTTACGTGCTTAAGTAGGCTCTAGTCATGCCAGTTTTGAACTTTGAAACACGAAGAGGGTCCATGACCTAGGGATATGATACATCATGCTAAGGAGATTTAACATATCTTGAAAAATTGTAGAATATAAATATGTTCATACATCAAACTTGATATGCTTTTTTGGAGATAGATGCATGCATAATTTCTCATGATGTTTTAATTTGGTTGTTGTGAAGAGGGCATAAAAGATCTTTTATTTTATGTGTAACATCTCTCTCTGACATTATAAAAGTAACCATCAGTAGTTATTACTTTTAACTAAAGGTTGAATCCATCATTTGGAACTCATATATATCCATGAGGCTAATTAACTCTAATGAAGTATAGTTATATTCTTTTAACTCGTAAGTTAAAAAGTTTTGATTTATAAAGCATAATTCATAACTATTAGGCAGCCTAACATATAATTCATTAAACAAATATAAATGTAATTAACAATAAATTATGTGACATGAAATAGGTCTATATTGTACCTGCACTATGATTTGGCAATAATACAAAACGCATTTGAAAATTATTTAATGAAGTTTTATAATAATTATTATGGCTTTATGTCATGCAAATTAATACAATTTCAATACAGCATCAATGAATGAAGCCTTAAGCTAATAATTTATTATGAAGCGCTTTCACTTAAAATTTGAATATTGAACATGGTTTCATGACTCAAGTATTGGTCAGAACCCTACTAGAATAACTATAATCGCTTCATGAGGTTGTAATGTATTCATTTTATTTTTTTATTGATTTTTTCCCATGCTTGTCAAATGATTTTTTGTACCGTCTCTTGGTTTGTATTGTCTACTATGTTAATATAACCTTTTACACAGGATTGTTAGTATATTTATCACTAGATTTTATCTTCGTGTTCTACCATTATTTATATATATTTTGTTCTCTTATTTTAATCTTAGAGTATTTTTTGAAAGATGATCCTAAAAACCTTTTGGACATTATATACCATTGTATGAGGATGGAATGGAGAGTTTCCATTACAAAGTGCTCGCCTTGCAATCCAGTCATTTGGACTTGGAAGCTGAAAAAGAAATAGACCCTTTAATGTCACTCTTTTTATGGTATTATCTACTTTGGAAGTCTTTCTATTTCCCTTGTTCATCCCTTGATCTGTCTTTCTCTCTTAATTTAATCTTTGTCTATTAATTGTCTTAGTTAATTAAGGCTGCCTAGCAAATGAATTTAAAAATGGATGATCAACTTGGTAAATTTGAGTATTGATTCAGGCTTTCTCTTGCTCTCTCCACCTTCTTACAATATTGATATTCCTCTTAGCCTTTTTCTTTTTCTACGTACGTCTCACTTTGATGCTTGTGCTGTCTTTATCACCCTTTTGTTTAGCTAAGTAGAAGAAGGCATCACACCTTTGTGTAGACTAGGTTGTTGATGTTGTGGTTTGATCTTGATTGGCTGGATGTAGACAATTGCCTTAGGGGATTGCTTTCCTAAGAGTTTTGGCTAATGTAAGGGAAGCTAGAGGAATCAGTGAGCATCTCTCATTTAGGTAAGATATGAAAAGTTAAATTAAACAAGGTAGATTTTCCAAAAAAAATGCATGGATGATAAATATTTTCATAGTGCGAAGTGTAATATATAATATGTAAAGTCCAAAGTGTAGTGACGCTTTTATTAATTATAACACAAAGATATGACATCCACCTTATATAGCGGATCTCTTGAATTTTCAAACATCTCCCCACATAAAATATGTGGATCATTTAAAATTACATCGTTATCTTGAAACTTCTCATATCTCCTATAAATGTTATGGGTCCAGTATGATTTAGTTTGCTTGGCACGATCTGGTTGGTAGAGGCCTGATCCCTATCATTTAGCACTAAAAAATAGGGCTATCGCAGGGCAATTTTTTACTTTTCCTCATAGTTTTAATCGCTACATTTTACTTTGCAACGGTTCTAAAACCACTGCATCCCCGTTGTGATTGCAATGCGCTGCAACAACATTTCGCAGCGATTTTAGGACCGGTGGGGTAGATTAAAGGATGTGCTAGTTTTATCAGCGGTTATAACCGATGCTAAGTTCCAGATTTATATCGGTTATAATCGCCACTAAAAGCAAAACTTAAAACGATTTTCAGTATTGTAGCGGTTTTAATCGCCACATTTTTGGGAGTGTGGCGGTTAAAACTGCCACAAATGTCCAAATTTAAAAAAAAATAAAAGTAAAACCTGAATGTCCATTGTAATCTCATGGTGACAATTGTAGGAAATTCATGCCAGAAACACCACACATTAACTTCTAAAAAACCTACAACTATGCATGATTCATATCAAGAAATTCCAAAGAATTACCTCATAACTTCACAAAATCTTGGTTGAAATACCACATAAAATCAAGTCAAAATTTAGTGAAAAAGATAAGCAAGAAATCTACGCCGAGTCATACTCAATCAGCCCAATCAACTAATTTTCTGGACATTTTGTATAACTGGTTCAATTTCTTTAAACTTTGGCTTTATTGAATTATCAAAATTAATAAACGGTCAATAGAAGAAGGAAGGCTGAAATTGAAGGTATTTTGAAGTTCAAAAATGTTAAGGAATTGAACTATCTTGGCATTAAGCTCACTCTTAGAAGATTGGTGAAATCAGATTTTAATAATCTGATGGAAGTTACTTTGAATAGATTGAACATTTGGGGTAAGAAATTTATCTCATTGGAAGGCAAAATGGTGTTGATCAAATCTGCCTTCTTATCTCTTCCTATTTTCCTTTCTACTCTTTCTTTGGTGCCTTTGGGAATCTTAAAAGATTTTGATAGAATGTGTTGAACTTTTTTGTGGAGTAAGAAGAATGGCATAGGAGGGATTCATTATGTATCTTGGAAGATGCTTTGCCAACCTAAACAAAAAGGAGGTAGATGGCTTTTTTCGGCTGCTACTAAAGTTGGTCATCTAAGGGCCAAATTTGCTTTGGAATTCTATACTAAACTAGACTCCTTGCTCAATTGTATTCTTAGAGCTAGATATGGAGGGGATTTATGGAAGAAGCAAAGGAAGGTTGGGAGCTCTTCTACATGGAAAATCTTATGCAATGGAGCTAAGTATCTTATTAATATAGTAAGATGGAAAATCTGTAATGGAAACTCTATTGACTGGTTGAATGATACTTGGTTGCTGGATAAAAGTATCTCTAAATGGCCAACGTTTGTTAGTAATAAGGAGATTGAAAACCACAGCGTAAACTTCTTTATTTCCAATGGAAACTGGATATTGGATCGTCTCATGATGTTTTTTAATGAAGACCTCGTTAGAATCATTACAGAAGTTCCTATCTTTCCGGATCAAGGAGCAGATCACATTGAAATTAAATGGAAACATAAGGGACGGTCTATTGCTGCTCTCTCGCAGGAGTCAATCCAGCAGTTTGAAGATGATTGTAAATTTAGGAAATGGATGAGATTGTCAAATTAAGACCAAAGGTTGAACTATTTGGTGGAGGCTTCTTAATGCAGCAATTTCTAGTAACTCATTCATTTTTCATAGAAAGATTTCCCTGGTTACAGGATGCCCGAGGGGTTGCAATGTGAAGGAAAATAATGATCATATTGCTGTAGGTTGTGGAAAATTGAAGAATGCTATTTCTTGGCTTATTAAATGGGGATATCAAGTTCCTCAATTTAACAGCTCTGAAGAGTGCTTAAATGCATTGCATTTGCTGTCTGATAGAAATCCAATCTTTGTTAACATTTATTGCAATGTGGTTTTTCTCACTTGGAAGAGTAGAAACTTGTTAATTCATGAAAGAAGAGAAGAAACAAATATTTTCATTGCAGCAAACTCTCTTTCTATGGCTGTTATAGTTCCTTCAATCAACATCCATTCGGAAAACTGGGATGTCAACCAGCAAAAGTTGTTTTCCTCTTGGTGTCCTACTCCTCCCGGATGGTTAAAAATCAATGTGGATGCATCCATATGCAGTAATTACTTGGTCGGTACTACTGGAATATGTAGAGATGATAAAGATAGAATGTTACTTGCATTTGGTACCCAACATGTTCATTGGGATGTTGGCCATTTGGAACTACAAGCGGTTTACATGTTAAAGAATTTTTTACAATATTGGATTGTGGAGGCTCAAGGAGTCATTATAGAAGGAGATAATTTCAACATCATCAAAAATCTTCAACAAGCTTTAAAAAGATTCAAGAATAAAGGTACTCTTGAAGACGACTTATCCTTTATAAGTGATTTTAATCAAATTGCTTTTAGTTTTACCACTAGAAATGGTAATAAATTAGCGGATTGTTGCGCTAATTTTTCTTTGAGTAAAAGCTTTATTTGGCATGATCTTTCTAGTATTGAAATTCCTCCTTCATTCTTGTACATTTTGAAAGACGAATTCAAATTACTAGATGATTTTACTTAGCTTGTAAGTACTTTCTTGTTTTTTCTTCTATTAATGCAATATTGCATTTCTCCTCAAAAAAAAAATTATCAAAATTAGGTCAATTAGTGTAATCTTTCTACGCTTTGTCAATACTGATCAGAAAATATGCTTGTGACAAGGGCTTAGCTTCCACATGCTGTTTTGATTTTGACAGCATGTATATACCAAATCCTTTAGTGGAAACAACCAAAGAGGAAGTTAACTTGATTTAGCCATCAGGAAAGATTACATTTGTAAATGAAATCAATTACATCTAGGCATAATGTCTTCCTTTTCACAACCTATTTGTTGCTCACATGGTAAGTCAAGGCATAAATATAGTAATACCTGAAGAAGTTCATCGGTACTAATGGCACAAGGAAGATACTCATTCTTCCATATGCATATCTGAGCACCTTTACTGCTACGAATGCCCTGATTAATCTGTATGTTACGATCACAATAAGCATTCACGTGCTTCTTAAGTTGTGTGCTGCATTTGATCCTAAAAAATACCTCATTGCCATCAGGTGAAACGACGACCCTTCATCAAAGCACCAATAATTAGTCGAGGAATTATTTACATATCAAACTATTCTGCGGAATTAATATCTCAAACATTGAACTGTTAATATTTAGTTAAATAATATTTTAAGATTTTTAAATGATCAAATTTCCTTGATGAAAAAAAAAACAACCAAACAGGGAAATAGGAAAACTCAGCCATGAAAAAAAAAAAACATAAACTATCATCTACCTTCCACTCAGTTACAAAAGCTAAAAAAGAAAAAATAACTACATCATTTATATGCCATTCTAGACGCCTCATAATTTAAAAGATTGAGAATAAGAAAGGTTAGCCGAGGAAGACCCATCCAGAGATAGAAATCAATAGCAATGCCACAGAGCCACTGCATCTCCTATAGAAATATTTGGTTTGCTTGAATGTAAAATTAAAATATTTTTGCATTAGGTTAAATGGCAAACTCATATTAAAATCATACTAAAAAATGGTCCCTCGTCTAATAAAAGCGCTCAGGCTCACAATAACTCTCAATTGATGACAAAACTATAACTACACGGCACTTGATTGGTCTAAAAAAATATCAAAACAAACATCAACATCCCAAAAAAACAGACTTTCATACCAACATGCAGTTCAAAATAATTTGCACAAACATGGGTTAACTTCAAAATGTCTTTCTCCTTCTCCCATAACATCATCTTTCAGAAGAGGTTTCATTGTCACCCTATCACTTATAAGAAGATTACAAAATATTAGTATTCAAATGACCAACAATAAAATTAGAATGTGAAATTTTACATACCATTTATGAGCTTCCTTGAGGTGGATGCCGTATTTGAAATTGTTGCATGAATGCCCTCATTTTAGCACGTAATGAGTTGACCTCCTCTCTCAGATTTATTTTTTGACTTGAATTGCTTCCACCGCTACTTCTACCCTCGTTTGTGCTAAGAGGAAAATATCGTGTAGGAGTGACACCAAACCCTTGGGTTCTGACTCTGCCTAAGTGCTCAGGTCCCATAACTATATTGTACACCCTTTCGTTAGCCTCCACATTCCCATCCTCTGGTGTCAACCCGTTCTCAGCCAAAAGATCGCAAGCTTGTATCTATGTTATAATAAATTTAATTAATTTTTGTTTTAAATAAACAAAAAATAATAATGAATTATGTATAAAATATTTATAGCTAGACTGAAATTACCCATGCTAAAAGTTTGTCCACTTGCTGCATCATAACATTGAACTCCATGTCATAATTCGTATAACTCTTGAATCTGAAGGTATTTATTAATAGCATTTCCTATACTTTTTTCCCCATGTATTATAGTTGATAGGATAAAAGAATCATGTTTCATCCCAACTCAAGGTGGCATATTATATGGAACTAGAAGTACAGGCCAAATACTATATGTACTACTCATAATCTTGAATGGATTAAACCCATCACTAGCTAAACCAAAGCAAACATTATGTGGATCCAAAGCAAAATCAGGGTATTGAGAGTCAAAAGCTTTCCATGTTTCTCTATTTGCTGGATGTCGTAGCAAGTCATTTACATTTCTGTGTTTAGCATGCCAAAATCTCTTCAGCAGATTTCTTTATTTTAAAAAATCTTTGGAGTCTTGTAATTAATGGAAAATATCTGACAATTTTAGCTGACTTCATATGAGTTTTTTTCCCTCAAGAAGTGTTCTTTATTATAGTTGACCATCTTGATGCTCTATATGTGCAACATATATTCTGATCAGATCTATCTTTCCAAAATAACATACAATTACTAGGACATGCATCTTTCTTTGTATATCCAAGATCGAATGCTTTCATTATCTTCTTCACTTCATATATATTTTTAGGCAACAACACCCCTTTAGGAAAGGCATCGACCAATAACTCAATTAGCTTATCAAAGGATCTTATCGTCCAAGAATGTAAACACTTTAAACGAAAGAAGTTCAATATAAAAGAAAGCTTTGAGAAGGTTTTACATCCAGGGTACAACTCAACTCCTGCATCCTGCATTGAATTTGTAAATTTCTCACCATGATCATTTTGTTCATTTGTATTTAACTCATTCTGCTCCATCGTTGGATTTTGAAATGGATCATTTGGACATAATATGTCTCTTAATAATCCATATGTATCATCTCTTCTTATATCTTCAGAAGGAGCTTCACCTTCCTTTAACTTTGATGTGGCATCAGATACTTCATTCATTGCATATTCACCTATAAGACAATGCTCTTCCCATGTCGATTCCATACAACATATCCAGGAAAAAATCCTTTGGAAATTAAATGGTCTTTCGCATCTTTTATAGAATGGAAGTATCTATTAATGCATGACTTGAACGAACATAAAATTTTCTCTGATAAATTCTGGCATCGACTTACAAACTCTATGAAATTGTTTACACCATTTACATAATCACAACTCCACTTGGCTTTTGTAATCCAACTCTTATCCATATTAAGTGGAAAATGAGTTTCCAAATTACTGTTAAGAATAAAGATTCATTAGGTAACTCAAATTTTTATGCAACCATCATATAAATTGTATGAAAATGTGAACTAATAAATATGTACTTGGTAGAATGTTCATATTTTTTGCTTAGCATTGAGTATGTATAAACAAACAACACAACTCTCCCTATAATTATTAGTAATAGAAACTCACATAACCAACAAACAACAAATCCACGTAAAGAAAAAGTGAATTTAGCTAGCTGTTATTGGAATGACGTGCGTATGCATATAAGCCTCGTAACATAAAAAAATGATCAGTCAATGCTCACAATACTTTCTTCTTGGACTTAATAAAAAAGTATCTTGACTAAATTATAAAGCTACAAACAAGAGAAAATCATTTTAATATTATGTTGTTTATTTCAACATCATAACATAATAATAGGAGGGATGATGTCACTTCTCTTATCAAAAATATTTCTTATATAAGCCTACCGAGTTTGATATAATTACCTCAAAACCTCACATTTGAATATATTTACATAGAGCCACACAATTATATCAAGATGAAAATAACCATTCATATTAAAATGGATCAACAAATCGGTAATATGCTGCTTTTTTCAAAATCATAATATAATGATAATAAATGAACTAGTAAAGAGTAGCCAATGTAAGAAAACCTCCTTTTTATGATTTTGAAACCAAAAAAGGAAACTATATGAATTGGAATCAAGACAAATGTATTCCAGAATTTATTCAATATAAAATACTTTATATTTTCTATGCCCTAGCTTTCTAGAAGTTAAATACCTCAAAACCTCACATTTGTGTCATCTTTATTCATATATACAATCTCTCCCATCACATTCCAAAGTAAAATAACTAGAAGAATAATGCTTTTATATTCAGCTTCTAACATTGAAACCAAATTCTCATTTAATTACTGACACAAGTTGCATTCACAATAGTGATTTACCTCTGCATTGTAAGATATTTGTGCCACACATGAACTTAAGTTGAAGGGTCCCCTCCTAAGATCTAATGTAACTTTTAATCTGCATGGGATTTCCTTCCCTTTATTGTGAGCAGTCCAGCATAAAACACTATCAGTAAAGAATGGAGAAGGTGGAGTTGAAGTGTAGCCTCTTCAAAGCTTCTAACGACTGTCTCCTTCCTGTTGTTAGTTATGCCATTTTCAATCAAATAATTTGGATTAGATCAATCAAGGTTACTTGCAATCTAATGTCAGAATCTCCCAAATCATAAGTTATCTAAAAAGAAAGAGAAAAAAATTTCTCTATTTGGAAAGTTTCATAGCATACTTGATGTCTTAAGAATTATATAAGGCTGGCAGATTAGAGGAAATTCAGGTGAGATATCACTGTTAGCTTAGTTTTATACTGAAAAATCTGCCCTTCTTCCTTTTCTTTCTTTTCGGATTTTAGGGATGAATGTAAAGAAATAAAAAGAAAAAGAAGTGTATGAAGAAGAAGAATGAGAAGAAGGGGAAGAGACTCACATTCAGTGTGAAAGGGTCGGCCGGGATGGTCTTCACTTGCGACGCTCGACGGTGTGCTCCCAAACGAACGAAGAGGGGAAGAGGGCCGAGCTTCAAATCGCGTGAGATTGAGATCGAATTAGGGCTTCGTTTTAAGAGGCAATGCCCGGCGGTTTGAACCGGTGTACATTGCACCGGTTAAAACCGGTGTTATTTGTACCGATTAAAACCGATGCAAAATCTAGGTTTTGGCAACGGTTTCAAAACCGCTTCTAACACGCGACATGAAAAATACTGTTTTTTTGTAGTGTAGTTTGGACAAAAAGAGATATTCTTTCAAGAGTATGATTAAGTAGCGAATAAGAATTATCTGTGAATTTTTTCCATGATTAAGGACTTGTATTTTTTATTTGAGATTTTTCACGAGCTTAAGCCTAATAGTTAATTATCCTTTCTGATTACAGGAGAAACATCTTGATTAATGGTATCTCTTGAGACTAAATATATCTTATCTTGCCGATGGCTTCCTATTTTATATTTCAAGTTATTTCTTTTTTTTTTGTGCTGGTGCACAGTGCCTCCTTATGGCCAACTATTGTTTTGTCTATTTTATTTAGCTGCGACTTTAAATTAGCTGCCTTGATGCTCTTTTCTACTAGATTAGGTTATTTTGGTGCCTGCGTACATTTTGGTTTTATACGTGCAGTTTATCTTTAGCTTTGTTTTCTAGCCTTTTGGGCTATGTCCTATTCTTATTCTGTGTTTAAATTAGCTAGCTTAAATATGCTCTATCCCTTCATAATAGCCTCTTATAATTATTGTTTATTTCATCTCCATTCCACCTCTGGCATGCAGAATCTGATACAAGAAAACTTAATGACTTATTTTCCTTGATTTTCCAGTGTAGAAATGGACATATTGCATGTTCCTATTGCTGTCCTAAACTCTTAAACAAATGTCACTTCTGCTGTGAACCTATCGGTCGCCACCGATGCCTTGCACTTGAGAAAGTTGTCGAATCCATTACCAGCCCATGCCAGTATGCTAATTACGGATGCAAAGCTATTCTATCCTTTGCTGAGAAAGCTTCCCATGAAGAAGCCTGTAGCCATGCTGCCCTCTTCTGCCCAATTAGTAATTGCACCTTCTCTGGCTCAAAGAGTCTTCTCTTTACTCATGCCAAACGTATGCACGGCAACATTTCAAAGAACTTCTGCTATGATCAACCTTTCTTGGTTGTTTTGGAGAAGCTTCAACCTTTAATGGTTCTGCTTGGGGAGGACAGCCATTTCTTTCTCCTCTTAAACAATTATGAGATCTTCTTCCCTGGGAATGTGCTCTCTGTTATCTGCATGGCTTCAGACAATACCGAGTATGACTTCTCATGCGAGCTCAAGGTGAAAAGCAGGGAAAGCTCGCTTAGGCTTAGGACCTCAGCTGAGAAGGTCAAGAAGTGGAATGGAGTTCATCCTCGCAAGGCTTTCCTAGTGGTTCCAGACGGTTTCGATACTACCGATGCTCGATTACGTATAAATGTTTGCATCAATAAATCATTATCATTAGGTGGTAGCACAAGCCTGTCTTGATTTCTGTTTCACTTTCTACTTATTATTTGTAAAAAGCATTTGCAACATATATATATATATATATATATATGATGTGTTTGTTGTAATGAATATTAAAAGGTTGTTGTATTTTAAAATTTAGAATTTCCTCCAAAGAAGAGGAGACTTGGTGGCCGGCCTCGCCCTTAAAAGGAATTTGGTGATTCCTTCATACCTTGATATTTTGGTGTGTGGTAAGTGCTCTGTCCTCTCAAAACTATTGTAGAACTCTTCCACACTTATTACCTCTCACCCTCAAAACAATTTTTCCATCCAATTCCTCATAAAATCCACTCAAAAAGCCAAGAAGGGCTCTCATCCAAGGCGAATTATTACGTCTGCTCACCGGACGTCCGGACACCCAATCCAAATGTGCCATCCGAATACACTGGGTCGCAATGCATTTTGGTGACGTGACGCATCTGGATTGATGTCCGGACAAATCCGGACACTGGACATAATAATTTGCCCTCATCCAAAACTTGGTTCAATCCAACCTAGCTTGGTTATTGAAAAATTATTTAATATTTTCAAATTAATATAGACACAATTCTCTGAAATTTTCAAGAGTTTTTTAATTCATGGAGCTTCCACATATTGAAACCCGAAACCCTCAACTCTAAGTAGTTTTGCTTCAGCTATATCATACTTCTTTTGCATGATAAATGAAAACCACATCTTAAACCTTTCCCAAAGACTCTACATTAACCATAACATACTTTAGAAGCCTTACCACCCCTCAGAGGTCTAATTATCGGCCACTGTAAAGTTGGTATTGGTGCTTAGGTGGGAAGAAGAGCATTGGATACTTCACCACTAAGATAATTTGATGATTGACAAAGCCATTGAAATTGGTGAACTGAAATTCATAAAAATTTCATTCATTACTTTATAATTTATTTATTTATTTTTATAATATTTCATTTTCTATTACGAAACGAGTATATATGTGTTGGAGTAGCTCAGTGGAAAATAAGATTAGAGAGAGTCAATTTAGATGATTTAATTACATAAAATGTTGGCCTTCTGATGACCCGATTAGGAGAGTAAATGTATTAGATTTGATTTATGTTAAAAAAGGTAGAGGTAGACTTAAAAAGATTTGATTAGAAAATATTAGAAATTATCTTTTTTATAAGAATTAAATGAGAAATTGATTCTTAATATTACGCAATGGAGAAAAATGTTTCATATAGCTGACTCCAAATTGTCAAATAAATGCTTGATGTTGTTGTTGTATTTAAATTTATGTGTAGTATAGTTGTTTCAGCTAGTTGCCTCATCTTTCAATTGCATAACTATTCACTTTGTTATTTATCTTACCTTCAAGTTTATGGAGCAAAATCATATTAGTAAGGGAGTGATCCACTTGCAAAATAAGACTTTTCTATGTTCCAATCAATATAATTACAAACTTAGATTTATTTTAAAAGGAATTTTATGTTACTTGATTTTACTTCTTACATTAAAGGAATTAAAATTTTAAAACTATTTAAAGCATATTTTTAAATTATTATAGCAAGAAATCATAAGTATTTTAATCAAAACTAAAAAAAAAATTAATTTCTCACATATTATATGATTTTTTCATAAATTACAAGAAATGATAATGAACCTAACTATCCAAACGTAAAAGCCATGACCACTAGGATGCAAGACCAACTGCCTGCCCAAAACCTAGTTGAAACTAATCCTATTGGAGAGGAATTTGTGGAAAAACTTTGGAGAATTTTCACCCACCTAGGAGACATAACTTTAGAAATCATAGTAGGAATGAACATCATATGCATCACGATAATTTGGAAGAAATCACAATGAAAGTTAAGGTAGAAAATACAATCTATGATAGTGTTTATGTCCCAATAGATTTCTTGATTGGCTTACTCAAATGAACGAATTTTTTTATTGGTACCAAATGAATGACCATCTTAATAGAAGAGGAAAGTCTTGGTTAATTTATGATTGGGCTAGGGATGAAAGAAATGTTAAAATCTAAATAATGCCTTAAAACCATGAGAAGAAAATACAGAAAGAATTGACATTAAAGCAAGAGAACATGCACATACTTTTCATTTACTTCACTATATTAGAAAATAAATAAGAGTCATATATAATAATCATGGTACAATCTCTCTCTTTAGAAAAATATATATATATATATATCACGATGATTATCTAAAGGATATATCTATATAACGGAAATACCAATGATCATGGCCTTAATAGGTACAAGTAGCCTCTACTCAAGTGAAGCATCATCCTTATTAAGTATAGTGTTCGTATGAAAAATAATGTCAACATCAAGTATGTGTTAGAGATAATAGTATAAGCATTTATTTATTTATTGGAAAAGTTGGATAAGCATTTATTTGAACATGATGTTAAGAACACAATAATATGATATAAACTAATATTTTTATATTTCATACTTTCCCTACACCTCTTACACCTTCAGGTCCTCCACTTCCACTTATACATCCTTCATATTTTCCTTTTACCCGTTATACCTCAACTATCAAGCGCATTATATGCACAAATAGATAATTAGGAAGGTGCATAGGTGTTATACCTCTACTTGAATGTATATAAAATATCAACAACAAGCAACCGTAATTTTTCCCTTTTCTCCCCCTTTCCAAACATTTTTAGATATATATGTATAAAAATGTCATCTCTTTTGATATGTATTAACCTTATTTAACATGAATAGAAATATATATAAATTTGTATATATGCCAAAGTAGTAGGGCTTATAAGGGTAAATTTTTGTGCACAATTCAACAATCGTAATTCATAAAATCATTCATGTGCAACATCCACAACATCATTTTGAAGCATTTATTTTTCTATATCAATTTATATTGAAGTCAATATACCATCTAAAATACTTAAAATATCATATTTCAAAAAATATCCCCTGAAAATTTAGATCATAAATGCTAATATGATTAGAATAATATACTCTACAAGAAATTAAAAGTTACACAACAAAAAGTTTTAAGAACTACATAGATTTGAGTTTCTCTAAAATTCAACCAAATAAAATACAAGAATTCGCATAGGAGCGATAAAATTGAAATTTGAAGTAGAGTATTGATAGCCTATTGAGCAAGAAAATTTTTTTTAATTGGCATAATATACAAAGTTTGCTCCAAGACCCTCACCCTATAAGAAAATGCATAAAAATGATTTCCTATAAGTGGATATATATAAGGGTATATTTGTAATTATATCAATTATTTAGTTTTAATTAAAATATTTATTTAAATGCTTTTATAGATTAAAATGTGAAGCTTCAATATTTATGCTAAAATAGTTAATAAATATTTCAACATATTTAGAACATCCCCATAAAAATGGATTGTAAAATAGACATCAAATGAGTCCAAAAAAATAATTTGGTGAATAAACTTGGCATGAAAATAACTCTAGAAATTTTTTGGAAATCAATAATTGCTAAATAAATATGTAAGTTTTATTAGATATAAATCATGTTACTACATGTAGATCCAAATATTGTAAAAGTGATCATTAAAGCTAACACCTATCGAATCCTATAAAGTTGTCACCAAAAACATTAAAACATTATAGCTAACACCTATCATTATAACAACAACATTTTACTTGCATTTTTTTTTATTATCATAATCATCATATATTAATATTTCGTTTGGGATGGTTTTTTTACTGCTTTCTGAATGAGCTTTCTAATACAAAAATTTTTAAACTTAGAAAATTTTGTACTAAAAAACAGTTTTAAAAATCAGGAAGAAAGCGTCCCAAATGAAACGTAAATCTTTCAACTAGATAATAATAATAAATATTATTGCAGTGATTTATATTCCGCCAAATAGGAAATGACATAAACAACAACCCTTAAAATCTTAGTAAATTAAAATTAATGAAAATTATGACTCTCAATACTATACAATAAGATAAATCATTATAATTTAACAGGAAAAAAAAAAGTTAAAATTTTCACATCTGATTTAGGTTTTGTTTGTGATGAATTTTTTAATGCTTTGTAAAATTATTTAAAAAAAAAAAAATTTAAAACTCTGTAGAAAGCAGATTTCTAATACAAATTAAAAAAAATGATCAAATATAAATGATTAAAATCTAAAAAATAAAATAATAGCAAAATGATCAGAAATGAAGCCTTGAAGTAAAGCTCGCAACTCATAAAATCAAGAGTTGATTCAAAAACTTAAAGAGAAAATTATAGGCTTTAATGCCGTAAAAAGTGTAAAGGAAATGAGGCAGCAACAAGGAAGGGGTTGCACACAGCACATGGAGGCCGAGCTGGTCCCCCCAATAGGCCACAGAACCCTAACTTCAAATTTGCCAGCTCTATTCCAACCGTCTTCTCTCTCGCTTTTTCATCTTGAATCTCCCATATCCTCAAATCCAAAGTTTTTTACTTTCGAACAAAAATAATTAATTTCAGAATACTAATATTATTTTTAAAATATTTTTATCAATTAAAATTACTATCATTCATAAATTGAAAGTTTTCTTTAAATAAAAAATATATATAATTTATTTTTTGGAAAACTAAAAATTATTTTAACCCTTAAAAAAATAAAGAAAATTTTAAACTACCAACAGTTTAACTGTAATTTTTATTAAAAATTTTTTTTTTGATTTCATGCATAAAATAGAACAGTTTAATTGTACCTTTGTTTTAAATGATGGAAAATAAATTATAAAGCCCAAATTTATATAACTAAAAAAAGTAACATTTTTTTCTTAGTTTAAGAACAAGGACGTGGAGGAAAACATTAACTTTTCCAGCTATTACTACCATTGCCATTATTACCTACTTCGGCGTCTTATTGTAGCCTGCATAGTGTAAACGAACCCTTCCGTTCCTTCTTCTTCTTCTCCTTCTCCTTCTCCTCCGGAATTTCCTCTCTCTTGTCATTTCGGTTCTTTCTCATTATCTATCTCCGCTTCTCCTCCTTTTGTGGGAAGCTGAAGCAGAGACAGAGAAAGGATGCTCCTCGGATTCTCTTTTTGGCCTTTTGTTTCTTCTTCCGCGCTCTTCTTTATTTGCTGCTTGTGAAAGCTTTCATATTACTTATATTAGTTCTGCTATTTCTCAACTTCGTCTTGTCTGAAAACACCGCTTCTTTCATCTTGCACTCCTTTCTATGGCTGAATCCGCCATTCGAAGAAACATTTCAACTCAAGTTCTTTTCCTCTTCCCGCTCCTATCTCTCTTACACTTATCAGGGGGAGAGATGGCAATGGCTCCTATGGAGAAGACAGAGAAAGAAGCTCTGTATTTGGCCATTCAGGGTTTTCTTGGTAATTGGTGGAATGGCTCAGATCTTTATCCCGACCCCTGCGGTTGGACACCTATTCAGGTTTCTTCGTTATTTCTGTTAATTAATACCTTACTTTTAAATGTTGTATTTGCTAATATTTTATAGTTCTTTTTTTTTTTTTTTGCTATAAAACTTTGCCAGTTCTTTAATATGATCTCTCCAAGTTTAGACCACCTTGATAGAAATTATTACATCGCTTATATTCAAGAACAAAATTGATAGGGGGTGCAAGCTTCA
Organism: Dendrobium nobile; assembly: GCA_022539455.1. Lineage (NCBI taxonomy): Eukaryota > Viridiplantae > Streptophyta > Magnoliopsida > Asparagales > Orchidaceae > Dendrobium > Dendrobium nobile. The sequence goes on along the minus strand of CM039722.1, from coordinate 2,957,498 downwards.
TCAAGTCTATGTGAAGATCTGAGATTGCGGGTGGGAACATCTCACATCATTTATTTCTTTATTTAATGCTCTTAGCTTAATTTCAGTTTGTAGGAGCAATGAGCTGTGGTGCAGTTCTTCCTACTTTCTACTATTGCCTATGAACATTTCATTTAAAGAACGATTACTGTTCATAGTAAGAAAAGAAAATTTATTTCTTATTAGTACATGCAAAATGGTAGAATTTAACTTATTCTGTGGCGGAATTTTCAGTCTTAGGAGTCAGATGTTAGCCTTAGATGGTTTGGTCACATAAAATGGCGAACATAAAAAGACTTTGGTTAGAAAATATTAAAAATGATCTTTCTTTATTAGATTTAAACGAGAATTTGACTTTTAATAGGAGGCAAAGGAGAAAAAGAATTCATGTAGCCGACCCCACGTAGTGGTAGTGGGATAAAAGCTTGATGTTGTTGTTGTTGTTGTCGGAGTCAGATGTTATTGTTCACTTAGGACAAGATTCTTCATGCTTATTAATTAGTTGGTGATCTAATTAGTTCTTTTATAGTTTTCTTAATGGTTTTAAAGAATGAAATGTTTTAACAACTGAGAAGCTATTGAATTTTTCCCCTTTCATCTATATTTAGACAGCAAAATGACCAAATCTCAATAACAGGGGGTATCTTGTGATCTATTTGATGACCTCTGGTACATAACCATCCTAAGTATCGGGCCAGTCCTGGAGAACTCACTTGACTGCTCTCCAAACTCAAGGTTCACTCGATCCCTCTTCGAGCTCAAGCATTTGAAGAGTCTTTCCTTTTTTAATTGTTTCTCTGCCAATCAATCCATCACTTTACCATCAAATGGCTGGGATAAGCTAGCTGTTAGCTTAGAAATCTTGGAATTCAGATCAAATAGAGGACTGGTTGGAGAAATCCCGATCGAGGTTTTTAGTCTCACAAATCTGCAGTCTTTGGTGCTAATGCAGACTGGACTTTTTGGAAAATTGCCTGACGAAATTGACAATTTGATCAACCTGAAGAGGCTTTCACTCGCTGGTAATAGATTTATGGGGTCATTACCAAATTCTTTTGGAAGAAATATGAATGAGCTCTTAATACTTGACCTTAGCAGTAACTCACTCTCTGGTTCCATCCCGTCATCAATCGGTGGTCTTACTTCACTGCTGAAGCTGGATATAAGCAACAATCTGTTCAGTGGAAGCTTACATCCAGAGCTTGCTTCTCTGAAGAATCTCACTCTTCTGGATTTAAGGAACAACTGTTTGAGTGGTGGGTGGGTTCAGTCTCTTCAAGGTATGTTCTCTCTCCAAGATATGCTTCTGTCAAACAACCCATTGGGTGGAAATCTTGTAGACTTTGGGTGGGAAAAACTGCAAAATCTCTCAAATTTGGACCTGTCAAATACGGGAATCACGGGAGTGATCCCAGAATCTATTGCTGGGTTGAGGAGATTAAGGTTTCTTGCATTGGACAACAACCATCTTTCTGGAAAAGTTTCTCCTAAGCTTGCAGATTTGCCTGATCTGAATGCTCTCTATTTGAGTGGGAACAATTTCACAGGAGAGCTTGACTTCGCAGAGGAGTTCTTTGAAAGAATGGGGAGGAGGTTTACAGCTTGGAATAACAGAAATCTATGTTATAGAGCCGGAAGATTTGTTCCTTTTGGTGTGGAGTTGTGCAGGGAAGAGGGCGTTGCAGTTCAGAACTCGAAGAATAAGTTTGGTGTGGGATCCCATGATCCAGAATCACGTTTCGTGGCTTCATTTGGGCTCCAAACTTGTTCATCCAGTAATGAGAACTTGGCTGCCATTCTTATACAAGTGATAGTGACTATTTTTCTTCTGTTACAACGCTTGTAAATGGAAAACAAGAGACGATTAGTGTGCGATCCTGCATGTTAGAAATATATTTTCCGAGTCCAAATGCTTTCTTCTTTGAACACCTAAACTCTAGCAACATCTCTTGTTGCTTCCATTGAAAGACAAAAGTTAAAGAGAAAATATAACTCAATGCTCATGAAGAGACAAGAGAGCCTTCTACTCGATTGGAAATAGAGAATTAGTAACACAATAAGACAAGACAAAGAAACCTCCCTTGTTCATGGATAATAGAGAAACTTATAGCAGTTCTATTCAAAGCAAGCAATATGATACTTACAGTACAACTAGTTAGGTAATCAATGTTCACTTGAAGACATGAAAGTAGCACTCCTAGCACAATCCATGGAGTAATCAACCTGCACGGACATCGACCTAGCACGTCTGCGAGCTTCGTCTTTTTTTCGCAGCCCATCCAGAGAACTACTCTTCGCTATTTCGCGACTCCCTCCATCATTTCAGCTTTGACTTGCTTCCTATCGATATTTCGCAACTCCCTCCATCATTTAGTCTGAGCACCGTCGGCCTGTGCTCAAATCTCATTGAAGAGTTGTAAAACGCATCCACTTCTTAAACACTGTAGGACACCTAACATAACTTAAATGGGGAACTGCGCCTTCGCCGGTCTAGGGCGCGATGACGCTTCCTTGTTGCATGTCGATCAAAGTAGTCATTTCTGACGGCGGCATAATGGAGCTCGTCGGGCCGGTGACTGCCAAAAGCATCATAGCCTCCTTCCACTAAGCCATCATCTTCCCAACCCGCGACCTTTTCTCATCTCATCTCCTACACACCGATGAGCGCACTAACCACATGATCCACCGCCCTTCTCCCCTCTGTTGTCGCATCGTATCATGTGACTTTTGATCACCATGTTGTTGTCTTCTTCCCACGGCCGAAGCCAAAAGACCAGCGATGGCAACGGCAGTGTGGACATACATTAATATAGATATAACAATTAAAAATTTTCGACAACCCCGTCTCTTACAAGCTATTCATCTCTTATTGCAAAGAACAATCAACAAATTTGAATATATGGTTACAATTAATTTTTTATTTTAAATTTTTTGCTTATTGTTAAGTTGCAAAATTATTTATTTTCATAATTTATATTATATTATTGACTATCTTTTTAGTTTTCAATCTTTAGAGTATAAATTTTTACATAAGTAAATTTTACTTTAAAAAAATAATCACAACTTAAATTACATAAATTGGTAATTTAGTCTTTAATAGTAAAATTGCTAAATCTGAACACCTAAACAAACAATTAATATATGCTTTTAACTTTTAATAAGTACTAAAAAAAATGTTACTCAAACAACATCCCATTTATAGAAACTCTATTTTATTAAACTCCTTTTTCTAATCATCAATTTTTAAAACTCCATTTTATATAAGCAACAACCCAATCAAACAAAGCCTGAGTTAGCTAACATCTACATTAATAAGATGGTAATCAAGGCATTAAATTTTATTCATATGTTATATAATAATTAAACTAAATATAATAAATTAATTACTTAATTAATATTGATACATCATCAAAAATTGTCTTCATCGGGCATGAATTTCGAAACAAATTCAAATTTGAAACTTTCAAAATTAAATTCAGGACCATATGAACTCTAATATGAGTAAACTTATAGTCAAATTGAATGTCCTAACAATGTGAACGCAATATATCAAAATCAGTCTAACATGAGCCCAAATGGGTCCAAATAACTAGCTTGAAGCATATTTGGAAGCTTTAGAATATTAATTGGGTGACCAAATGATATCTAAATATAGCATGCTTATAGTTGAATTGAGCGGCTCGACGTGACAAATCCAAAAAGCTCAAGATTGCTAAATACTGACATTATTAAGACACTTAAATGTTATACAAATGCTCCATGATCGAGTGAAATAACATTGGTTGTCCAATGGAGCAGTTCGAATTGGCTTTGGATCTTCTTCATATTTATGAGTCATGTCACTCCCAAAATCTATAAATAGACTTTCACTGTCTGCATGAGGGGGATGCTTTGGGAGAGGGGCTTGCACCTCGACTAGAGGTTCAAAAAGGCTTTAGAACTTAAAGAATCCCGGAGCTCCACCCAAACACCACCGGAAGCAAACCTTCACCGCCTAGCCATCACCACCGTACTTTCACCAGCTAATCATCATCTTATGTCAACCCGCACACCGCCACTAGGCCTCTTCTCATCCATCATTGTAGGACCTCGGTTTGGCCCCCATCATCGGGCTTCTTTCACCCACCAATTAAGGTATCACCGATTTCTTTCGCCCGTCTACAGTTCCTCCTAACACCATCACCTAAGTTTTGTACCTTTGAGCATCGTCCCTCGACTATGATCCCGCCAATCTTTGTTGCCCGACTACGGTCCTCAAACTACCATCACATGACTATTGCTCCTTCTGACCTCTATGGCTCGTTGATTACAGTCCTTTGACATTATTTTCCTGACTACGGTCCTTCCAACCTTTATCACTAGCCGATTATAATCCTTGGACCACTATTATCCGATTATGGTCCCTCCAACCTCTATCACTTGACTATGGTTCTTATGGAAGCTGTGTAATGAACTTTTGAATTGTATAAAAATCTAAGGCTTTATTACCCCTAAACAGTGCTTAGATTTTCTTTGATATAAATAATAACAAGACTCACTTAATATACCTAAGTATATATGTCTAATCAAGTAATAAAATGATATAATAGAGTGTCGAAACTACATGAATGTATGATTTACATGCAGGAAACAACTATTGTTTACTCTAATTATAATAATTATCCTACTAAAATATAAAAAATATATTTTGGATCACTGAATAAAATAGTAAAAATATTTAATATAATATTTAATTAATGTATTTTGGATTGATGATTATAAATTTTTTATATTTTATTATGACTATTCAAGGTAATGTGATTCAGAGCATATGCATCCCTAGGTCTCTATTGAGCTTGTAAGGATGAAAATGATATCTGCTGACCTTCTACAATTATAATATCTCCTTAAGAACCTATAACATTTTACATCATATGTCTAAGCATGCAAAACATCATATCCCAATACTCATGGTTGTTCTTGCATTCCTCCATCAAGGCTATACATCACACTAAGTTTTAACTATATATATGGTCACTATGTGCATTAAATAAAGAGTGGGATAATACTAAAAATATTTTTTTAACAATTTATAGAACATCAGTCTTCATTATCACTCAACATCCATTTTATATCATCAATCCAAAATAAAAGAATTAGCGAGACATGGAATGAATAACAAGCAAACTCATTATAATTAAAGTCATGGAAGAATGAAAAATCAAGAGAATTATATCACCAGGAAGGATTAAAGTATCTCCTCTACACCCCTTCTTCCTTTAACTTATAGAGTTGATTTAAGAAACATAGGATAAACACTCCAAATGATTATATCTTGTAATTTCTAGCATTCCTTAGATTTTACTCTAAGAGAGAACTAAAGAATTACTCTAAAAAGTACTAAAATTACATAAGTTATTAAACTCCCATACAAATATAGCACAAAAACTATTTATTAAAAAATATAAAAATGGCAGCTCGTGTTGTGAAACTTGAAATAATGGCACCACAACACCCTTGAAGTTAACTAGCATCTCAAAGTTGAAACATTTGCATCGTCGTGGCGCTTACTGATATGGATCAATTACTTAGTAAACAATTGCATCTATTCACTGATATAATGTGTTAGTGGAAGTTACAATGGCAATACCTAGCACTATAGACATTGGAGCGTTGTGGTGCCTAAAGTGCAAAAATGGCACCAATGCATGAGAAATTATGGCGCTGCAACATTTGAAAATAGAGAATCTAATGTTGCCAAGCTGGCTTTTTGACATCACAGTACTGATAATGCTGGGGCACTGTTTATGTTGCCACCGCAATGCTTGCAAAAAGAGAACTCGTCGCCACCATGTCAAAATTTGAGCACCCTGGTGGTATTAAAGGTAGAGCTGTGGTGTTGTATCGTCAAACGCCACGGTGCTAAGTGCTCATTAAAATTTCTGCTTGTTTTTTAATTTTTTTTCTTTATAGAAATAACTAAACAGCATATTTTAACTAGAAATAAAACACATTAAACAACATGTAATTTAAAGCTAACCACTTATTTTTTCTTTAGAAAGATGCAAAGCAATTAAAATTGTAACTTCTTTGGAAAAAATTGAAATTGTATAGACTCTTAAATTTATTTTAGTTTTGTAACTTAACCATCATTATGAATGATATATCATCTTGGAGGGTGATAATATCACTCCATAATAGGTTCAGAATTAAGAAACGGTAAGTCTCATCCCAACTACCATAATCAAAATTGGGGATGAATTACATATTATTCCAAAGAATCAACGTAACATCCAATTATTCATTTGATTATGGTAGTTAAGATGCTTTATCATTGGTTATTATAGTCAGATCAACATAGTGAACTATATATGACCCTATGTGGTCATAATGATTCATATATATATATATATATATATATATATATATATATATATATATATATATAATTACAATAATCATGATATGTGTACCATTAAATTCATACTTAAGCATATTGATAGTAAGTAATATTTCTCCAAGAAGGGGAAGATATCACCCACCATCAATCGTTTGAATATGATGATAATGGCTTAAAATTATAGAATTATAAATTTTTTCTCGGCTATCGTAGTTAAATTCAATAAGGAACTACATATGATCCTAAAGGATCAAAATGATATTCGGTCTTATTTTTAACTTTAGTAATTAAGATGTTTAATCATTGATTATCTTAGATAAATTAAAGAAAAATCATATATGACCTCGAAGGATCAAAATGATATTTAATTATATATTTAGCTATGATAATCCATATTATGTATCATTAATTTTATAATCAAGGTTGTAATGATAAATGATAGATTTTGATAGGAAATAAATATCATTTATTATCAACCATTTGAATATGACAATAGTGATTATCTTTAATTTAATTTTATTTTTCAAAAGAATAATTTTCACCCATCTTATTTAGGAGCTAAATAAAATGTGATTTATTTTATCTAGGGTCTTAAATCTCCTATAACAGTAAGCATTTATAGTAAATTACTAACCTTCATATGAATACTCTCAATTAGAATAATGGTAATAATTTTATTTAAATTTTTTTCAAGGAGTGGTATGAAAGGAGGGATGTGAAATTTTTAAGTGGGATTAGATCAAATTTGAGCATTTTATTGTGGAAGTTAATGAAAGAGGGGTAATGAGTACTTGGGATTCCGAAACCTATTAGAAGTGTCCTAGACTATCATATATTAGGCTTCAAATTTTGGATAAGAGGAATTTTAAATTAATATTTTATTAGAAAATTGAGATTAGACTCTCGAATGTTAGAGACTTAAGATTTAAGGTATGCCCCAAAACCTAGATCTAAGTTGGGTCATCACGTAATAAAAACCCAAACCTACTAATGCACTTTGAACTTACATCAACTTGGATGTGAAAGCTAGCTAAACAATTTTGACACTTTAAAACTATGATACTTGTCTCATGAAAGATGGATAGAATATTTATTAATTTTTTTGAAATTTTAGAGCCAACATCTAGAGAATTTTCAAAGTGGCTCCTTTACTTATCAGTGATATGTTATGCTTGATGCAATTATATTAGAGTTAATTTTAATTTATTTATAATGCAATACATGCAAATTGACATTGTATGTAAAAATAGATGTTGTAAACTTTAAAATAGGCATAAAAATAGGTTTTTTCTCTAGGTAACACATCATCTCCTAGACAAAATTACAGCATCATACGTCAGGTGGTTTTCCACAACTCACAAGTGGGGAGGTGCCTAGCAAGGAGAGAATATAGATATAAATGCATGAAAAACTCCCAACATACTCGGGTTTGCTTCTTAAGAGCATTTATCTTTCTATGTGAGCCTACTTTTTTTATTTAATTATAAGTAGAAGATTTTTTTAATCTTTAAGAGCTTAATAAAATCCTGGCTAAAATAGGCTAAAATAGGTGCATACAAGAAACAAACTTATAAAAAACAGACAATTTCTAATACACAAGTAATATAAAGAAAAAACTCGTATATCCCAAATCAAATTAAGTAATATAATGAAAGGCCATGTGGAAAGTGCCATTTAATATACTAACTGGGGTATGATGAAATTAAAAGTGGTTGGGCTCAACTAACAACATCCCAGAGTTTCATACTTACGATACAAATTTTAAAATGGAACATTTTTATCTTCATTTCTTTAGCTCCTTTCTTCACGTTCTTTAGATCCATCATGTCCAGGCATAAAATAAAAATGACACCTCCCCAAAGAGGTATTTCCTTTCTCTTTGGATCTTAAATTATCATAATTTGAATCTCCAACTCGAAGAAACTCTCCCTTAAGGAATGTTTCTTTCATCTTTGGATTCCAAATTAGTACAAAATATTTACTTTAATTAACTTTCACAACTCCTTTTAAGTTTATATTTAGGAAAAATTAAAAAACTCTATAAAACTTATAAGTTATCCTAAAAAGTTTATATAAAATCACAAAAATCATCCCAAGCATTTATATTTATTTCATCACTCACTTTCGAGCCTATGAATTCATTTGGCTATACTTTGAATTTTTAGAGGGCTTAACAAATAGAGCAGCTACAAAAAAATATTAATCACATTTTAATTAGCCCTCTTTTATAGCCCTGCATAAAGCCACCTACAAAAAGTTTGTTAATATCTAAATAATTCCTAATCTATGAAAATCTAAATGCCCATCACTAATCAAAACAAAAACCATAGGTCACAACACATCATAGATCATAGATAAATCATTTCAAATTATATGAAAAGTAAGTTTAGTAAAAATATGTCACTTATTTATTAAAACTAATCATCTTCACATCACAAACAAATATAAATACATCACAAAATATCATATGAAAGAATAATGGCCTAACTTAAAACTAGAAATAGTTATCCTAATAATCAAATTACAGTGTGTGCATAAGGTTGTGTGGCTTGGATATGTCATAAATTTGGAATTATTTAAAATTTTCAAACATTTGAATTTTATTTTTCAAGGCTGAGGGATATTTAATTTCAATTTCAAATTTTAATATTTTAATATTCATTTTAAGATAAATTTTAAGTTTTTAAGTTGTTTAGTCTTTGATTCCTTAAGCTCCTACATTTTAATTAGTCACTTAACATGTATACACACACTTATATCCTACAAATATAATTTAACATAAGGTATGAAGGCTCTAGTTTATTAGCAATTCATTATTAACTATTTAAGCTAAATAATTATTGTATTTATTTACACCAGGGCTATGAAGTTTATTTCACCCTTCTTTGGGCTAACTTAATTGCCTTGTAGGCTCAGGCTACCCAGCAATTACGTTTTCACTAATTTTTTATTTAGTTTGATGGTTTTAAATTGATTTAATTAATTAATATCTTTTTTTGTGACAATTTTTTTTTTCTTTTATGTTAGGGCCATAAGATTTATTTCACCCTCATTGGGGCTACTTAATAGCCTCGTAGGCCCGGGTTATCCTGCAATTACCTTTGGATTTAATTAATATTATTTGTTATTTAATTTATTTTAGTTACTGGTTATTATTTAAAATTAATTTATTATTAATTTTTAGATTCATTGAATTGATTTATTCCTAAATTTTGAATGTTTGATTAAGTTCATTAGATTTCTAATTAATACCCTAAGGAATGTTTGACTTGAGATTTGACTTTTTATTTATTTATTTTACATTTTAAAATTTTCATATTTTTTATAAATACTAGATTTTATTTGTGATTTGATGCAACTGAGTTTGTATCGTTTGAATTTTTCTTAAATTAGTTATATTTTTTCAAAGTTCAATTGTTTTATGAATTATTTAATTAAAGATAATTAAGGAAATCTTGTTTTGGTTACAAATCAACTCCAAACTTCTTGAAATCTTCTCCAAATGTCAATAATGACTCTTAAGGATGATTTCAAGTGTTTGGAATCATTTTGGTATTTTAATTATTTTATTTAATTAATTAATAATTTTGTAATTATTAAATTACTTTTAATTTGTTCATAATCTAAAGGGGCTTTTTAGTTATTTGTGTTTATGGTTTAATTTTGAGTGAAATAACATTTAGAAGGCATCTTTGGATTTAAATTTAATTAGTTATGAATTTCTAAAGTTTTGAACTTAAAATAAGGGCTAATTTTAGAATTGGTTACTTAATAATCTTAATGACTTCTAATAATTGACAAATTAATTTCTAAAATATAAAATGTCACTAAGTGTATTGTGTTCAAGTTTTCATCCCTATTGGATGCAAGATGAATTTTTTAGATTTTTTTTATGCTTTCTATATAATTTTCTTAATTATTTTCCTCAAGTAACTCTATTGTTCATATAGGTTTGAAATCTAGTGTGACTAACCCTTACATCAAATCACATAAGACATAAAAAATTAAAAAATAATTCAATGTATTTTTAGAGAAATAGATTTTTGAAGTTTTTGATAAAAATTTAATCTAGAACTTTGGAAATTTAATTTGCCAAAATCAGGGGCCAAGAAAATTGTGACAAGTAAGATACATCCCCAAGTATACCCTGTCCAAATTTGAGCTCAATTGGATCATTGGATTGAGAGTAATTGAAGAAATTTATTTTTTGATAAGAACTAAAATTTTCATAATCCAATGGTCCAAATTTACTAAAATTAATTTTAAAATAAGCTTGTCCTTGATAATGTTCCAACAACCCTAATAACATCAAATTTGGATGAGAAATAGATTTTTAACAATTTTTCAAATTTTTTTGCCATTCTATTGAGTTAAGGATTATACTGTACGAAACTCAGATTATACTGGATGATCAAAATCATACAGTATAATCGAAATCATCAAGTTTAATCTTTAATACGTGTTGTTTGAAGGAAACGACACATGTTTTGAGTGAGAATCGTACCAGTGATCATACTAGATGAAGAGAAGATCATACAATATGTTTGGACAGGTTTGGAAAGGAAGGAAAGTAAGTCCAAGGTATATTGAACCATTTAATGTAATTGAAAGGTTTTGAAAGTCTACCTATAAATAACAAGTACTAGTGCGTATTTTTGAGAAAATGAGTATCTGATTATATGAATTAATTGTCTATAGAGGAAGTAAAACACCTCTTAATATAAGATATGGAAGAGAACCAAAAAGTATTATGGCATATGATGCTAGAGGATTAAGAAATAAACATATCCTGATAGTTAAGATACAATATAAGCACACAACATAACGAAAAACAACTTGGGAGAAAGAATCTAAAATAAGGCAGTTATAATCCAATCTATTTCATTAATTAGAGTATTAAAATATTAAGAACAACATTTTTTTTGAGGTTGTGAGAATTGTAACACTTAACTGAATATGTATATAGTTACAACTATTCTTACTTGATCTGATAAAGGTTACCTACAGAATATTTTCATTTAACACCTCATGCATGTGTATTTATATTCTGCATGCATGTGAGTGTCTAAATCTATTATTTGAGGTAGGTCCCAAGGGTTTATGTGCATGAGTTAAAAATTTAAAAAATTTCTCATGGGAGCACTATAGCATCGGGGTAAGCTTGCAGCAAAAAAATATACTAATTTTATAATTTAACTAAATTCTTTAATGATAGGTAGCATAATATACTACTAAACATAAATTCACTATTTCAAAATATAACAAAATTACCAAAGATTATTTAGAATACTATTTTGAAGCTTTAATTTACTAAAATATTATTCTTTTTGTGAATTATAATTATTTTTTAGTTAAATAAATAATGCACATTCCAAACAACCTAGTTTAAATTTCCCAAAAAAATATAAAAATGTCCAGTATGACTAGCTCTACGACATATAGAAAGTTATGGCTTGAAAGTTTATAGGTGCAAATTTATATTTATTTTTACAATAAAAATTTATAAATTAAAGAAGGTTTATCCCAATTTTTCCATATTTTAATAACTAAGATAGGCAAAATAAAACCAACCTCGATTTCGATTATTTCCTAAGCTGGGATGATAGTTAAAAATAGAACAAAGTCACCCAAATTCAACTTTGCCTCTCTAACATCTCTCCCTCTTTCTCTAAATGGCCAAAGGGGGTTTAAAATTTTGATAAAATGATTATAAAATGGAATTGTATATTTTACTTTTATTTTTACCTAGTGTCACAGTGTTCGACCCAGCAACACCATAGCGCTCGACCCTATAGCACTGCAATGCTCGACCTTGTAGTTCCGACCTTAATGCTAGAATGTTAGTTTATTTTCTTAAAATTTGTTGGACAACTTAATGTAGCAGTACTTCCTGCCGAGCGATGTAGCGCTCCCACAGAAAAAATTCATAGTTTTTCACGCATATATACATACCCCACTACCCACTTCAAAATAGATTCAAACATGGTCATGCACATAGAACACTCACAAATACATGTAGAAGACATAAAGGCAAAAATTTCACTTCATTATACTTATCATACTAGGTGAGAACAAGGGCAATTGAAAATAGATTTAGTAGGCATTGGACTTTTTAACTACAGTCCTTAGTCCACTAGCATTGGCTATGATCCCATCAATCTCTATTACACAACTATGGTCCCCCTGATCTCTATTGACTGACTACTCTGACCTCTATAACCTGTCAATTATAATTCCTCCAACCTCTCTCCCATCAACTGTAATTTTTTAGACTATTATCACCTAACTATGACTCCTATGACCATTGACACCCAATTATAGTCCTCAAATCACTATTGTCTAACTATGATCCTCGGACTATCATCACCCAACTACGGTCCCTTCAACCTCAGTCGCCCGACTATGGTCCCTCTAACCTTCATAGCCCAATTATGGTCCCTCTGATCACTATTGCTCTCAAACCACAATCACCTGGCTATGGTCTCTTCGACTTCTGTCGCTCACCAAATATCGTCTAGGGACCACTATTGCCCGACCATGATCCCTTTGAATACTATCTTCCAAGAATAATACTTTCGACCATTGTCACCCAAATACTATCCCATTAAGCTCCATTGCCCGACTACAATCTTCAGACCACCACACCTGATTAATTCATTCAAACCTCAATCACTAATGGGGTGTGCAAGTGAGTTTGCATGGACTATGATCAATGTGTGAATTAATTTTAAGCTATGGGCTAAAATATGATATGCTTAGATTTTTTCTTTGATATGCATTATCCCCTAAATATGCAAGTGTACATATCAATCAAGTAATAAAGTGAATGAGTGAGTGTCGATTCCATGAGGAAGTATTCTGCTAACAGGCAAGTAAACTAGAATTGCTTATTACAACTACAATATTTATCCTATGAATCGAACATAAAGGTTGAAACTCTATCACTATAGAGGATTGCAATTGAAAAGATAAGATACCAGATAATAAAATATTTTGGACTCGTGAATGCAAATTACCAAAATTTTTCTAATGAGACTCTCAATTATTGATGTGGATCAGAGCATATGTATATCGAGCTTGTAGGAATGTAAAGGAAAGTTTTTGGCCTTCCTATAATGATTAGATCTCCTTAAAATCTAAAAGATTAAACATCCTATGTCTAGGCATGCATATATTGCATTCCATTAATCTAGTTATTCTAATATTTCTCTTTGAGGTAATATAGCACACTAGTTTTTTAACTACACACTCAACCTCTATATGATTTAAATTAAGTTCAAGAGATACTGAAAATATCCATTTATCATTCAAATCACTAGAGTCTACATTAGTACTAATATTAGATTCACATCATTAGCCCAAAATTAAGAAATTAGCCAGACTTGATATGTAAAAAAGCAAATTTGCATACAAGATAAAATAAAGGAGTAAAAGTTATTTCATATGTCACCCAGATAATACAAATGCACTCACCACACTATTTTTCCCTTCAAATGTTTGATTGGCTATAAGAGACATGCTAATAATTCTCAAATATAGTATCTTACTCTATCCTAGCCTCCCTTAGATTTTACTCTAAAATAACACTAAAGTCTGTACTGAACTAGAAAGTAAAAAATAACAAAACTATGACATAACTCACACTAAAACAAATAGAAAACTATTAATACTTGTACAAAAATGAACTGAAGCACCACAATGCTTGACGTTGTGGCACAACAATGTTATCGAATGAACTAATGCCTTGGTGATGCTAGGCTTGCTTCGCTACAGCGTTGCGCAGACTCGATGCATTTAATGGTTCACTAGGCTGGTGGAGCTGCTCTATCTTTTGTCAATTGCTCTAGTATGGAGCTACAAAAGTTGAGCACTATGATGCTTAAATTTGCTATTTGGCATTGCGATGTTGTAATGTTAAGTGCTCCGGCACTCAAATTCCTATGACTCAGGTGTTATGGTGCTGATTTATGGAATTGTGGCATTGTGATGCACTACAACGTTGACCTTGTTTGTATTGAGACGTTGAGTAATTTCCATTTTTTGAGGTTATGATGTTGTGATTTATTGATCTAGTGTTGAGATGTTGTTTCGCTGTGGTGCTATTTCAATACTTATAATTTTATTTCCTTTTTCTTAAGCATTAACTGCAAAACATCAACTAAAAAGAATATTTTTATTGATATTTTAAAATAATAAATTTTATAAAATTTACACTTAACAAATTTCCCAAGCTGAAACTATTGCTTGTCCTCAAGCAATGGTGTATTCACCTTTCAATAAATCTAGTAGCCTAAATAAAATTTGATAATTCAAGATTTTCAAAATGTAACAAAAAAAAAAAAAACAAACTTCACTATATAGATGTAATTTGAAATTAACAAATTTATGTAATTTTGATTTGAAAGATACAAGTAATTATCCTAATCAATCATCCTTGTTGTTGCTTACTTTGAATATATCAACTACAAGTGTAAGTACAATATTGACTACTAATTTTTAGATTTGAATAATATGTCATTTAAAAATTGGTTGTGCTTGTAGTTAAATTAGAAATTCATTAGTCATTTGTCTTATGTATTAGTTTACTTACATTCTCCAATTTGATTTAATTATTAGGATACTTTTAGAGAATAAGATTTATCAAATATCAAATTTTAGAGCACCCATCTTCTTTTTCTTTTTCTTTCTTTTGAGTTTCATATATTTTTATATTTTTTATTTTTTGATTACTAATAATGATTTTGAATATGTGAATGTTCTTTTCCTTCAAGTAATCCTAAATTGAACTAATATAAGGATATTAGTAAGCTCACTAATTCCATAGTCTAGTTTATAAAAGTTTTCATAATTTAATCTACACGCTTCTTTTCTCTAAATTCAATTATTCAAATTTTAAATCATTAGTATGTGCTTATGTGTATAGTTTTTTAAGTTCAAAGTGAGATAATAACTTGGATGATTTTCTTCAATTAATTATTATGATTTTTAAATTAAAAATTATGATTCTTTATTTATCCAAATTATCACCTAAAGTTTAGTATTATTCTTAATTTTAAATAATTTTTTATTAATATTTTTATTTTAATTAAATAAATTATCAAAGTGTAAGCGCTATGTAGAGGACATTTTCAACAGTTAGCCAATAATAGGAATTTCATAAAATGTAAATTGAACTAACACAACAACAACATAAACAAATCGTTACGTACAAAATAACATCACAATATATTACAATAAACTAAACATGACTTTTTCATTAATAATGATACAAAGTCCAAAAGGCAATAAGATTAAACTACATCACCAATACATCTAGTGCCTAGTGCACTATCCTCTATCCCCCAAGCAAAGAAATGAAAAATAAAGGAAAGTAAAAAGATACAAACACCAATAACAACATCAAATACTCTATCTTCTCCCTCTTTCATGCAAGCAAATCAATAATAGAACAAAGAAAAGAAAACAACAACCAACATCATTCAAAATCTTTGTCTTCCTCCTCCACCACCTCATCATCATCTTTACTAGTAGAGGGGTGCCAAACAAATGGCATGTACACATGAGCAGTAGGAAACTAAAGCAAATAAAAATTTTTAGCAAAGGGACTCCTCCAAAACCTTCCCACTAATGCCTCATTAAAATCAGAGGTATAGTGGTTATGCCTCTAATAGAAGGTGATATATATTTACTATATTGAGCACTATGTCCCTTCGACCACCGTTGTTCGACTACTGTTCTACTGACCAAACAAACATGCTATTGATCTCTTAAGAACAATTCTCATATCATTGAGTTCTTCTTACTCCAACTATATATAATGTACTCTATAAGATATATATTTACTATATTGAGCTAATGAACAGGCATCATTTGTAATCAATGACAAACAATAGTGAAATCATTTTAATTGGTTCATGTCCTGTGGTTTTCTGCTTTCCTAAGCTTTCCATATAAAAAAAAAAATGTAATGTTTGTTATGATTGTTGCACCCCTCTCTCTTATCTGTATGTACTATAAATCTTCGTACAAAGTTAAGATGTTAAACTCTGTATTTTTGTATCAGCATAAATATTGAAGCATGCAACAGGTTTAAATATAATTATCTTTTTAATTGTGATAATTAAGTATGAAATTAATAATTGTATCATTTATTGTATCTAGGAATATTGAGAATTTCAAAATTAATGAGCCTAATAATGTTTTACATATAATTACTAATGTGCTGTTATTATTTAATTATAATATAATTGTTTAGAATAGCTAATCACCTCTTAATAAATTTTAAATTTTTAGTTAAATATCATAAAAATTTAAATACTGAATTTTAAAATGAATAACTAAATCCTTTTCTAAGCTTTAATCAAAAGGTATCATGCCAAATAATAAAAAATATATATTTCTGAATATCATTATACATTTTATATTAAGATGAAACATGTCTTCGATTTTATATATTTCAACAAGACCAAATTTAAAAGAGAAATATAAGAAAGTTATTGGGATAAATGATTTGGTTGCAATGAAGTTGCAAATATATATGAGTTTAATTTATACCAAAATGAGGCTACTTTTATTACACATCTTTGATTTCATACATAATGTATTATCTCTTGATATAATTAATAATTTAAACAAATATAACTAACCAACTAGACATATATAAGTATAATCATAATAAAAAATATTATTGTATTTGTCTAATAATTTAGTTACATTATCTATTTGTTTAATTATATTAAAAATAATATATTAGACATGAAATCAATTATATCTGTAACAAAACAAATAACACAAGTTTGATACAAAATATTTTGATATAATTTTTTATGTTTATCTATATAATATTAATTTATAATTAAATTCAATTTATAATATATTCTTATATTGATATAATTTAGATATTAAGATGATATAAAAATAAATAGAGGATTTACATACATACTATTTGCATATCTAACACTTGAAATATTAATATTACATGCCTACCATCTATAGAATAAATATTGAGTACATAGAATAAAATATTAAAATTTATAGGGTGGTATGGGTAGTAATTAGAATAAGTGATATATTTGATAAGTTTAGATCAGTGATAAATATATAATATTAAAATTTTAAGTATTAGATATATAAATAATATGAAATAAAATGACAAGCTTATAAATCACCCACTATGTATAAGAATTAAGATATTATACGTATAAAACGATAAGAATTTTGATGAGGTCGTCCCTAAATTAGCCTGCCTTTCTTAAGATTCACGGAGGGATCCTCATTTTTTTTCCTTTTTATATTGCCGCCATCTCTGTATACGGCATTCGGAGGGAACCTCATTGCCAAATAGTACGTTAAATTCTAGGTTTTCATTTCCCACAGATTGCTTCAGGAGACGTCCCGATCTGTCCGAATTCCATTGTTTCTTAACGTTTTTCTCAAATTCCATATTGGGCGATCGAATTCTTTGGTTATTTTTTTTTTTTTGGAGCGGTTTCCGGGACCTGGAGCAGGGCGCGAGGTCGACACTCGGCTTTGTATGAAGGAGGGCTGGTGATGTTCACTCCACAGAGGAAGGGGGGCTGGGCCGGCTGGTCTGCCTTTTCAAAACTCGGCAGCAGGCAGGAGAATACCTCCGCGGTGCCGCGGACGAATCCTAGTACTGTTGGTGCTGTTCTTGATTGGGGTAAGGGCGCGACTGCGTCAGAGGCATCGCCACCGTTGCCACCCCAATCGTTGCTGGCTGAAAATATTGCTGATATCAGTGATGCACTCTACGAGAGGGTTTCAGCAATCGAAAATGAGGTTCGTGCTCACAGGAGCTACCATCTTCTTTTTGTATCATGTATTTTTGTATGAAAACTGGTGTGCTTGCATTTAAGTCTTTTTTGGGAGTATGGTTGTATACATTTCTATAAAGGATTGAATTTCCATTGTTCGATATTTATAACGTGCCACACTTGTCCTAATATAAGTGTCACTGATATGAACAAAGCACAGCGAACATGTAGAAAAATAGAGAATATATATATATATATATATTGAGCTTGCCTAAAACTCAAGATAGTTGAGGGAGAACGGATTTGGGAGGGAGGGAGCAGCCACCAAATTTAGTTTCATTCAATTTTGCATGCCATAATTTCCCCAAGTAGGGATATTTATATCCTTTCATGTCCTATATAACTTATTAATTAACCTAATAAACCTTATAACCTATAAACTCAAATGACTCCATAAACTCTTATGTTACATTTATTTGGATCATTACTAGAAGGGGGATGAGCCAAATCTCAAGGATTTGACCTCTTTTGTTTCAGGATGCCCTAGCTCTCCTAAGGGGCTTATTTATATCCTACAAGAAAATATAAAAACTCTCTAATAACTTAATAGTCTAATACACACGAAATACACATTATAATATTTATTCCGATTGAGAGCACCATTTGATACAAACAAAACACAGTAAACACAACAAGCAGAGAAAAATGAATATATAGATAATTAGGCAATTTCGAGCTTGCCTAAAACTTTAGGTAGTTGAGGTAGAAGGGTTTATGAATATATAGATAAATAGGCAATTTCGAGCTTGCCTAAAACTTTAGGTAGTTGAGGTAGAAGGGTTTAGGAAATTTGATGATTTGTCAACTCTAGGTAATTGAAGGAGGGAGTGAGCAACTACCAAAGTAGTTTCATTCATATTTTCTGTTAGATTGGTCCACTGTACTAGTCCAGCTGGTTCATACTAGGCTGTCTTATGAACAACAGAGGCGAAAGAGTCCGCCTCCTGCATGCCCATCAAACCGAATGGAGCAAGAAGAGCAGATTAGGAAGGTTTTTGGAGAAGTTTAGGAGGGAAATTTTAATGTAGGGATTGTTAATAGATTTCCTTTTGAATTGTATACATTAAATAGATTGTTTTCCTAGGATTAGGGTATCTTGAATTTGGTTGAAATTTGAGATCTTTTAGGTTTAGGTTTTTGGGCTCTAGCAGCGTCTAGAGATTTGCGAGAGATAGATACTCCTCTCGAATAGAGGATCAATTGTATCTTGCTATTTTCTTTCGTTAATTTGTGTTCTTGAAATAAAATTCCTATTTTTCCCTGATTTTTCATTGGATTTGAGGAGATATCTTGCTATTTTTGTCAAGATCGTTAGGTTTTATTTGAGATCTTCAAGTATTTCTTATCAAATTGGTATTAGAGCTATTTCCTGGGCTGAAATATAAATCTTCCTCGTTGATTTATGGTGCGTTTTCCTCTCCGATCTTGCTGTTTTTGGTGTTTTGGAGGCCATATTATCGTCAAACTTGTTGATCTTTGCTATTGGAGCCTGAATCTAGGTTCCCATGGCTGGAAGAAAGGTGGAAGTATTGGAAGGGGAGATCGAACAAATGAAATATGAAATTTCAGATCTCCAAACTCAAGTTTCAGATACAAAAGATAATATTTCAGCCATACATGATAAGTTCAATTCGAAATTTTTCATCCTGGAGGAGATGTTGAAGAAAGTGCTCGAGGGCCAAACTAAAATATTGATGTTGGAGGTGAGGGAAGGTGCCAACAGCTGAGGAAGTGGAGAAAACCCTAAGCCAATCAGATGAAGGGAAGATTAAGAAGTGTAGATTTTGAAGGGAACAGAAAAAATGCCTCCCCTTGGGTCAATCCCTAGGGAGGAGTCTGGTAGAGGGTATGAGGAGAGGCGTGAGGGGGTTGCGCATGAATGGAGGGGTGTTGAATTTGAAATAAGAGGGGCTGAATTTGAAAGACAAGGACTTGATTATGATTGCAAAGGTGTCGAATTTGAAAGTAGAGAGGTTGAATATGATCGAATGGGTATTGAATTTGAAGGAAAAAGGTGAGATTGTGTGAAAGGTTTGGATACGAGTGGAGGAGGGATGATTGGCACAATTGGGGGGAACTAACCCCTTGGGGAATGAGAAATTATGGAGGGAACAGAGAGAACAGAGGCGATCCGAGGGTGAGGAAATTGAAGATGCCAATCTTTTGGGGGGAGGATGCGCACTAGTGGATCTACAAGGTAGAAATATATTTCACATTCAATGAATTGACGGAGGATGAGAGATTGTCGACAATGACTCTATGTTTGGAAGGGAAGGCTTTGGCTTAGTGCCAGTGGAGGGACATGCGACGACCCATAAGGAGTTGGAGGGAGTTTAAGGATTACTTGGTAGAACGTTTCCGAACTGGCAAGGGAGGAGACTTCTATAAGCAGTTCTTTGCCTTGACACATGATGGTTCAATGATACAGTATCGAGAGAGATTCAAGTATCTTGCTAACCGATTGGACAACCTTCCTAAGATAGTGCTAAAGAAAAATTTCATGAAGAGACTGACACCACCGATTTGGGCTGCGGTTAGAGTAATGAAGCCTCATGATTTGGGAGAGGTTATGGAGCTAACTTAATTGGTGGAGGATCAGAGAAACCTAGAGAGAGAGACGAGAGGCAGCAGCTCAGGAGGTCCAAACAAGAAGGCCACCATCTTTCTAGCATCCAAGGAGCTAATATTTGGTACTCTTCGGGGAACTTCGAAGGAGAAGACTGTAGGAGTAAGGCCGGAGGACAACTTCAAGAAACTCACAAAAATAGAATTATATGAGAAAGGGGCGAAGGGGTTTTGTTTCAGATGTGACTAGAGGTATATGCCAGGGCATAGGTGTAAGGATCGAACTCTTCAAGTTCTTACTGGTTGTGATAAAGAAGGAATAAAGGGTGTTGTCTTCCCACCTTGCGGACAAGGTGGGTCTTTAGGAGGAGAGTATTGTTACACCTGTCCAGCTGGTCCATACTGGACCGACTTATGAACAACAGAGGCAGAAGAGCCCGCCTCCTACATGTCGATCAAATCGAACGGAGCAAGAAGAGCATATTAGGAAGGTTTTGGGAGAAGTTCATGAGGGAAATTTGAATATAGGGGCTGTTTAGAGATTTCCTTTTGAATTGCATGCATTAAATGGTTTGTTTTCCTAAGGTTAGGGCATCTTGAATTTGGCTAAATTTTGAGATTTCTCAGGTTTAGGTTTTTGGGCTCTAGCGGCGTTTAGAGATTTGGAAGAGATAGATCCTCCTCTCGAATAGAGGATCAATTGTATCTTGCTATTTTCTTCCGTTAGTTTCTGTTTTTGCAATAAAATTCCTGTTTTTATCTTATTTTCCGTTGGATTTGTGGAAGTTTCGCGCAATTTTTATCAAGATCGTTAGGTTTTACTTGAGATCTTCAAGTGTTTTCTGTCATTTTCATTTTCTAATTTCCCCCAAGGAGTGGTTTTTATAGCCACACATGACCCAGAGTAATATATTAAGTAACCTAATAAACCTCATAATCTATAAACTCAAATGATTCATTAAACTATCTGTTACTATCATATTACATTTATTCATATCTCTAGAGTTTTCAATTATTCTAAAATTTTATCTTATGTGCTGGTTTGGTTCATTCGCTAGCATCCACTTCAGCTATCTGAACCTTTGCATGGATAATTTTCTCATCTCTAAAGGTAGCATCTTCTTGCCTTTTTCAGTATACTTTGAGTTAAATATTTCAAACTGATGGTTAGTACTATTTTAAAAGAATGTGCAATTGTTGATAAGTGGTAAATCTGAAAATAATTTCATTTATTGTGATTGATTGAACTTCTGAGGAGCAATGTATAATAATTTCCTTTAGGGAAATTCCTGGATTACTTTTTTCAAATATGCATATAATACATGAAATCTTCAAAAAAACAATTGTGAAGATGTTTGCATTTAGTAACAAGCATTTTTCACTTTTGAGGTTTACAAAAATAGTTATTTTCCTTATAGAATTGCTGAAATCGAGTACTGGTTATTGTATCTATGCTTTTGTTAGATTATAGCTAGAGTATACAACCATTTTCAAAACTTTGACCATAGTCTAGTGTTTGGAATGTTTGGTAATATGAGTTTGTTACTGGCTTTTTACAATGCTATATTAATGGAATATATGTGCAAAAGTCATATCTATTTTGACTTCTGTAGTCTTAGAAGATTTTTTTTATCAAATGGAGTGGTGAAAATTGGCACATTGTTTATTTTTTACCATGTTTTGTAAGAATCTAGCTTAAATATTATACCATGTGCTAAATTTTGACCTAGTATAGCATCCAAAAGGTTTGGGTGGCTAAGAGCCTATTTCTTTGGCCTTATGGTTTGTTTGGATGCAAGTAAGATTCAGTAAATCTCTAAATCTAGATTTACTAAATCATGAGTTTTTAAATCCTAAAAACTGTTTGGCATGAAGGAGATTGATCCGATTAAATCTTGATGAGCTATTTGGATACTTATTTCAGGATTAAGTCTATTAGTTAAAATAAGAATTTAATAATAATATATATTAATAAACTTAATATATATTACATCATTACAATGAAATTAATCAAAATTATACTTATTATATATTAATATTCAAATTAATTATTAAATTATTAAACTAGTGAAATACTAATTTTAATTATAATTTTTTATTAAATTCTAACTAATTATTAATTTATTTGCCTCCTTCAATGACATTTTTCCCTTAGATTGGAAGTAATGACGGGAGCTCACCGCCACGAAGGTAACGATCTTTCACCTTTCACACATTTCTTCGACCATAATTCTCCAAAAATCTAGATTGAGGGAAAAAAGTGGGAAAACCCCGTTAAGTGAAGATTGCAATTACTGTGCGGTTTAACATGACAATTTTGGCATTTGGCAGGATTTAGCTCAAATCCTACTCAAATAATGCATCCAAACAACCTCTTAAGCTTTTTTTTTTCTTTTTCCGTTGAAAATCTTAACTTGTATGTGGCAGTGAGGGAAAATAGGGAGGCTTTTGATTTTGAAGGGTGGATGTTGAAGGTGAAATTGAAGGAAGTTAATGAGCCAAAGGGGGTTTTCTGTTGAAGTTAGTGAGCCAAACAATTTCAAATTTGTTGTTGAAAATGTTATGCTATGCACTTCCTTTTAAGGTTGTTCAATGTCGATTACTTTCTGTGACTTGCTCATAGGATTTGTTGATTTTAGGATTGGGTGGGGTGAGCTGACAATTGAATCTTCAGCTCCCATTGTTGATTCAGTTGTAATTCTAATGTTGGTGCATATTGTTACCTATTCCTTTCTTCTTGTAGTTGTTATTCCCTCAAGGTATATGGCTAGCTTGGGTTGTGATGTAGACAAAGGGGGGGTCAACACTAGTCCAAAATAAATCATATTTTGGCTTCCCTTGAGTCTAGTAGTTTTTCATATTTGAGCTAAACTTTTAGTTCATTTATGAGCTGAACTTTAGTTCATTTATTGAACTAAGGTTAGCTCATTATGAGCTAGCAATTTTAGTTCATATTTATCTTTATTTAAATGCACTTTTATTATAGTTTTTAATGTCTTAAAAGTTGTCTCTTGGATTTCCAAAATATGGCTTTTGGGAATTCAAGAAAGGTGTTTAGTCTTCCCATGTGTGGCTCCTTGAATTCCACCATGGCTTTTTGTTATTTGTGTATGTCTCTTGGGATCTCACGGCTGGGCTCCTTCTTCCGTGACCGTCCCTTGGTTCCCGTGGCTGTGGCTCTCGGTCCGTGCGGTTCCCTTCGTCTCCCGTGGTTGTCTCCTTGGTTCCTGGTTTGGGTGTAAACCGAGAGCTTGGGGGGGAGATTTCTATGCTTTTTAATGTTTAGTTTTAAGTGTTTAATTAAATGTTTGTGTCCTTTTGTATTCCCCTTTCATACCTATAAATATGTGGGGTTATGTATTGTTTGAAATAGTTGAATGAAATTTGATTTTTGGAAAAAATTAGTTAACCTGCGGGTTGCTCGGAAATCCTGCGGGCTCTTTCCAACCCTTCTTTCTCATCCCCTCCGGAAATCCTGCGGGCTCTTTCCACCCTTTCTTCTCGGGCTTCTAATCTCTTTCGTCTCTCCGCAAGTGCCACTCCACCTGTATCCTTCTTCTCTAAGTGCAGCAACTTTAGGGTGTCTGTCGTGTTGTTTGTAAGTTGTCGTCTTTGTTTTTTTTATTTAGTTTTATTTTGAAATATAAGAGTTTGTTCTTCCCTATTGTTGTTCGTCCTCTTTCTCTTCCTCTTCTCGTTGTCGTCGTTAGAAGTCCGTCGAGTCGTCTTTTGTGGGCGAGGGGTATAGGCTCCCTAGATCTCTTGCCCGCATCAATTGGTATCAGAGCAAGTTAGGAAGTCCTAGGTTTGTGGTTTGTCAAGTTGTAGTTTGTCGAATTTTATTTTGTTAAGTTTGTCAAGTCAAGTCAAGTGTGAGTCTTGTAAGTCGTGTTGTGTCGTGAGTCTTATTGTGAGTCTTGTAATTTTTTGAGTCTTTTTGAGTCTGTCAAAAAAATGAAAAAAGACAAAAAAATTGAAGAAAGCAAGGCAGAAGACATTGAAGATTCTATGGATAGGTGGATTCCATCAAAGTCAACACATCCACTGGAATATGAATTATACAAGCTTCAATCGTGGATGCACATACGGACAGAAAGATATTTCAAGAAAAAGCAGCGCTTACAAGACAAATTCCTGAGAGAGCGAGACAAGATCATGCAGAAGTATGAAGATCTGATCAGTGAAATGGAAGCGCCGTCTTCACCTCCTCGATTCAAATCTAAAGCGAACTCATCGGGAGATGAGTTTCACAAGAAGGGGAGTCTGATGTAGACAAAGGGGGGGTCAACACTAGTCCAAAATAAATCATATTTTGGCTTCCCTTGAGTCTAGTAGTTTTTCATATTTGAGCTAAACTTTTAGTTCATTTATGAGCTGAACTTTAGTTCATTTATTGAACTAAGGGTTAGCTCATTATGAGCTAGCAATTTTAGTTCATATTTATCTTTATTTAAATGCACTTTTATTATAGTTTTTAATGTCTTAAAAGTTGTCTCTTGGATTTCCAAAATATGGCTTTTGGGAATTCAAGAAAGGTGTTTAGTCTTCCCATGTGTGGCTCCTTGAATTCCATCATGGATTTTTGTTATTTGTGTATGTCTCTTGGGATCTCACGGCTGGGCTCCTTCTTCCGTGACCGTCCCTTGGTTCCCGCGGCTGTGGCTCTCGGTCCGTGCGGTTCCCTTCGTCTCCCGTGGTTGTCTCCTTGGTTCCTGGTTTGGGTGTAAACCGAGAGCTTGGGGGGGGGGGGAGATTTCTATGCTTTTTAATGTTTAGTTTTAAGTGTTTAATTAAATGTTTGTGTCCTTTTGTATTCCCCTTTCATACCTATAAATATGGGGGGTTATGCATTGTTTGAAATAGTTGAATGAAATTTGATTTTTGGAAAAAATCAGTTAACCTGCGGGTTGCTCGGAAATCCTGCGGGCTCTTTCTAACCCTTCTTTCTCACCCCCTCCGGAAATCCTGCGGGCTCTTTCCACCCTTTCTTCTCGGGCTTCTAATCTCTTTCGTCTCTCCGCAAGTGCCACTCCACCTATATCCTTCTTCTCTAAGTGCAGCAACTTTACGGTGTCTGTCGTGTTGTTTGTAAGTTGTCGTCTTAGTTTTTTTTATTTAGTTTTATTTTGAAATATAAGAGTTTGTTCTTCCCTATTGTTGTTCGTCCTCTTTCTCTTCCTCTTCTCGTTGTCGTCGTTAGAAGTCCGTCGAGTCGTCTTTTGTGGGCGAGGGGTATAGGCTCCCTAGATCTCTTGCCCGCATCAATTGGTATCAGAGCAAGTTAGGAAGTCCTAGGTTTGTGGTTTGTCAAGTTGTAGTTTGTCAAATTTTATTTTATTAAGTTTGTCAAGTCAAGTCAAGTGTGAGTCTTGTAAGTCGTGTTGTGTCGTGAGTCTTATTGTGAGTCTTGTAATTTTTTGAGTCTTTTTGAGTCTGTCAAAAAAATGAAAAAAGACAAAAAAATTGAAGAAAGCAAGGCAGAAGACATTGAAGATTCTATGGATAGGTGGATTCCATCAAAGTCAACACATCCACTGGAATATGAATTATACAAGCTTCAATCGTGGATGCACATACGGACAGAAAGATATTTCAAGAAAAAGCAGCGCTTACAAGACAAATTCCTGAGAGAGCGAGACAAGATCATGCAGAAGTATGAAGATCTGATCAGTGAAATGGAAGCACCGTCTTCACCTCCTCGATTCAAATCTAAAGCGAACTCATCGGGAGATGAGTTTCACAAGAAGGGGAGTCTGATGTAGACAAAGGGGGGGTCAACACTAGTCCAAAATAAATCATATTTTGGCTTCCCTTGAGTCTAGTAGTTTTTCATATTTGAGCTAAACTTTTAGTTCATTTATGAGCTGAACTTTAGTTCATTTATTGAACTAAGGGTTAGCTCATTATGAGCTAGCAATTTTAGTTCATATTTATCTTTATTTAAATGCACTTTTATTATAGTTTTTAATGTCTTAAAAGTTGTCTCTTGGATTTTCAAAATATGGCTTTTAGGAATTCAAGAAAGGTGTTTAGTCTTCCCATGTGTGGCTCCTTGAATTCCACCATGGCTTTTTGTTATTTGTGTATGTCTCTTGGGATCTCACGGCTGGGCTCCTTCTTCCGTGACCGTCCCTTGGTTCCCGCGGCTGTGGCTCTCGGTCCGTGCGGTTCCCTTCGTCTCCCGTGGTTGTCTCCTTGGTTCCTGGTTTGGGTGTAAACCGAGAGCTTGGGGGGGGGGGGGGGGAGATTTCTATGCTTTTTAATGTTTAGTTTTAAGTGTTTAATTAAATGTTTGTGTCCTTTTATATTCCCCTTTCATACCTATAAATATGGGGGGTTATGCATTGTTTGAAATAGTTGAATGAAATTTGATTTTTGGAAAAAATCAGTTAACCTGCGGGTTGCTCGGAAATCCTGCGGGCTCTTTCTAACCCTTCTTTCTCACCCCCTTCGGAAATCCTGCGGGCTCTTTCCACCCTTTTTTCTCGGGCTTCTAATCTCTTTCGTCTCTCCGCAAGTGCCACTCCACCTATATCCTTCTTCTCTAAGTGCAGCAACTTTACGGTGTCTGTCGTGTTGTTTGTAAGTTGTCGTCTTAGTTTTTTTTATTTAGTTTTATTTTGAAATATAAGAGTTTGTTCTTCCCTATTGTTGTTCGTCCTCTTTCTCTTCCTCTTCTCGTTGTCGTCGTTAGAAGTCCGTCGAGTCGTCTTTTGTGGGCGAGGGGTATAGGCTCCCTAGATCTCTTGCCCGCATCAATTGGTATCAGAGCAAGTTAGGAAGTCCTAGGTTTGTGATTTGTCAAGTTGTAGTTTGTCAAATTTTATTTTATTAAGTTTGTCAAGTCAAGTGTGAGTCTTGTAAGTCGTGTTGTGTCGTGAGTCTTATTGTGAGTCTTGTAATTTTTTGAGTCTTTTTGAGTCTGTCAAAAAAATGAAAAAAGACAAAAAAATTGAAGAAAGCAAGGCAGAAGACATTGAAGATTCTATGGATAGGTGGATTCCATCAAAGTCAACACATCCACTGGAATATGAATTATACAAGCTTCAATCGTGGATGCACATACGGACAGAAAGATATTTCAAGAAAAAGCAGCGCTTACAAGACAAATTCCTGAGAGAGCGAGACAAGATCATGCAGAAGTATGAAGATCTGATCAGTGAAATGGAAGCACCGTCTTCACCTCCTCGATTCAAATCTAAAGCGAACTCATCGGGAGATGAGTTTCACAAGAAGGGGAGTCTGATGTAGACAAAGGGGGGGGTCAACACTAGTCCAAAATAAATCATATTTTGGCTTCCCTTGAGTCTAGTAGTTTTTCATATTTGAGCTAAACTTTTAGTTCATTTATGAGCTGAACTTTAGTTCATTTATTGAACTAAGGGTTAGCTCATTATGAGCTAGCAATTTTAGTTCATATTTATCTTTATTTAAATACACTTTTATTATAGTTTTTAATGTCTTAAAAGTTGTCTCTTGGATTTCCAAAATATGGCTTTTGGGAATTCAAGAAAGGTGTTTAGTCTTCCCATGTGTGGCTCCTTGAATTCCACCATGGCTTTTTGTTATTTGTGTATGTCTCTTGGGATCTCACGGCTGGGCTCCTTCTTCCGTGACCGTCCCTTGGTTCCCGCGGCTGTGGCTCTCGGTCCGTGCGGTTCCCTTCGTCTCCCGTGGTTGTCTCCTTGGTTCCTGGTTTGGGTGTAAACCGAGAGCTTGGGGGGGGGGGGGAGATTTCTATGCTTTTTAATGTTTAGTTTTAAGTGTTTAATTAAATGTTTGTGTCCTTTTGTATTCCCCTTTCATACCTATAAATATGTGGGGTTATGTATTGTTTGAAATAGTTGAATGAAATTTGATTTTTGGAAAAAATTAGTTAACCTGCGGGTTGCTCGGAAATCCTGCGGGCTCTTTCCAACCCTTCTTTCTCATCCCCTCCGGAAATCCTGCGGGCTCTTTCCACCCTTTCTTCTCGGGCTTCTAATCTCTTTCGTCTCTCCGCAAGTGCCACTCCACCTGTATCCTTCTTCTCTAAGTGCAGCAACTTTAGGGTGTCTGTCGTGTTGTTTGTAAGTTGTCGTCTTTGTTTTTTTTATTTAGTTTTATTTTGAAATATAAGAGTTTGTTCTTCCCTATTGTTGTTCGTCCTCTTTCTCTTCCTCTTCTTGTTGTCATCGTTAGAAGTCCGTCGAGTCGTCTTTTGTGGGCGAGGGGTATAGGCTCTCTAGATCTCTTGCCCGCATCAGGTTGGTCAATGTAATTAGTCTTTATGGGCCTGCTTATTTTGGCTAAGTTGAGACTACGTTGATTGCATGAATTTGTAGCAAGAGTTTTTGCTGCTAGATACGTTCATGAGGTAAAGGCAAGGTTTTAGGCTTCTTTTTCAACCAAAGAACTACTTAGGCAATCATGTACTCCACCCTTTAATACATTATCACCATATAGGAGCATGACAAAGGATTCTGCATGTACTGCTATTTTTCGAACATTTGATTCTATTAAGTAGATTTGTTTAAAAGAGATTTTATGGTGCTACTTTGCTGCCCCTAGTTGAGATAACAGGTGTATGAATCAAGTGGTAGTTTTAGCTTTTAACATGTTGATATTATAACGAAATGAGTGAAAAAATAAACCTTGTTATTTATATTTTATTTTTTAATTCTTGCTAATACAATAGTACAATCATTTATTCTAGGCATTTCAGGCATACTTGTTCTGTGTCACTTCGAGCAATTATTCTCTTTAGCCATGGTATGGATGGTATTGTTTATCTGAATATGACATGATTAGTTAAATGTATGCATTTTGATTTGTTGGTATACCAAAAAAAAACTCTAAATTAGCAATTCCAGATTGTCAGAAAATTAATTTACGAGAATGAATAAGCTTTTGAAAGTTTGATTAGTTGTCTAAATTCACAATTCATTAAGATTGTATTTTTATGATGCATCCAGTAGAATCCTTGAGTTACTCTACTCCAATCTTGCCAAACCAATTTTATTTATTGTGGCTTAACAGCTACTTAGTAGAGTTAGGGCTTTGTAGTTATTCCAAAATATATTACCTGGCATATTCGATTTATCAGTTCTGAAATCAATGAGATTCTAGAGTTGTCATTTTTCCTTAATTTAGAACTCCTCTGTTGACCATGGTATGTTTTTCTGGGAATTACTTTTAACCTTAATGTCATTCGTTCTTAGTGATTTATTGCAATTTTTCCTTCTCTAACCTTGTGTGTAATTAGCTAGATATTTCCGTTTCAGTATTGTTTAAATTTTAATATATGCTTATATGTATGCTTCTTTTGAATGAACTTTACCATTTGACCTATTATTATTACAATTGTTATAACAAAAACTTGTCTTCACTGCAATAATTATTAAGCATCTTTTTTGTATTATGCGCGATTCGGTGCATGCAAGCCTCCCTAATTTTTATTAGGTATGATAAGATGGTTTGTCCTTTTTTTGTTATGACTTAAAAGGTTTAAGTTCATTAATTTTGGAACAACGGTGTTTTTTTAACTTGTGCTTTATATTTGAACATCTTTCTTTCTTTCTATTTTTTCAAATTCCCATATTGTTTGTTGTTTTCTTAGTAATTTTTTCCTCTAATTCTTTTCATATTTATGTCTGTGCATGATGATTTGTAAGTTTTTGTTCCCTGCTCATTTCTGTGCAGCGTGATGAGTGCTTATACAATATGGGTCTTCTTCTTATTGAGAAGAAAGAGTGGTCCTCACAAATTGAAGAGTTAAAGCAAGCATTTATAGAATCACAGGAAACATTGAAGCGAAAACGTGATGCACATATTATTTCTGTATCTGAGTTGGAAAAGCGCAAAGAAAATCTGAAAAAAACTTTGGGAGTTGAAAAGCAGTGTGTTTTAGATGTATGTAAGAATTCATTATTCCATTGGAACACGTAACCATACATAATTCTTGATTGTATCTTTCTTTGAACTTCAGAGTAACCTTTGTGTTTTATTTTCAGCTGGAAAAAGCATTGCATGAGATGCGTGCTGAAAATGCAGAGACTAAGTTCATATCAGGGAAGAGATTAGCTGATGCACATGCAATCGAGGCTAGTGTTGAAGAGAAAACAATGGAGATTGAAGCAAAAATGCATAGTGCAGATGCTAGGCTTGCAGAGGCAAATCGTAAGAATTCAGAGATTGATCGGAAATCGGAGAATCTGGCTGCTCGTGAATATAAACTGCAGAGAGAACTTTCTTCTTTAAATATCGGGTATGCCATGACCTTCATTGTTTCATGTCTTAGTAGTTTAGGCAGTTCTCTGATTGATGGGTTTTTGGGTACAAATCTTTTTGATTTCTATTAATTTTAACTGAACTTCGATTCCAGGAGGAAAACAATTGAAACAGATGTCTCTAAGCAGAGAGAACATTTGCGGGAGTGGGAAAAGGATCTGCAGGAGAAACAGAGAATGCTTCTTAATGAACAAAGACTTCTGAATGAGCGGGAGGAGAGGGCCAATGATATGGGCATAATTCTCAAAAAGAAGGAAGCAGAGATCGAAGATGCAAGAAAAAATATTGATGCTGCTAGCAGTATTCTGAGAAGTCAAGAGGATGGCCTTAAAGCAAGACTAAGGACTTTAATTGTGAAAGAGAAGGTTAGTTTTCCCTCAAATCATATTTTGTAGCAATCATTTGGATTGTCAAATGCTTGTTGATAGTTTTGTTGTTCTGCTAATTATTGATGCAGGATACTGAGATTAAGAGTTCAACCCTTGAAAAGAAGGAGAAAGATCTGATGGCAATAGAAGAAAGGCTAAGTGTTAGGGAAAGTGTGAGTCTTCTTTGCTTGGACAGAAGAATGTTTAGATTTTGGTATACTTTTGAAAATTAATGCGCAATTAGCTAATCAATAGAGGGTGGGCTTGCAGCGATAGTTTGGCTGCTTCAGCGTGACCTGGAAGCAGGAGTTCCAGTGTAGAAACATTTGTGTAGGTTGAAGGTTGCATATATCGACCTTCATCAAACCCTGGGGGGATGCTTGAAGCCTTTGTGCCCACAGTATGGCCTTAAATAGTTGCAGTTATTAGTTTCTGTAGGCTTTTGCTAATTTATTTGGCAACCATGCTATAAAAATGTTCTCTTATGAAATTGAAGTGTGTAGCTTATGGGTGCCTTAGTTACCCACCCCTTCTTTTCACTGACTTAGGCTTCGTTTGGGACGGCTTTCTTATTGCTTCTTTAAATAACTTTTTAGTACAAAAGTTGAATTTTTTTACTCAAAAGCTGCTTTAAGAAGCAATAAAAAAACCATCCCAAACGAAGCCTTAGAGTTTAACTGCTGCTTCTCCTTTTCATAATCTTTTTTTTTTTTTTTTTTTTTTTTTTTTTTTTTTATAATTGATGTTTCCCGAGTTGATTGCATCCTCTTTCTTTTTGAAGTTTAATGTTCTAATTTTTTCGTTCCTAGTATTAACCCACTTTCCATCTATGAGTACGCCCCATTTGGTTCTTTGTTGATGGAATTTTCAGAAGAATGAAGTAATTTGTTAGGTTTTTTCTTTTGGTTGGATGCAATTAAAGATCATTTTGGATTTTGAACTCCTAAAAACCCCACCCTCAAATATAATGATTTCCTTTTCACTCATAATACAACGGAAAGCAAAATCATCTTTTGATAGCATATTTTGTATCTACAACCAACAAAGGGGGCCGTAATTTGCTCATATGATCTGTTTTTATTCATCTTAATCTTATGTGTTTCTAGTGAATGTTATTCTTATATATATTTCTACTTAATGATCAGGAAGAGATCCAAAAACTTTTGGATGAGCAAAATGCAACCTTGGATGCCAAGATACAAGACTTTGAGCTAGAGATGGTGAAAAAACGGCAGTCCTTTGATAAAGAGGTAAAAAATCATGTGGATTTGCTGGACAAGGAGAAAAGGCAAGTTAAATGCAAAGAGGAACAGCTTGTTAAAAGAGATGAGACATTAGATAAAAAAACTGATGAATTAAAAAGTAAAGAAGAAGTCCTTGACACTAAATCAAAAACTTTGAAGAAGTGGGAAGATTCTTTAAAAACGGATGAGAAAAAGTTGCAGGAAGAAAGAGAGCAGCTAATCAAGGATGCCAATGAGCTAGAAGCTTCTAGAGCTAAACTTCATAATGAGAAGGCAGCTATTGAAGCTGAGGGACAGAAGGTTGTCTTGGAGAAGGAAAATCTCAGATTAACGCAGTTAGAAAGAGAACGGCATCTTAAAATGCAAGCAGAGCTTAAACTAGAGAAAGAGGAATATCGGATGATGATGGAATCACTTGAAAAGGAAAAGGATGTGCTCGGACAGGAGAAGGAGATGTTTGAGCGAGACTGGGAGGTGCTGGATGGTAGAAGAGTTGCATTAGAAGCAGAGATTAAACAGCTGAGTGCTGAAAGAGAGAAGTTTGAGAAGTGGCAACATACTGAAGAGGAGAGGCTGAAAAACGAGGGCCTTCTGGCTATAACTGACTCGCAGAAGGAGCTTGAAGATCTTAGATTGAAGAAAGAAGCATTTGAGAGCATGATGGCCCAAGAACGGGCTGATGTTCATGCAGAAGTTGATAGGGAGCGTGCTGACATGTCTCGAGAGTTTGAACTTCTGAAACACAAGCTTGAGATGAACATGCAGAGGATACAGGATGATGTTGAGAAGGAACTTAAAGAGAAGGAAAATAAGTTTGAAAGGTGGAGAGAAGTGGAACTAAGTCGCATCATATCTTCAACTGAGTCAAATGATTTCAGGGGCAAAAGGTTGGAGATGGAGCTAAATCAATTGCAGAGGGAAAAGGCAGCATTCTCAGATCAGAGGGGAAAGTTAGAAGCAGACCGGCAAGAAATTCAGAATGACATTGATACTCTTCTTCTCTTAAGCAAGAATCTGAAAGATCAACGGGAAGAATTTGCAAAAGAGAAAGAAATGTTTCTTTCTGCTGTTGAGCAATGCAAAACTTGCCACAACTGTGGGGTTCCAATTTACAACATTGATCTTCTTGATCTTCAGCCCTTGAAAAGTACAGAAGGTTCAGAAGAAATTATTTTGCCAAGCCTTGCAGATGGTATCCTGGAAGAGCATATGAAAGGTAGAAGCACAGTTATTTCACCCAGAGTTTTAGCTGTGGGGTCTAGCAATTCAGGTAGCCACATGACACGCTGGCTTCAAAGATGTGCTAGTCTGTTCAAGATCTCTCCCAAAATGAATGTACATCCACCTAGTGATGACCAGATTGGAACCTCATTTGGGGAGCGACTTAATAGAGCCGCTTTAGAGGATGCTGATTATGAACCTGCACCTTCAGGTAATCATTCTTTTGAAAATCAGGTTCATTTTGATTGTGGAGATAGGATGAGTGGAGAACCAGATAGAGTACATAAAACAGGAGATGAGGTAGAATCTTCTTTTGGTGTAGCTGATAGTTCCAATGATATAGCTAGGATTGATACAGATAAAGCTAAAGCTACCCGGAAAACTGTGGTAGTTATTGATGATGAAAATGATGAAATGCAAGGATCTTCTATTCATGTTGAGAATGATTCACAGCCTGAATTAACCAAGCAGGTGCAGCGACATAAACCTAACCGGAGAGCAAAACCCAATCTCATCAGGAGAACTAGGTCCGTAAAGGCTGTTGTTGAGGATGCCAAAGCCATTATTGGAGAAAGTTCCGAATTGAAGATAGATGAGCAACACAATGATGATGCCAGAGGTTCCCAGAACATTCCTGATGAGAGTCAAGGGGCTTCAGTACAAGCTGATCAAGCACAAACTGGAACAAGGAAAAAAAGGCCATCAAGGGAACTAGAGCCAGAAGGTAGTGAAGCTCATTCTGAAAGTTTTTCTGTAGGGGGATGCCGTAAGAGGCGACAGACTTCTTCACTATTGCCAGCTCCTGGAAATAAGCGCTACAATTTTAGACGGTCTACTGTGTAAGCATTTATATATTTTTTTGAACTTGTATGTGTTTGACTTTGTATGCTTTATTTTTTCAATTATAAGTCTAAACAAGGTTATTGATTTTTTTATTAAATCTTTGTCTGGTGAACTTGTATGTGTTTGACTTATTTTTTCAATTATAAGTCTTAACATTTATTGAGAGGTTTGATGGAGAAGTATGGAGAGAATAAGAAGGATCTACATGTGATTTTTATTGATTTATTTAGAGAAAGCATATGATAAAGTTCGAAGAGAAGTGTTATGGTGAGGTCTTAATAAGAAAAGGTTAATAATGCTTATATTCAAGTCATTAAGGATGTGTATGCATGAGCTATTACTTATATTCAAACACAAGGTGGTTTGATCAAATATTTTCTTATTTCAATTGGATTACATCAAGGATCAGCCTTAAGCCCATATCTTTTTGCTTTAGTCATGGATATTCTCACTAGACATTTGCAAGAGGTTGTACCCTAGTGTATGATGTGCTGATGATGTTCTTCTTGTTGATAAGACTAGAGAGGGAGTTGAATGTAAATTTGAATTATGGAGGTCTACCTTAGAGTCTAAAGGCTTTCGTTTGAGTATATATAAAATTGAATATATGGAGTGTAATTTTAGTAATAATAGATCTAGTGGGGGGATTGTGACTTTGGACGATCAAGTCATTAATAGAAGTACATGCTTTAGATATTCTGGGTCTATTGTTTAGAGTGATGGTGAAATAGATGGGGATAATATTAGTAGAATTCAAGTTGGATGGTTGAAGTGGAGGAATGCATCGTGCATATTGTGTGATAGAAAAGTCCCTCTCAAACTTCAGGGAAAATTCTATAAGATGTTAGTGAGACCTGCAATGCTTTATGTTACAGAATGTTGGCCAATAAAAGAGAAGCATAATATTAAGTTAAGTGTTGCAGAAATGAGGATGCTCAGGTGGATAAGTTGCTTTTTTACTCCTAGAGACAGGATATGAAATGAGCCTATACGTGAAAAGGTTAGAGTAGCTCCAGTGGAAGATAAGATTACAGTGAGTCGCCTTAGATGGTTTGGTCACATAAAATGGTGGGCTTCCGATGACGTGGTTAGGAAAGTAGATGCATTAAATTTGACCTATGTTAAGAAAGGTAAAGGTAGACCTAAAAAGTCTGGATTAGAAAATATTAGAAATGACCTTTTTTTATTTGATTTAGATGAGAATTTGCCTCTTAACAGGATACAATGGAGAAAAAAGATTCATATAGCCAACCCCACGTAATGGAATAAATGCTTTTTGTTATTGTGTAATTATAAGTTTAAATGAGGTTCTTGATTTTTTTATTAAATCTTTGTCTAGAATCAAAGGTTTGTTTTAAATGTGCCAGCACTTTTGATATTGGTAGCACTTGTGATTTCGTTCTTTTGCACCCTCACCCCTCCACATAATTGCAACGAGTACACATCATCATAACCATTTGTGTTAGATGGTATTCATTAATGGTTCTATGATGTAACTTAGCAATCATTTGCGTATGCTTAGCTGACATTAGGTGGATTTTGTGCATGCATAAGAATATTTGCTTGTCTTGTTTTATTTGTTAAAGTAATAGCTCTCTGTTACCTTTTATGACATGCAATATGCTATTTGTGTAACTATTGCTAATATTTAAGATTTCTCCGGCTCCTTGATTATAGAATATTCCTATTCTAGTGCAGTCTCTGTCCTACTGTTTCGTATGAGTCACATAACTTTACATTTAAAGTAATTGTTAAGGCTTTGTTTTGATTGAAGGAATGCTAAGGAAATGAAATGAAATCCTAATAACTTATGGATTGATCATTAATCTGCATCTGTTGATTTATGCCCTTTGCCCCTTTTTAAAATTCCTTCAGTCAAATTTCTACCAGCCATAAACAGCTTAAGTCTACTATAGAAATTTAGTAATTGTTCTGAATATATTAGTCCAATTTTTGTTTCTATGCGCCATCTAGACATTTTATGCAAAATTATGCATTTTATGGAAGTTATGTTTGCCTGCTTATAATATGCAGTTTAAATGCAAAAGGCGTAATCACTAATGCCTTGCCAAAATTTCATTTGGCAATGATTGCTCAATTAGGATGTTGAGTTGTCCTGCCCTATTCCTAAACCCTCATGAAAAACTGGCCCGGTACTCATGAAAAACCGGCCCGGTATTATACCAGTGGGAATTGGTTCAAACGGCCAACTGTTGAACTGGTCCTGATTTTTAATAATCGGCCGGTTCATTGCATAATCTATTTAAATAATTTAATTTGATATAAAATATTTTATTAAATATTAAATTAATTTAAATATAACACAATTTAGTTAATAAATTTATAAAATTTAAATTATTATGTACTAAGTATTAACTAATTATACCCACATGATTTCACCATCCTATGTGGGCTCTTTGCTCATAGAAAGAAGGAAAATTATATAAGCAACATTAGAAAAACCTCAGAAGAGAATTTTTTTTGGAAAAATTTGAATACAATATTCAATAAATTTGCTATGTAACATATAAATATAAATTATATATAAGTATATTACATAAATTAATAATAATTTATATTAAATTTATAAATTTATATGTGAATTATATTTATATTAAATGTGAATAAAATTTAAAAATTGATTTAAATTTAAAATTATAGAAAATATTATTTTTGTTTATTTTATTTTTTTAGTAATAAATTTATATTATTGCATGATAATTATACCATTATTATTTCATTTAAAAATAATTAAATTTAAAATTATAAGTATAAATTAGTTATATGATTTATATGTATAAATTATAACAAAATATTTAACTTAAGTTATTCATAATTTATATTAAATTATATAATCATATAAATTAAATTTAGATTAAATATAAAATTTAAAAATTTAAAAATATTTAAATTTAAAATTATAAGAAAATATTATGCATGAATTCTCTTTATTTTTAATCACTTTGATATGATTATATTATTTAGATATTATTTAAATAATTTTAATATTTATTACATCATCCAGTTTAGTTAGACTTTTATATTATTATGAGTCTAAATTCTTAGAAATATAAATTTTTTTAAGGTTAGATTGTGAACCTCTTCTTGTTCGTTGTCCGGTTTCGGGTTTCATAACATTGGAATTACTATATCGGAAATGGTATGTTATAAACATGCAATCATATGTCCTATTAACTTGTTCAAGGTTTGATGGCCAACAAGATTTGTTTTTTTTTGGTTATTCACTCTTGTATGGAAGAATGAGACAAAGATGAAACACCAATGAAGAGAAACTAACATAATAAGTAATAAAAATGCATACTAATAGGTTGTATAATTTTAAAATTTATGTATTTGCAATGTTGATGCGTAAATTATTCACATTGTAAGCTTTGATGTGTGCATTTGCTGAAGTTTTTTATTGTCTTTTGGTTTTTCTATAATTTAATTTAATTTAACTTGGTTAATCACTTATTTCTGTAAATTAATAGTGTTAAATCTCAGCCCCTAGTTCCTGTATGAATCCAACAGCTTAGGATAGAGATTTGTGGAAAGCTCTCTTGACTCACATTGAGTACCTTTCATAGCTAGACATCTGATTTAGGAAGGATTATATTACAACAATTATTCATTATTCTATAGTTATTTGTTTCCTTAGTAAGACCTTTTTTATAAATCTATAAATAGGGATGATGTTGTATAATAAAGTTATGGGTTTTCCTCTCAAATCTTTGATTTTAACATGGTATCAGAGAGGAGAAGGAAGTAAAGAGGAAATCATCAGAAGCCTTACCGGATGGAGCCTTGCCGACAGAAGAAGAAGCATCACGGACGATCACGCTGGATGGAGCCTTGCTGATGGAAGAAGAAGCCGTGCGGATGACCTTGTGGGATGTAGCTTTGCCGATTGAAGATGAAACCTTGCAGACGATCTCGCGGGATGACGCGTTGCCGACGAAAGACATAGACATAAACTTCTATGGGACGGAACTTGCGGGACTGGGCAGCTGGCTGGATGGAACCGCTTGAGCCAGCTCATGTGTACGAGATCTCCCTGTCTTATTCACGGGATTTTCGAACCTGTGAGAATAAATCAGGTGACATGATTTAGTTATGCTTGAGACCTAATTAAAACCCTATAAATATCATCCTTTATTGCTGATAATTAAAAGTAATCTAGTGATACCAAAATGTCTAAAGAAAATTCATCCCAGAGCTTTGATCAATTTGAAGATCCCATGATACGCCAAGAGCGAGGTGATCTCCAAAGCAACCTTCCTACTTTCTAAATGTGAAAAATCACCTAAAATGGTCTCAATTCGTTAAGACATATTTAAAAGGGAAAGAAAAAATTACACCACCTCCTCGGAGGAGGCCAGAAGGAGGAGATCCTAATTTTGGGAATGAGATGAAGAGGACTCCATGATTATGTCATGGTTATAAAATTCCATGACTCCAAAAATTAGCGATATCTTTATGTTCCTTTCCACTGCAAAGGATATATGGGATGTTGCCAGACAAACTTTTTTAAAAGCTCAGGATGCTGCTCAAATCTTTGAAATTAAAATCAAAGTAGGTAGCACAAAACAAGGAAACAAGATCGTAACGGAGTTTGCCACTCTTCTACAAAACTTATGACAAGAACTTGATCACTACAGGTACATAGAACCCATGTGTCTAGAAGATACTGCCATCCTAAAAAACTTTATTGAAAAAGACTGAGTTTATGATTTTCTTGCAGGACTAAATGCAGAATTTGATCAAGTAAGAGTCCAAATCTTTGACAAAGAGGAGACACCATCCCTAAATGAAACCATCGCTCTCATCCATGCTGAAGAAAGCTGACGAGGTGTAAGGTTGGAGGCAAAAGTAGTTGAAAGCTCAACAATGATAACTAGAGAAGCGCCATGGAAGGAGAAATATAAAGACACTTCAAAATTTCAAGACAGAAACTCTTTTTGGTGTAGCTTTTGCAAGAAGTCAAGACATACGAAGGATACATGCTGGAAGATACATAGAAAGCCTCCAAGGAGTGGAACCAAAGAAATGAGAAAAGAGACTCATCATATGTCAAAACCACAACAAGTCGCCTAACCCAGAAACACCGACTAGCTCAAAAAACTCAATGAAGAAGACATTGACAAGATCACATGAAAAACTTTACTACCCACCTCATCAATTATGATCCTTGACCAATAGATAAGAAAATCATTATGGCTAATGGTTCTTTAGCCATAGTAGAAGGCCAATAAGACGTACTCTTATCCTCTTCCCTTACTCTAAAAAATGTTCTTCATGTACCTCAATTATCCACAAATCTTATATTCATATAAAAACTTACCAGTGATCATAATTGCCAAACATTATTTAACCTTACATTTTGCTTATTTCAGGACTAGAGACCGGGGAAGATGATTGGACTTGCTAAGGAGAGAGCTGGACTATACTACTTAAAAGAGCTAAATAAATCAAAAAATAGATACTCTACAAGAAATCTACTATCTGGCTTAATTACTTTAGACTAGGACATCCATTATTAGAGGTCTTGAAACATATGTATCCAAAACTTTTTCATGAATTGAAAAATGAAAATTTTCATTGTGAAACTTGTGAATTAGCCAAACATAAAAAGAATCTCTTTTCCAAACAAGAATGAGAGATGCGATACTCCCTTCTATCTCATTTATAGTGACATATGGGGACCCTCAAAGATCCCCAACATCTCTGGGGCTCGCTGGTTTGTATGTTTCATTGATGACTATACTCGAATATTTTGGATTTATCTTCTTAAAAATAAATATGATGTTAGCACCATTCTTCCCATTTTTCATACCATGATCCAGAATCAATTCAGGGTCAAAATAAAGAAATTTTTTTTTCTGACAATGTTAAAGACTATTTCTACCAAATCCTATATTATTATTTTTAGAGTAAATATAACATCCAAAAGTCCTCCTTCGTTCACACCCCACAACAAAATGGGATTGCGGAAAGAAAAAAATGGTCACCTCCTAGCCTCCAGTCATGCCTTCCTATTCCATCACAATATACACATTCTACTGGGGGGAATATTTTCTAACTGCCACTTACCTCATAAACCGGCTACCTTCAAAAATCTTGGGGCTGAAAGCTCTAATGGATATTTTGTTCTCCTTTTACCCCGAGTTTCGAACTCATAATAACCTTATACTCAGAATCTTTGGGTGCACTGCCGATGTTCACATCCACAACCAGAACAGAGGAAAACTAGATCCAAGGGCACTCTAATGTATCTTCATTGGATACTCTGCCACCCAAAAATGTTACAAGTGCTATCACCCCCCTACAAAGAAAAAGTTTGTATCAATTGATATCACTTTTGATGAATAAAATTCCTACTTTACCAAACCTCATCTTTAGGGGGAGAGTGAAATAGAGGAAGATGATGAAAGTATACTTTCCCCTCTTGACCTTCCTCCACCACATCAAACCAATCATCCTGAAATTCAAAATAGGGAAGCTGAAGACAAAACTATCCTTAGATTTGGGAATGTATATTCCAGGTGTACAAGTTCAAATTGTGCTCCAAAGCAGATCTAAGAATCTGAATCATCCATTGAGAATAAGTTAAGTTCACCACCTCCTTTATTCCCTATAACCAACTTTATATCCTTCAATAATTTTTTCTCCCCACACAAAAATTTCCTGGTTACACTAGACGATATTCATATCCTAATGATATTTTTGAGGCCTTATTTGATAAATATTGGAAAAATGCTATGAAAGATAAAATGCAAGCCCTAGAAAAGAACAAGACATTGAAGATCATCAACCTACCGATATGAAAAAAATCAGTCGGCTGCAAATGGGTGTTCTCTGTAAAATACAAAGCTGATGGTATAGTGGAACGATACAAGGCAAGA
Organism: Dendrobium nobile; assembly: GCA_022539455.1. Taxonomy (NCBI): domain Eukaryota; kingdom Viridiplantae; phylum Streptophyta; class Magnoliopsida; order Asparagales; family Orchidaceae; genus Dendrobium; species Dendrobium nobile. The sequence continues at coordinate 2,915,855 of CM039722.1, read as the reverse complement.
CTAGTGGTGAAAGGGTATACTCATACATATGACATTAACTACCAGGAAACCCTTGCACCCATAGCCAAGATGAACATTGTCAGAATCTTACTCTCATAGTAGCTAAGTACAATTGGCATCTGAAATAATTGGATGCAAAAATGCATTCCTTCATAAGGATATGGAAGAAGAGATATTTATGAAATACCACTAGGATTTAAGGAAAATTTTGAAGGTAACAAGGTGTGCAAACTGAAAAGGGCTCTATATGGCTCAAATAATCACCAAGGGCCTGGTTTGGAAGGTTCTCTAAATTCATGCTTCTTAATGGGTATAAGCAAAATCAAGGGGACCATACACTATTTTTTAAACACTAAAGACTCAGGAGAAGTTATAATACTATTAGTGTGTGTGGATGACATTATATTGATTGAGAATAATGAAAAGGAGAAAGTAAGTCTAAGGAAAAATATTACCAAGGAAGTTGATATCAAAGAATTTGATAGACTTTAATATTTTATTGGAATTGAAGTAGCTCACTCCAGCAAAGGAATCTTCATCTGACAGTAAAAATACATTAGAGATTTTTTTAAGGAGACACGAAAATTAGCATGTAAGCCAACACCAACACAAGTAGAACTAAATCTCAAATTGGAGGAAGGTAAAGAAGATTTAGATGTAGACAAGGGTGCTTACCAAAGACTTGTGGGAAAATTGATCTATCTTTCCCACAGAAAACTAGATATATCATTTGATGTTAGTATGGTCAATCAGTTTATGCAAAACCCAAAACAAACACATATGCAAGCAATTGACAAAATACTTCATAACTTTAAGGGAAACCCAGGGAAATGGATTCAATTTAGAAGAGATCACGGAATAACCCTAGAAGCATACACTGACGCTAATTACGCAGGATCACTAGTAGATAGAAGATTTACCTCTGGATACTGCATATTCCTTGGAGGGAACCTAGTTACATGAAGAAGCAATAAGCAAAATGTGGTGACAAGATCAAGTGCAGAAGCAAAATATAAAGCTATGATACGGGGAATATGTGAGTTACTATGGATCAAGATGATTCTAGAAGACCTAAAATCAATTGGGACGATACCATGAAGCTACATTTTGACAACAAATCAACAATCAACATAGCTCAAAATCCAGTCCAGCATGACAGGACCAAGCACATAGAAGTGAACATACACTTTATTAAAGAAAATTTAGACTGGTCTACTATGCATCAGTCATGTATCATCTAAAGATCAACTTGCAGATATCCTTACCAAAGGATTAGACAACTCTACCTTTCTCAGAATGATTGCCAAGTTGGGAATGACAGATCTGTATTCCCCAGCTTGACTGGGAGTGTTAAATCATAGCCCCTAGTTCCTGTATGAATCAAATGGCTTAGGATAGAGATCCGTGGGAAGCTATCTTGTCTCACATTGAGTACCTTCCATAGCTAGACATCTGATTTAGGAAGGATTATATTACAACAATTATTCATTATTTTGTAGTTTTTTGTTTCCTTAGTAAGACCTCTTGTATAGATCTATAAATAGGGATGATGTTGTTAACGAAGTTATGATTTTTCCTTCTCAAATCCCTGATTTCAACAAGTAGTTTGATACTTACCAGACATTGCCTGCCAGAGAGTAACGATTACCTGGATTAAAATTGTGTAAAATGACTTTTATAACTTTACAAATAAGTTTTATCATGATAATATTCATGTGGAAATATGTTTTTGGCTTTTCTAAATATATGTATTTAATTATATTTGGTAATGATATGTATTATTCGATCCACATTTTACTATTTTAGGGTGATGTATTTGAATTCTGCAAAAGCACATCATATGCCAACTATACACACTTATATTATGCCTTTTTTTAGCAAAATAATGGCTGTGAAAACACTGCATGACATCAATAAATTATTAGTTAATTGCTTGTCAATACTCCTAACAATGCATTCATATTTTTGTCATTGTTTTTTCCACAAAAAAAAAAAAAAAAAAAATATATATATATATATATACCTTTTCACATAAACTTGACTTATTGTTTTTGTTTCAGTGCAAGTACAGCTGCGGCATCCCAGGCAAAATCACATCAGAAAGAAGCAGCCAATGCTGGAAGCTTTAAGGCATTACCTGAAAACAATATTAGAGACGGTGGACATGGTGGTGAAAGAATTTCCTGCCATGATACAGTACCATCAGGCGCTTTGGAAAGCTCTGCTCACTTGTTACAGAAATCTTCCTTTCCAACTGTTCTGGAAGTTAATTCGAATGAGAGAGTTCAGGTATATGATTGTGCAGCAGTTTGGTTAACCCTTTTTTTTGTCTTTGAAAAGCTCATCCATATTTTGATTTTGGGGTTATGATAGAGTTAACCTCATGTCTGCACATGTAGTCCTTTCCTATGTTATTTTTTAATATTTCTTAGGAAGTTTTTTGATTTCCCTTTACAAGAAGAATTTTCACGTCTTCATCTATTTGTTAATGTTTTGTTAACATTCACGTTTTCATCTATTTGTTAATGTTTTGTTAACATGCATGCTGTTAAATATTAGCATATTGTATTTGATATGAAAATAGTACAATTCAAATGCTCAGAATGGGCTACAAACAGGGTAGAATAATCAACAATTATGAAAGTCTATCAAAGAAGAAAGAGCAAACATATTCTACAACTTGCAAGTGACAACAATATAGTTTTGGCAACATAAATGAAAAATTGGTCGACATGTAATAAAGCATCAGTACTGTATTTCTTTTATTTGTTTTAGGTAGAACAATTCTTGAGTAACTTGCGGTCTAAGTATTATAAAATCTCTCTAGTTGTATTTTTTCTTCTCCCTTTTCCACACTTTTCTTCCTCTTTCTTCGGAGTTTACACCCACTCTAAAGATGCTTCATCTTCTTAACCCTTCAAGAAACTTATCAAATGGTGCTCTTGTTTCACTAAACCCTCCTCTCCTTTCTCCTCTTCCAGCTGATCAGCACCCTTCCCCTGCAGTCTGTCGTCAGCCTAGCCTTGCCAGTCTTCCAGCCGCATTCTCCACAGCCATGCATCATCTGCAGCATTGCTTCAGCTCTTTGGTCTGGCCACATTTCCCTGTTCAAGAACACCAAGAACAGCAGCAGTTTTCACACAAGTATTTTTCAAAGCAGCCAAAACCAATCAAGAATTATAATTTTCAGAAATCCAAAAATCCCTCTAACAAGATGATCTCCAATTTTTATTCATTGGCACATCTCTCCAACAATTCTATGTTTTCATGGACTCTATTGACAAATGCCTTGATACCTTATGCACTGGCCAACCTCACACCTCACCCCATCAAGAAATTGGATCTTCGGCTGACATTCTAGGATCGGGTAACCAAATAACATCTCATCACCCATCCCCACCTACAATATTTTCTTTTCTTAAAATCATGAAAATGAACTTCATCGTTTTTATGGGACAGATGTAGAAACTTGGATCTTTAAAGCACAATAATATTTTCATTTCATAATACACCCAAATACCATTGTGTTCGGATCGCTTCTTTTCATCTTAAAGGTTCGGTAGCCACTTGGTAACAATGGTTGCATATGAATGGCCATTTTATTATGAAGGTTTTTAAGGTCTTTAAGACCCGTTTATGATAATTTATTTATTTATTTATATATTTACATGAAATAAATATTTGATATCTAAAAAATATTTTGTTTTTATTTATATTGAATATCAAATAATTTAATTAATATGATTGTGGCGGTGGTCCTCGGTGGGGTGGTGGCAGCTGACGAGGCCCATGACAATGGCAGTTGGGATAGTTGTTCTTAAAAATGCTAAAAATACGTCAAAATTATTTTGGGTGCTTTTAAAAACAACTTAATTTATTTTTTAACGCAAAAATATTTATAAAATACATTAAACATGCATGATTTAAAAAAAGAAAAAAAGATCCCAAATAGGTCCCTATTTATTGTTAGCTTGTTATCCACCTTCCGGTACCATAGTGGAAAAGAGTTACATACGAGCAAAAGTTTCAGCGTTTATAAGTTACCCTTACAATTTACATTCAGCTTTAACATATTAATTGACATTTTTAGATTCATGAAGTAATGATGATGTCTCAACAGTCACCTTTTTCCTCATATTCTTTTTGTTTCTTATGCTTCGACTTAAATAAGTTGGGGCTAATGGAAATTAGTCTGTGTGGACTGCCTTTCCTAAGCAATTTTCGTTGTGGTTTCGCAGCATGAAAGCCATAATCTCCATCATGATGGCGGTATTGTTGAGAATGCTCTGTTCAGCGAGCAGACTGCAGAAAATCGGGAAGAAGCGGACGGAGGAGCTGCAGCAGCACATACCGAAAATACTGCTTCATATGGGGGGTCTGAGAGTGATGATGAGGATTCTGAGAAGCAGAATACTTCAATTGGAAAGAAGCTATGGCATTTCTTGACCACTTGATGTGCTATTAAATTTTTTTAGAGAGCATGACTTTGATTTCATTCCTCTGATTTTTGTTTTTTTGCCTTATTTGAAGGCAATTTTATCAGTGATTTCTGTATTGTTTCCGATTTGTGTTCTTCCTCACTTTTGGAGGGATGGTTGGTTATCATCTCAAAGCCAGTTAGTTGTACTATTGGTATTAACTATTAGAATTTGAGTTAAATGGTCAATGTCGTTCATGTGATTCCTGACCTGTAGCCTTAATTTTATTCTAGGAGTTTGATTTGTTGTAATACAAGTCTCCTGTAGGTTCATGTGATGTATTTAAGGAATCATGTAATTCAATATATATATATATAAATAAATTGATTGGCACTGTATCTCCCCTCGCTTGTGTTGTATTTAAAATTTCTTAAGCCTGCTGGTCAATTGTGTTATAAAAGATCTTCACTTACAGAAGCTACTCTCTGGGATTGATTCTACTGTTGTCATAGTAATGTTAAAAAAAAAAAAGAGATTGTTTTGGTAAGGACTTGTGGGGTATAAATGGTAAATATAAATGTAGTAAGTATTAAATTGCAAATCTGCTGCATTATTTTAGAAATTTAAAAGGGTGAGATAATTGAATGCAGATAAGAAGAGCCCCCTCCTCCCGCGCCGCGCAGGATTAAAAGCTTCCACTGGATGCAATAATGTAGCCACACTGCTGTACATAAAAGCTGCCTAAAGAAAAGGGCAATGCTTCTAGCCTGGACCACTACAAAGTACTTCTCCCTCTCTCTTTCTCTTTCTTTCTTTCTTTCTTTCTTTCTTTCTGAAACACAAGCAGGCATGTGAGAGACGGTGATTTATGAGTTATGGGTTCTTTTTAATGGCATCTTTTAGCAGATCAGCATATCATGTCGCTTTTGTTCTCTTCTGTTTAGCCGTTCAATTATCATATCTTTTAGCAGATCAGCACAATATATAAGTATTTAAATAATAATAATCATATCATTAATATGTGCTTTGTTAATGTGGCACATATCTTTGCATTTATGATTTGATGCCACTGAGATGCTAAAATATTATATAAGTGAATATGATAATGTAAATCCCCCCTTTACCTTTTATCCATATTGCTATCAAATTTCATCTTACAAATGAGCTATACATTGATACCAGTCGTCTCCATTGATGCTTCCTTCAATCATGATGGCCAATCAGAAAGAGTAATTCAGGTGTTGGAAGATCTGTTAAGATTATGTATTTTAAATTTTGGAGGTAGCTGGGAAGATCATGTTCCATTAATAGAATTCACTTATAATAATAACTATCAATCCAATATCAAGATGGTTCTATATGAAATTTTATATGATAGAAAGTGCAGAACTCCATTGAGTTGGGTGGAAGTGGGTGAAAGATTATTATTATGTCCGCAATTAGTATATCAAGCTACTGAAAAGGTTCGACTAGTCAGAGATATATTAAAAGAAGCTCAAGACCGTCAACAGAAATATTATGATTCCAAGCATAAAATTGCAGAATTTGAAGTGAGAGATTTTGTATTTTTGAAAGTGAAACCAATGAAAGGTATTTCTAGATTTGGCCAAGGTGGAAAACTCAATCCTAGATTTATTCGTCCATTTGAAATTTTTGAAAGAGTGAGACAAGTATCTTACAAATTGGCTCTAACTTCAGATATGTTCGAGATACATAATGTTTTTCATATATCAATGCTCATAAAGTGGGTGACAGATGAAAGTCAAAGGATTCCTCAGAATGACATTAAGCTTCAGAAGGATTTGATATATGTGGAAGAACCTGAAAAGATATTGGAAATGGATGTTCATAAATTGAGAAATAGAATTATTTCTTTTGTAAAGGTAAAATGGAAGCATAGATCAATCAAGCAGACTACATAGGAAAAAGAGGCATATATGATCAAAAGTTTCCTTACACATTCAAAAAGTATGAAAAGTGAATTTTGGGGATGAAATTCTATTAAGAAGGGAAGATTTGTAAAACCCAAGTAAGTATTTTTCAGAATTTTTTTTCTAAATTTTATATTAACAATCAAATGATTAATTAATTTAAAATAAAAAATTAATTTAAAAAATAGTAGTTAGTGGAGATGAATATTTGTAATATTACTATTATGTTTATGTCGAATGGATGCTTTCTGAGGATGGGATTAAAATTTGGTTATAATGGCATGTGGGCCCTCTCTTGCAATTATCTACAATTCCTTATCTTGTTCGTTTCACTTAGGATATAGAATTACTTCTTTGGTTTGGAATTTACATTCCCGTAAGCTCTCTTAGTGAATGAATGTGGCAAAGTGTTGTAGGTTTAAGTGGCGGCACAGCGGAAGTTTTACTGAAGAAGCCGTAAGCCAGTTGTTGGAGGAAATCTTCTTTATTTTGAATTCCCTTGGAATAACGGAGTTCTTTCTCTGTTTAGACGCAAGTCAAGGGCTGTAAAGGGATCGGCTTAGTGGCAGTGTAAGCAAAAAGGATTTCGGTAGATTGGAACCCTGTAGCAAGGATCGGAAGTCTCGTGTAGCAAGAGGTGGATATAAAGAGTAGGGTTTCAACTGCCATAGCCCTGGTAAGTAGATTAGTTAGAGCAGAATTTCTAAAGTAGATTTCTATTTACAGAATTAAGGATCATTTATGTTGTACAAGCTATATATAGAATTGTTTTGCTGTGAGGAAACTACAACAAAAAGAGAACATTAAGTGAGAGTTTGGAAGAGTTTGAAGCCAAGAAATGTTTAGAGGAGAAGAGAGAGAAAAGAGAGCAATTGAGAGAAGTTGATAGAGGTAAGTAGTTGTTTGTATTACATCAGTTGTAGTTATCTTTTACAATAGGTTCTAATGAATATATCCTAAATGTGTTTTAGGATTCATCACATATATGAATAAAGAAAGTTTTGGAAGAATTATCAAAGGAGGAAGTTAAGTGGTGTGGAATTGGAAAAGTCAACTCGTCAAGAAGGTAAGTAATGCATGTATATTTTAAATATAATGACTTCCAAGTATAAGTATGGAGGTTAAATCTGAATGCATTAACATAAAATGTTATCAAATTCGTTTAATGTATATGAATGATTATACCTTCAAGTTTTCAAGTATGAACAATCAGATGCATAATTTAATTAGGTAAGTATAAAATAATATTTAGTATGTTAACCTAATTGTTTTCCTATTTAATACTATTTTGGGAAGATGTCAACTTTCTTATATTTGATATGCATTTTAATTATATACTGATTTGAATAGAAATGACTATGAAAGCATGCAATAACTTATGTATGACTTATGAATTTTGGAAAGTGTACTGTAAAAGTAAAGTTTGGATAAAGATTTATGTATAACCTACCAACGCAGGTGGGGCAAAAGGGACTTAAAGAAATGAAACCTGCATAGCATATGGGGCAAAAGGGACCCCAAAGAGACAAAAGGGACCTCTATGTAATTCAATGACGATAATTGTCAGGTTTACCTGGGCTCCATTGAATATGTTTATGAATGAGAAGCCAAATCTTTTAATGAGTAAAATTTATATTCAGTATGAATTTAAGAGGAATTTTATGAATTTTTTTATAGTATTCTAAAATTTATTTATGTTTCCAATATTTTAAATTGTATAATCATTCAATTTAAATGTTATTTAAAGTTGCATATCTTATGGAGCCTCATAACTCACTAGTATTTTTCTTACTAGCTATTTTTACAGTAAAAGGGAAAGGAAAAGTGGAAGAAGTTTGATATGCAAGTATTTAAGTTTTATGTTAATTTTATATTTGTAAGTCTACTCGTGAGGTTAGTAAACAATTGAAAATATTGTGTTACTTTGTATTTATTTGGATTTCTTTAGTGGCTCTGTTAATGTGTTTTTTTTAGGTTTTAATTTGGAAGATGCTTCCGTTGATGTATAAATGGACATATGGTTGGATCTTTTATATGAACTTCTAAAAATAAAAGTTGTATTAAATGTTTTTGAAAGGATAAATGTTATGTAATGCTTATTACACTCAATGGTACTATTTAGGGGTATCATCGGGTGTTACAAAAGTTGTATCAGAGTAATGTTTTAATATTCTGAGGATTTAAGTATGGAAGAATAAGTAAGAGAGCTGTCCAAGAGAATAAGAGTGAATCTGATGGAGTTATTACATAGTCTAGGAGAACTTAGTATTTCTAAGTTAGATAACAAGTCTAATTGCAATTTCACTTATATGAGAAAATATAAAGTAACATCTATTTAATGTGTATAAGTATAAATGTTTTTATGAATGACTTAAATGCATAAATCTTATTGTCATGCATTACATATATAATGACTGAAAGAATACCTGAAGGAGGTGAAGGTCAGTCATCTCAGCCTATTAGGATCTCGGAAGATCCTGGAAGTGCTGCACCAGTAGGGGGTAGTGCACTCAATATAGATCCTGCATCTGTAGAAAGGGATGGTGTGAATGCAATGTGAGGGAATATGATGCAACTACAAATGATGACTATAATGATGCAAATGATGGAAAAGATGTAGTCTATGATGGGATCTGCAGCACATGGTGTTCCACCTATAGTTACCCCAGTTAGGGGTGTAAGTGAGCCGAGTCGGCTCGCTAGCTAGCTCGAGCTCGACTCATTTATGTGCTTGCAAGCCGAGCTTATCTAGCTCACGAGTCGAGCTCGAGCTCGTTTAGTAAGCGAGCTTGAGTTCGAGCTTGATGTGGCTCGGCTCGTGAGCTCGCGAGCAAGCTCGAATTATTTTAAATTTTTTTAAAATTAAATAACTATTATTTTTATTAAATTTAAATATTAAAAAATAGAACATTTCCCATTTCCAAAAAAAAAAAACTATAGCTACGCTTTCCTATTTTTATTAGATTTCAATCTTCAACGGTTCCCAAAAAGTTGCAAAAAGCAATAATTACTCCAGCCCAATTATGTTTCCAAGAAAAAAAGTTGTTGTCAAGTTAAATGCTTTATACAAGAAAAGATAAAAAAGCAAGTCATTTTTTTATCCACAAGAAAATGGCAGGTTTCACCATTCCTTGTGCGGAGGAAAAAAACACTGCAGCACGTTGGCCGAAAAATCGGGCGACAAATTGTAAATTGTGGGAGGGAAACCATATTGAACGGGTCGACGAGCGACTCGACGAGCGGCTCGACAGCTCGTTTATGTGTTGCGAGTCGGTTTTGACAGACAAGTCGGGCTCGAACTGTAATATCAAAATCTGCTCCAGGATCGTCCAGGACGATCTGGATCGTCCTGGGACGATCAGTGGAAATTCTGCTCCAGAATGTGCCCAGATTTTCTCCAGGTGATTTTCTGTACACATCGTCCAGGCCGATTAAGGACATCGTCCAGGCCGATCGGCACTGTAGAAAATATCGGCCTGAAAATAGTCCTGGGAACCGTCCAGGACGATCCAAATTGGTCTGATCGTCCTGGGACGATCTGGCGATCGGCCAGGCCGATCTGAGTATTATAAAGCTGATTTCAGTCGTTTTGAAGAGAGAGAAAAAAATAAAAATATCTGATTTTTATCTGAGGAGAGAGAAAGTCGAGAGATTCTTGGAAAAAGTTGATTTTCGGACGACGCGGAGCCGTTTTCGTCCGAAGAGACTGTTCGAGAAATTGTTGTACGCAAGGTAAGGCACATTCCGCCTTTCTCAATTTTCAGAACCGTCGTGTTTGGCGGTATTTTCTGTCCGGATTTCATTTCCGTTAATGATTTTCGTCTGTATCTTTTGATTGGTTCAGTTTTTACCGCGTAACTTTCTGTATATTGTTGACGTGCGGGGGTGTGCTACTAATCAAAGAATCCTTGGTTATTTTCCGGTTAAAGATTTTTGTCCGGGTATTTTTGATTCGGTGGTATTTTTAGTCGACTGCATTTTTCTGTGAAATTGAAAATTATCTGTGTAGTAGAATAAATGTTCTGAAATGTTGTTATTTACATTCTGTGCGAATTTGGTGAATTTTGATTTGCAGGAAATTTTGTGTAAATTCCGTATACTGCCGTTGTGCTGCCCAATTTTTATCTGATTTTTGATTTGCCCGGATTTCTTCTGAATTGAAATGTTATCTGTATGTGCTATAAAAAGGGAGTTATAAGGGGCCTGGATCCTATGAGATTCAGTTAGTGTCTGGGGAAATCTTAGTTGAGCTCAAATTGGAGAAATATCTATTCTGTTCCGGATCCGAGGAATTCTGTTGTTGTGGTGCCGTGAGCACACATAGTTATTAATTACTCAGAGAATTTCTGGTGCCGTGAGCACATGGGAGATATAAGGGTCAGAATCCGTAGTGATTCTGTTTAGTTTAGTTTTAGCTATGAAATATTATCTGATATCTGATTCAATCTGATTCTGCTTTCCGTATCTGTTATGTAAGCAATTATGATTCTGATACGATATGACCTGAAATTCTGATTTTTGATTCTGTTAATGTGATATGTCTGATCTGTTCTATTTCTGATTTGATACGGCATCTGTTTCCGTACAATTCTGTTAATTTGATATCTGTTCCGTTCAGTTTTGTTCTGATATGATTTAAAGTTCTGATTTCTATACGATTCTGACTCTGTTGATTTAATCCGTTCTGATTTGTATTCTGATGTGATATATGTCCGTATAAGTTTTGATTTGATTCTGTTCTGATTTGTTCCGTTTCGTTCTGATATGTCCGATTTGATATCTGTCCGATTCTGTTCTGATTTCTGTACGGATTTCTGTCTGATGAGTTTGGTTTTGGATTCTGAGAGTTTTGATTCGAGGTTTGTTGCTTTGCTGAGCTGTTGAGCTCACTCTTGTTTTCTGGTGGTTTTCAGGTTCTGGGAAAGGGAAGGAAGTCCAGGAATAGATTTCTGAGTCTGATCAGTAGGTATTATTTGTACCTTTTGATTTTTGTACAGTCATGACTTTTCTGTTCTGTCTTTCTTTATGTTCAAAAGCCATGTACTGTATCTGTAGATGATTGTTTTGAGGAAAAGAAACTATAGATGTTTTATTCCACTGTGTTTGGTGATTTATAGTAGCTCTGTGTTTCTGTGTTTGTGTGTTTGTTTGAGTTGAAATAATTTGGAAGATTCAGTTCAGAACCAAATTCCATAACCAGATCCTGGTCAGTCCGCCCGTTTTCGGTTCCGTGTCGCGGCCCGGTGCGAGCGGGATCTGTCCCGGATCGGGTCGGGTCGTGACAAGCTTTAGTGGTATCAGAGCACTGGTTTTGGAAATTGGTTGGATTGTAAGACAGAGCTTTAGGAAGTGATCAGTGAGCCTGTCTGGGGGTAGTTTTGGGTCGTTTGGCTTTTTATTGTGTTGTTTTTATGTTGTTTTTGTGATAGTTTTCCGGATTTTTTGATTTTCTGTATGAATCAGCCAAACCCAGACATGACAGACGGGCAGAGTGCCAGTCAGGCAGCACCAGTGGGGAGTACAGCCCCAGTGGCCGGTGCAGATACATTGTCTCAGTTTGCTATGCTTGTTGCTCAGATGATGAGCGAGACTCAGAGCAGAGCTGTTACTGTCAGATCAGATGATATTGATAGACATTTGCAGATGTTTTTGAGGTTGAAACCTCCGAGATTTGAGGGCGCTGTTGAGCCCAGAGCAGCCGAGGAATGGCTGAGGAGATTGGAAAAGACCTTCGACGGAATGCAGTGTCCGTCAGACAGGAAGGTTCCGTTGGCTGTTTTTCTGTTGGATGGAGAGGCTAAGCACTGGTGGGAAGGCTAGCAGGCAGCCAGATTTCAGGGTAGACTGAACTCTTTGATTACCTGGGAAGAGTTCACTGAGGTATTTCGAGACTGGTTTGTTCCCCCTTCTGCACGACAGCAGATGCAGGAGAGTTTTCTGAGACTTGTTCAGGGGAGCAAGACGGTGATGCAGTATGAGGCTGAGTTTACTGCCTTAGCCAGGTATGCTCCGCAGTTGGTTAGTACTTCTGCTGAGAGGTGCTACAGATTTTTGAGGGGATTGCGAGATAGTCTGAGGCAGCCCCTGGTACCTTTTCACATTTCTGATTTCTCTGAGTTTGTGGAGCGAGCTCGTCTGATTGAGAATGATTTGATGGCTACTCAGCAGCGGTGGACTGCGAGTAGGAAGAGATTTGGAGGTGAGGCTTCTGGCAGTGGTTCCTCTGGGAAGAGGAGATTTGTGACTGGTTCTGGATCTGTTGACTCCAGGAAGAGTGGAGGATCGTCTGGTACTGCTACCAGTACGATGAGTTCTGGATCTGTCAGTGGGGCACCTGTGTGCTAGAGTTGTGGACGGCGACACCATGGCCAGTGCTACAGGATGGCTGGTCTGTGTTTCAGATGTGGTCAGCCTGGACATAGGATTGCAGAGTGTCCACAGACTGGATCTGACCGACGTTCTGAGTTCCGACCTGAGGGCTCTGTTAGACCTGCCGGTTCTACAGCAGGAAGACCGAGGACTGTTCCTCCACGCCCTGAGGGATTTTCTGGGAGAGGTGGTAGTACTAGTTATGGACCACGGAGACCACCTACTGTTTAGAGGGAGCAGAGTAGTTCTGTTGCTTCAGCTCCTGCTCCAGTTCAGCCACGAGTTTACAGCCTGAGTCAACAGGAGGCTCGTGATGCTCCAGATGTTGTGATAGGTACGATTTACATTTCTGATCAACCCTGTCGTGTTTTGTTTGACTCTAGAGCTAGTCACTCTTTTCTGTCCGAGCGCTGTTTTGAGCTTTTGCATTTGGACTCGATTTCTTTGCCGGTTTCTCTTTCCGTGATTTTACCGGCTGGAAGTAATTTGATTGCTCGGAAGTTTTGTTTGTGTGAGATTGACATTGCTGGCAAGAAGTGGAAATCTAGTCTGATTTTGTTGCCGATTTCTTCGTATGACGTGATTTTGGGCATGGATTGGCTGAGTCTGTATGAGGCTCAGATTGACTGTCTGAAGAAGCAAGTGAGTTTGCTTGTGGCTGGAGAGAGAGTTGTATTTCAGGGATTACGAGGTATTCTCTCCAGTCTGATTTTTGCGTTGGAGGTGAGCAGAATGTGGAAGAAGGGATGCCCAGTCTTTTTGGCTTCGGTGCGGGATCTGAACCTAGAGGTTAGTTCTGTTTCTGAGATCCCGGTGGTACGGGAGTTTGTTGATATTTTTCCTGAGGAGTTGGTTGGTTTACCTCCGGATAGAGATGTGGAGTTCTCTATCGATGTTTTTCCGGGTACCGCTCCTATATCAAAAGCTCCGTACAGGATGGCACTGAAAGAACTTTCTGAGTTGAAAGTTCAGCTTCAGGAGTTGGTCGACAGAGGTTTTGTTCGTCCTAGTGTTTCGCCTTGGGGAGCACCTGTTTTGTTTGTGAAGAAGAAGGACGGGACACTCCGTATGTGTGTGGATTACAGAGATTTGAATAAGGTCACGATCAAGAACAAGTATCCTTTGCCTCGAATTAACGACTTGTTTGACCAACTTTCCGGATCTTCAGTATTTTCGAAGATTGATTTGTGATCCGGATATTATCAGGTGAAAGTGAAGGAAGCGGATGTGGTGAAGACTGCTTTCAGTACTCGGTACGGGCACTATGAGTTTTTGGTTATGCCTTTTGGGGTAACCAATGCGTCTGTTATTTTCATGGATCTGATGAACCGAGTATTCAGGGAGTTTTTGGATCAGTTTGTGATCGTCTTCATCGACGATATTCTGGTATATTCTGCTTCTGAGGATGATCATGCTAGACACTTGAGGATTGTGTTGGAGACTCTGAGGCAGCATCAGTTGTATGCCAAGTTCTCCAAGTGTGAATTCTGGCTGAAGAGCATTTCTTTTCTGGGGCATGTTGTGAGCGGAGAAGGTATTTCTGTTGATCCCCAGAAGATTCAGGCGGTTGCTGATTGGCCAAGGCCGACTACGGTATTTGAGGTACGTAGTTTCTTGGGCATGGCCGGGTATTATAGGAAATTTGTGAAAGGATTTTCACAGATTTCGACGCCTCTGACGAGACTGACTCAGAAGTCAGTACCTTTTATTTGGACACCGGAGTGTGAAGCTAGTTTTCAGAGATTGAAGGACTGTTTGACTTCAGCTCCAGTGTTAGCACTTCCGTCAGGTACGGAAGGATTTCAGGTGTTCAGTGATGCTTCACTGAAAGGTTTGGGTTGTGTGCTGATGCAGAATGGAAGGGTAATTGCTTATGCTTCTAGACAGTTGAAACCACATGAGAAGAATTACCTGACGCATGATTTAGAGTTAGCTGCTGTTGTCTTTGCTTTGAAGATTTGGCGTCATTACCTGTATGGCGTCAGATGTGAGATTTTCACTGATCATAAGAGCCTGAAGTATATTTTCACTCAGAAGGATCTGAATTTGAGACAGAGAAGATGGCTCGAGTTGATCAAGGACTATGATTTGACTATTCAGTATCAGCCTGGGAAGGCTAATGTGGTAGCGGACGCTCTGAGCAGGAAATCTTTTGGCTTATCAGGTTTGCAGCTTACTTTTGATGATTTCCTGATTCGTGACATGGAGCGATTGCAGTTGGAGGTGATTTCCTCCAGTGATTTGGATTTGGCTCAGATGAGTATTCAGTCTTCTTTGGAAGCAAGAATTCAGGAAGCCCAGAAGTCAGATTCTGATTATTCGAAGTTGATTGCTCAGATTGGATTTGGTAAGACTCCTGAATTTCGAATTTCTGATTCTGGTGCTATTTTTTGTAAGAACAGGTTGTGGGTACCTGTGTTTGGGGATTTGAGGCAGGAGATTCTGTATGAATCTCATCATTCAGGCTACACTGTTCATCCAGGCAGTAGTAAGATGTATGCTGACATGAAGCTTTTGTTCTGATGGCCTGGAATGAAGAAGGATGTGGCAGGGTTTGTGTCGAGATGCGAAGCCTGTCAGTTGGTGAAGGCAGAGCATCAGTGACCAGGTGGACTGTTGCAGTCGTTGCCTATCCCTGAGTGGAAGTGGGAGGAGGTAACGATGGACTTTGCGATGGGTTTTCCTCGATCTAGACAAGGGCACGACGCCATTTGGGTGGTTGTAGATCGATTGACGAAGTCCACCCATTTCCTTCCGATCAGACAGACCGATCCGGTGGATCATTTGGCACAGATATATTTGAAGGAAATAGTCAGATTGCACGGTGTGCCTCGAGTGATTGTTTCAGATCGAGATGGACGTTTTACTTCCAGACTTTGGAAAGACATTCAGCAAGGCTTGGGTACGAAACTGCATTTCAGTACAGCCTTTCATCCTCAGACCGATGGACAGTCTGAGAGGACCATTCAGGTGCTGGAAGATCTGCTGAGACTTTGTGTTTTGGACTTTGGCGGAAGCTGGGAGGATCATATTCCGCTGATTGAGTTTGCTTATAACAACAGTTTTCAGTCCAGTATTGGTATGGCACCGTACGAGGCTCTGTATGGCAGGAAGTGCCGTACTCCTTTGACTCTGACAGAGATCGGAGATAGACAGGAACTGGGTGCCACTTTCTTAGAAGAAACTATTAAGAAGATCAGTCTGATTAAAGAAAGATTGAAAGTGGCTCAGGATCGACAGCAGAAGTATTATAATCAGAAGCACAAGTTTGTTGAGTTTCAGGTTGGTGACTTTGTGTTTGTCAAAGTCAGTCCGATAAAGGGTGTGAGCAGATTTGGTTAGGTAAGCAAGCTTAGTCCAAGGTATGTTGGACCGTTTGAAATTTTGGAAAGGATTGGAAAATCTGCTTACCGATTATTGCTTTCTGATTCGATGCCTGACGTGCATAACGTGTTTCACGTATCCACTCTGAGGAAGTGGGTTTCAGACTCTGGTAAGAAGATATCAGCTGACGAGGTTGAGATTCAGGAGAATCTGGCATACAAGGAAGAGCCAGAGTTAATTTTAGCGTACGACGTCCGAAAGCTTCGAGATAAAGAGATTCCGATGATTAAAGTCCAGTGGAAGCACCGGACTGCGCGAGAAGCGACTTGGGAGAAGGAGTCTGACATGAGACAGTCGTACCCGTACTTGTTCTGATTGAGTTTGGATTGGATAATGTCGAGGACGACATTTTTCTGAAGTTGGGGAGATTGTAATATCAAAATCTGCTCCAGGATCATCTAGGACGATCAGGATCGTCCTGGGACGATCAGTGGAAATTCTGCTCCAGAATGTGCCCAGATTTGCTCCAGGTGATTTTCTGTACACATCGTCCAGGCCGATCGGCATTGTAGAAAATATCGGCATGAAAATAGTCCTGGGAACCGTCCAGGACGATCCAAATTGGTCTGATCGTCCTGGGACGATCTGGCGATCGGCCAGGCCGATCTGAGTATTATAAAGCTGATTTTAGTCGTTTTGAAGAGAGAGAAAAAAAATAAAAATATCTGATTTTTATCTGAGGAGAGAGAAAGTCGAGAGATTCTTGGAAAAAGTTGATTTTCGGATGACGCGGAGCCGTTTTCGTCCGAAGAGACTGTTCGAGAAATTGTTGTACGCAAGGTAAGGCACATTCCGCCTTTCTCAATTTTCAGAACCGTCGTGTTTTGCGGTATTTTATGTCCGGATTTCGTTTCCGTTAATGATTTTCGTCCGTATCTTTTGATTGGTTCAGTTTTTACCGCGTAACTTTCTGTATATTGTTGACGTGCCGGGTGTGCACATTTTGGTTATTTTTCGAAGATTTTTGTCCGGGTATTTTTGATTCGGCGGTATTTTTAGTCGACTGCATTTTTCTGTGAAATTGAAAATTATCTGTGCAGTAGAATAAATGTTCTGAAATATTGTTATTTACATTCTGTGCGAATTTGGTGAATTTTGATTTGCAGGAAATTTTGTGTAAATTCCGTATACTGCCGTTGTGCTGCCCGATTTTTGTCTGATTTCTGATTTGCCCGGATTTCTTCTGAATTGAAATGTTATCTGTATGTGCTATAAAAAGGGAGTTATAAGGGGCCTGGATCCTATGAGATTCAGTTAGTGTCTGGGGAAATCTTAGTTGAGCTCAAATTGGAGAAATATCTGTTCTGTTCCGGATCCGAGGAATTCTGTTGTTGTGGTGCCGTGAGCACACTTAGTTATTAATTACTCAGAGAATTTCTGGTGCCGTGAGCACATGGGAGATATAAGGGTCAGAATCCGTAGTGATTCTGTTTAGTTTAGTTTTAGCTATGAAATATTATCTGATATCTGATTCAATCTGATTCTGCTTTCCGTATCTGTTATGTAAGCAATTATGATTCTGATACGATATGACCTGAAATTCTGATTTCTGATTCTGTTAATGTGATATGTCTGATCTGTTATGCTTCTAATTTGATACGGCTTCTGTTTCCGTACAATTCTGTTAATTTGATATCTGTTCCGTTCAGTTTTGTTCTGATATGATTTGAAGTTCTGATTTCTGTACGATTCTGACTCTGTTGATTTAATCCGTTCTGATTTGTATTCTGATGTGATATATGTCCGTATAAGTTCTGATTTGATTCTATTCTGATTTGTTCTGTTTCGTTCTGATATGTCCGATTTGATATCTGTCCGATTCTGTTCTGATTTCTGTACGGATTTCTGTCTGATGAGTTTGGTTTTGGATTCTGAGAGTTTTGATTCGAGGTTTGTTGCTTTGCTGAGCTGTTGAGCTCACTCTTGTTTTCTGGTGGTTTTCAGGTTCTGGGAAAGGGAAGGAAGTCCAGGAATAGATTTCTGAGTCTGATCAGTAGGTATTGTTTGTACCTTTTAATTTTTGTACAGTCATGGCTTTTCTGTTCTGTCTTTCTTTCTGTTCAAAAGCCATGTACTGTATCTGTAGATGATTGTTTTGAGGAAAAGAAACTATAGATGTTTTGTTCCGTTGTGTTTGGTGATTTATAGTAGCTCTGTGTTTCTGTGTTTCTATGTTTGTTTGAGTTGAAATAATTTGGAAGATTCAGTTCAGAACCAAATTCCATAACCAGATCCTAGTCAGTCCGTCCGTTTTGGGTTCCGTGTCGCGGCCCGGTGCTAGCGGGATCCGTTCCGGATCGGGTCGGGTCGTGACACGAACACCCCCTCGACTCGAGCTCGAATCGACTCATTTGCACCCCTAACCCCAGTCACTCCTACCCCTCATAGTAGTAGTACAAATATGGAGGCAGGTGATCCTGCTAGTGTAGTTGTGGATAAGCATTTAAAACTTTTCTAAAGCCTAAAACCTCCTTTATTTAAAAGAGTTTATACTAGAAGTGCCAAATATTTGATTATCAGAATAGAGAAAGTTTTAAATGGAATGAGATGTCCTGAGAATAGACGGGTAGCCTTAGTAATCTTTATGCTAGAAGGTGACACAGAAAGGTGGTGGAGGGGACAACAAATGGAGAAATTCAGAGGTAGATCAGAAGAACAAATCATGTAGGAAGAATTTGAGCAGATCTTCAGAGAATGGTATGTGCCTCCATCAGTAAGGTAGGCAATGAGGAAAGTTTTGTAAACCTAAGGCGAGGAGCAAAGACTGTCATTCAATATGAAGCAAAATTTACAGCTTTGTCCAGGTATGCTCCACAGCTGATTAGTACTTCTGAGGAAAAATGCTACAGATTTTTATCTACAATTCATTATCTTGCCCGTTTCACTTTGGCTATATAATTACTTCTCTGGTTTGGAATTTACATTCCCGTAAGCCCTCTTAGTGAATGAATGCGACAAAGTGCTGTAGGTAAATGTGGCGGTACAGTTAAAGTTTTACTGATGGAGCCGTAAGCTAGTTGCTGGAAGAAATCTTCTCCATTTTGAATTCCCTTGGAACAACAGAGTTCTTTCTCTGTTTAGACACAAGTCAAGGGTTGTAAAGGGATTGGCTTAGTGGGCAGTGTAAGCAAAAAGGATTTCGGTAGGTTGGATCCCTGTAGTAAGGATCAGAAGTCTCCTGTAGCAAGAAGTGGATATAAAGAGTAGAGTTTCAACTACAGCAGCCCTGGTAAGTAGATTAGTTAGTGCATAATTTCTAAAGCAGATTTCTGTTTACAGAATTAAGGATCATTTATGTTGTACAGGCCATAGATGAGAATTGTTTTGCTGTGAGGAAACACAACCAAAAGAGAACATTAAGTGACAGTTTGGAAGAGTATGAAGCCAAGAAATGTTTAGAGGAGAAGAGAAAGGAAAGAGGGCAATTGAGAGAAGTTGATAGAGATAAGTAGTTCTTTGTATTACAACAGTTGTAGTTATCTTTTACAGTAGGTTCTAATGAATGTATCCTAAATGTGTTTTAGGATTCATCACATATATGAATAAATGAAGTTTTGGAAGAATTTATTAAAGGAGGAAGTTAAGTGGTGTGGAATTAGAAAAGTCAACTCGTCAAGAAGGTAAGCAATGCATGTATATTTCAAATATAATAACTTTTATGTATAAGTATGGAGGTTAAATTTGAATGCATTAAAGTAAAATGTTATCAAAGTCGTTTAATGTATAGGAAGGATTATACCTTCAAGTTTTCAAGTATGAACAATCAGATGCATAATTTAATTATGCAAGTATAAAGTAATGTTTTGTATGTTAACCTAAATGTTTTCCTATTTGATACTATCTTGGAAAGATGCCAACTTCCTTGTATTTGATGTGCATTTTAATTGTATACTAATTTGAATAGAAATGAATATGAAAACATGCAACAACTTATGTATGACTTATGAATTTTGGAAAGTGTACTGAATATCAATTTAAAAGTAAAGTTTGACTAAATATTTATGTATAACTTACCAATGCAGGTGGGACAAAAGAGTTCCCATTTATTAAACTGTTTGATAAGTGGGACAAAAGGGACCCCAAAGAAATGAAACCTGCATAACAGGTAGGACAAAAGGGACCCCAAAGAGGCAATAAGGACCTCTATATAATTCAATATCGATAATGTCAGATTTACCTGGATTCCATTGAATATGTTTATGAATTAGAAACCAAATCTTTTAATGAGTAAAATTGATATTCAGTATGAATTTAAAATGAATTATGGATTAATGTCAAATTAGATTTTATGAAATTTTCTCTAGTAGTCTAACTTTTATTTATGTTTTCAATATTTTGAATTGTATAATCATTCAATTTAAATGTTATTTAAAGTTGCATATCTTATGGAGCCTCATAGCTCACCAATACTGGCTATTTTTACATAAAAATAAAAAGGAAAAGTGGAAGAAGATTGATATGCAAGTATTTAAGTTTTATGTTAATGTTTATTTCATATTTGGAAGTCCACTCATAAGGTTAGTAAACAATTGAAAATGTTGTGTTACTTTGTATTTGTTTGGATGTCCTTAGGGTCTCTGTAAATGTGTTTTTTTTAGGTTTTAATTTGGAAGATGCTTCCATTGATGTATAAATAGACTTATGGTTGAATCTTTTATATGAACTTCTAAAAACAAAAGTTGTATTAAATATTTTTGAAATGATAAATGTTATGTGATGCATTTTACACTCAATGATATTATTTAGGGGTACCATGAAGTGTTACACATGATTATTATTTTGGTCAAACATTATCATTATGTCGGACAAATTTAACATTGTTTTAATATTAGTAGTTTTAGAATGTTCAAGAATTTATAATTTTTACATCTTCTATGTAAAGGTGTCAGTAAAATTTGATGTTCACAGACAATACATTTTCCACTCTTCGATAAACTAGCGATTTTGATGGGAGAATTTTATTACACCCCTCGTTCTTTTGGATGGGAGAATTTAATTACATGTTACAATGCAATGTTGCAGCTAAATAATACATGGTAGTGACAAGAATATACTAAAAAGTTAATTAGAATAATTAAAAAGAAAAACTCCATCATACTCCATAAAATCTCTTACTTTCTACATGTTTTCTCAATTTAATTTTCAAAATCTATTAATTTCTATATGTAAAAAAGAAAAAAAACCAATTGACCTCATACATAAAATTTGTCACCAAGACCCGCATATTCTGTAACATGAAACAGACAATAGCCCAGCATCAATTTTCGCATGTCAGCTCAGCTCTTACCTACTCCATAGCACCTCTCGGGCCATCACTCTTCACATTTGCAGGTGCAATAACCGCAAGAACAACAGTGCCACCAAGAAGCATCAGCAAGATCCCAAGGGAATTCACCAGAAAAGCCTCAGATGAATACCGAGAAATCACGTTATTCATCTGGAGAAATGTGGCCTTCTCAAGAATACCAGTACAAACTGTAGCAAGAGCAAGTGCATAGACATACAGGCCAAAGAAGACATGCCATGGAAGCAAGAAACTTCTCTTGTTTTTCGAGCCACCTGGATACCAGAAGGTGGCAAATCCAGCTATCCACTGAAGAAAAAAACAAGCAAAAAGACACTTGAATAATGACAAAAGAACAAGAAACAAAAGAGCTAAGACGAAAAGTTGAGGAATGTGCCTGAATTCCAAATAAGAAGAAACATGCCAGGCCCAACCAGGAATGAAGGCTGTAGAAGTTGTCGATTCCTTTATCATTGTGAAACTTAAGAGCTGCCCATATACCAATCAAGCCCAAAAGCAAGGCAAAAAGTTGGATTGTAAGATGCACTGCCTTTTTGAAGTTCTTCGTGCCTGACACCGTTCGGTAAGCTAAAATGGCTGCAATCATGCAAAACCAAAAATCATTTTGTCACTTGAGTAGAGTTTCACTTTTGACAGGAAAACATCAAACCAGGTTTCCCACTTCGCCAAATGGTATTATAAGTGTATGGTCCTTTTGAGACGGCTTAAGCAACTTGAGAGAAGAAAGTTTAAAACAAAATATATAGAGAAATTCAAAAAACTACTGAACATGATAAATTAACTTGGATTAATTTCTTCCTCATTAAATTGAAATAATACTTCTTTTAAGCCAGGCAAAGTTAGAAGCAGCCAAATATGCCTAAATCCTAAAGCTGATGATAGTCCAACATATATAAGGTAAAAGCATCATTAACCATCTCACCAGAGAGAGCCTTCCGTACAAATGGCATTTCAACTTCAGGCTAACAAAGGGAGGAAGCAATCCAGACCAAGAACTAAGCAGAGATAGAGCTGAGCATGAACGCAACCTAAAAGCTTTTCCAATCATTGAGGTTATTTGGGATGCCTTTCCAATCTAGCCCTCTCCCTCTCCCTCTCCCTCACACTCACACTCACACTCACACGTACCCATACCTGTTAACGGCGAATGGCGCAAAGGTTTCTTTGGAGTCATGGCGCATAGCGCACGGCGCGGCGAGTGCCATTTTGAACATGAAAGATTATTAAAAATGAAAGACAACCATAACATATATAAGTTCGACTAAGTAATATCCAAATATCTCATAATTCAAATATTACAATCTTTTTTTTTAAAGATCAAATAAAAATTTAATCTACTCTTCTTGAAAATCATCGTAATCAGCAAATGTTAAAAGAGCTTCATTATCTTCATCAACATTATCTCCTACTTCATAATCCTCTTCATCACCATCCTCATCCTCATTTTCAATAGCAACATCATGCCTAATTGAAGATTCCTTCTCTTTTCCTTTAGATCTTTCATGAATATTATAGCTTTTATCATTTGATATGTCATTAAACTGTTCCTTTAAATCCTTTTTTTTTTCAAAGTGGATGCCTTAATTTTAGATTTTACGTGCTCGGGGCAGTTAGAGCAAGGCCTTGCATTCCTAAAACCCCCAACGAGGTGTTTGTGGCGTGTAATTCCTCCTTTTATTATTTTACCACAAAAAATGCATGTCACACTGTTGTTGTCGGATTCATTTGTTAGTATAGCAGATTTCCATACTGGAACTTTTTTTAAAGATTGAACTGAATCTGACATTTTATGATCACCTAAAAGCAAATAAATTTAGATAAAAGAAACATAATATTGTCCAAGAAACATAATATGGGGGCTACCAGGGGTCCAAGGGGGCACTGCTCCCTAGCGGGGTTCGACCTGCCCAGTCAGGTCGCGGGGTCAAGGGGCAGCGCTCTTGCAGGGATTTCCGGGGGCAGCGCCCCTGGAACAAAATTTATTTGTAAGAGTAATTTTGAAGTTCGTTTGTATGGAAAGATACCGAGCAGTACAGAGCGTGTACCTAGCTGTACCGAGCTGTATCAAGCATGTACCGAGCTGTACCGAGCATGTACCTAACGATACCGAGCATGTACCGAGCGGTACTGAGCGGTACCGAGCATTTAAATAGCGGTACCGAGCGGTATCATGCATGTACCTAGCGGTACCGAGCGTGTACCTAGCGGTACCGAGCAAGTACATAGCAGTGCCGAGCGGTATCCAGCATATACATAGCGATACCGAGCATACCTGTTAAGTTGTAAATTCTTGTAAGAAATAGTTGTGCAAAACAACAGAGCTGAGCGGAACAGACGGAGGTTGCAAATCGGAGTCGGCTAATAAGATTTTTTATTGGAACAGACGAAGGAGGGGGCGGATTTGGCGGAAGCACTGCTCTGCGGGACGATTCGGGGGAAACAACGACTTCAACTTCGGGACAGATTCGGCTGGATTCGGTGGAAGCAGCGAATGCAGCAAACAGAAAACAAAAAAACCTTCAACTTCGGGACAGATTCAACAACTTCGACTTAGGGACTGCAGGATGTGTTCGGCGGATGCAACAAACAGAAAATCTTTCGTAAAATTAGGACAATGAATAGTCGTTTATCTTAAAATATAGATATATGTTTAAATATAAAAAATATTCATAAGTATACTGAAATTTAAAAATAATTTGGCGCGCTATTTTGCGTCGTGCGCAATGCGCCATGGCTCACATGTGGATCAAATAGCGCGCGCTATTTTAAACACATACGCCTCGCCATGAACATGGCACCGTAGGTGTGCCGCGCCGCGCCGTGCGCCATGGCGCGCGCTATTTTGCGCCATTCACAGCTATGCACGTACCACCCCACAAAATGGAAAAGGATGTAGTAGATCAACAACTATTATCAGGCCTTTGCTCAAAGATAAAATTCAAATAGGGAAGCAGCATTATACCTTCACCATTTAGGAGCACAAAACCAATCACCATTAATACAGGATGCACCTGAAACACTTATAAAAGTCAAAATAAACATAAAGGTAAGAAACAATTTAAGAAATCTATTATGGCATGGACTAAAGAAAGTTGAAGAAAAAGAATTCAATTACATGCATGATTATCGGAGATGACATAAAATTTGCTATACTTAAGCATATACAAACTTAATAAAATAAGATGATGCATCATAACTGTTGGAAATATGTGAAAACTAATTCAAATATAAAGAGTGAAAATGAAGAAAAGAAAACATAAAAGAAGATCAGTGCACAACAACACAAGAATTTCATATAGAATCGCCTAATTAATGCCTAGCGGAGAAGTCCAACGGAAATTAATTATCTAGGGATAACCTAAGTCAATTATCAAAATGCACTGTCATATATTTCGAGCTACATACCTCATGTATTAAATCGCAAAACTCATATTTTCTATTTAGCATAACTTTTCCTATAGCAATGAACCTTGAACAAAACCTATAATAGATGGTCAAGGGGGGTTTCTGACACACCAAATCATTTGTACTCAAATCTTGCACTTTTGACAATATAGTGAAATCCCATAGCCTCTCTCTATATTCTCTATTTTTCACATTTTCTGACTGCTTTTTTCTATGTGAACCTTACAAGTTTTATGAGTAAGATACTGATGTTGCCCACATATAACATTGGATCCAACAGGGGGTATCTTTATACTTTTTCTAAATAAGTAAATGCCTTGATACTTGGTCCATCAAGTTATTTTCTTTGTTGCCAACCAATTTTCTTACCCCTACCGGCATTAATAATAGTAGCAAGGACTGATAACAAAACTTTTTGGTTTAATCAAGGATTTTAGTCAAACTTAATTACAGCTGGATTCACTTGTTAGTTAGAGCCACTTCTGTTTTTTCAACTTTTGCTTGTGCGTTTCTCAGACCTTTTTTATTTTTCGTCTACATCTAAAAAAGATCAACACTCACTTCTTTTTTTATCATAATGATTCGTACAAAAGCCTTGAGATTCTGATAGGAAACAATAAGAAAAAACAGGAAATAATTACTGAAATCAGAATTTCAGCGGATTAACCAAGCAGATTTTTTGTTTTTTATGGATGAAAACACAAGAAAAACATCTTGTTTGCTAGGAGATGAAAAGAAATAGTAAGATACAAACAATCCTCTATTCGAGAGGAGAATCAATCTCTTTAAAACTCTCTAGAAACCACTAAAGCCCAATACACCAAAGATAACTCAGAAATTAGCTACAAAAAAGATGCCCTAACTCTAATACAAACTCGTACTTAAAGCAAACATAAAATTAACATCAAATGACTAAATAACCCTAGAACAATGAACCCTAATAGCGAATCCCACCCCAAGGGGGGCAGAATCAGTAGCCTGCGAACCAGCACGCTTACGCCTGCTGTATTGTAGGTTTGGGTTGGCTTGACCAGTCCAATCATATCAATACCCCGCTCCCAAAGAACCACATTGTCCTCAAGGTGGAAAGAGAGGAATTGATATTTCACCCTTTTGTAGGGATCCCATGTAGCATTAGAATTAGGAAGGTCCTTCCACTAGATCAACACTGGGTGGATGGTGGTTGTTGGAGGCAACCTCCAACGGTACGCTACTGCTCCCATTTTCTCTAATATCTCATAAGGGCCGAAATATCTTGAAGCCAGCTTCTCATTCCTCTTGAAGGTGACTGTCGTCCACCTGTAAGGTCTTAGCATTAAGAATACCCTTTCCTCAACCTCAAATCGGATGTCCTTCCTATTGCCCATCCGCATATTTCTTCATAATCTGTTGAGCCCTCAACAGATGCTTTTTCAATTCTTCCAACACCCTGTCCATCTCCTCCAAGTATGCCTCTACTGAAGAAACTAGTGTGTTACTCTGTCCAAAATGCACCAAGTGAGGTGGATTTCTCCCGTACAACACCATGAATGAGGTCATCTGAGAAGCAGAATGATATGATGTGTTGTACTCTACCCATGCTAACCACGTGGCCCAAAGCCAAGGGGTTTTTGACACAAAGCATCTTAGATTTGTCTCCAAGCTTCTATTTACCACCTCCGTCTGCCCATCGGTCTGTGGGTGGTAGGCGGTGCTCATCTTCAGTACTTTCCCTTGCAATCTAAATAACTCTCTCCATAAATGGCTGAGGAACACCTTATCCATGTCGGATACTATAGCCTCCGGTATCCCATAGAGTCTGACCACCTCCTTGACGAAAGTTGATGCCACTGTCATTGCCGTGTAGAAGTGTCGTAGGGGAATAAAATGAGCATACTTGCTTAGCCAGTCTATCACCACTAGAATCAAGGTGAAGCCTTCAAATCAAGCCAACCCGTCTATTAAATACATGAAAATCTCCTCCCACACCAGATCAATGGCCATGTACTTATTCTGTTAACAAACCTCACAATTGGCTACCAACATCTCCACATCCTAGTGCATCCCCTTCCAATACAACTCTGAGACAAGTCTCATGTATGTCTTCTACACCCTCGAATGACCCCTAATAGCACTCCCATGGAACTCCTGGAGTAAGTGTGGAATATGAACTGATGTACTAGGCATCACAAATCACCCCTGATACAAGTGTCTCTCCCCTTCTAACGAATAGCCCGGGTGGTAACTCCCATCCTTCAATAAATTTTCCCTAATCCTCCCCAATGCCTCATCCCGTGCACTCTCCTCCTTAAGGGCCCCCTAATCCAAGTGGTATCGACACTGCTATCGTCTGTAACTCCCTAATGACAAGGCATCCACTGCCTTGTTCTATGTCCCTGGCCTATACTGGATTTCAAATTCATATCCTAATAACATTGATAGTCATCTCTAGTGCTCCTCTGTCACCATCCTCTGCTCCAACAAGTATTTCAGGCTCTGCTAGTCTGTCCTGACAATGAAATATTGATGAAATAAGTAGGGCCGCCACTTCTGGACGGCTAGCACAATGGCCATCAACTTTCTCTCATAGACTGACTTCAACCTGGCTTTAGCTGTCAACACCTAGCTTAAGTAGGCAATGGGATCGATGGTTCTGCATGAGTACTGCTCCCAATACAGACCCTGAGGCATCTGTCTCAACTATGAAGACCTGAGTGAAATCGGGTAGAGCCAAGACCGATACGGTGTTCATGGCCTTCTCTAATATCTCAAAAGCTGTTGTGGCTACTGTCCACCATAAGAAACCATCATTCATCAACTGTTCTATCAGTGGCCATACGATGATGCTATTACCCTTCACGAATCTCCTATAGTAGCCAGTTAGCCCTAGAAATTCCCTCAACTCCCTGAGATTCTTGGGCAGTGTCCATCTTAACATAGCCTCAATTTTGGCCTAATCCACAGCTATACCCTCCTCAGAGACTACATGACCCAAGTACTCCACATTGGCATGGGTAAAGCAACATTTCTTCAGATTGGCTTTCAGCCGATGCTCCTGTAACACCTATAAAACCTTCATCAAGTGCTCATAGTGCTTTTCCTCTGGCCTACTGTAAACCATAATATCATAAAAAAATACCAACACAAATCACCTGAGATAGAGTCGAAAAATCTTGTTCATGAGAGACTGGAAAGTGGTTGGGGCATTAATAGGGCCAAAAGGCATCATTAGGAATTCATAATGCCCCTCATGGGTTTTGAAAGCAGTCTTTAGTACATCCTTCCTTTTTTATTATGATCTGATGGTACTATGACTTCATATCGATCTTGGTAAAATCACTGCCCCACTTAGCTTATCCAATAGCTCATCTATCATTAGGATGAGAAACTTGTCTGGTACAGTTTCCTTATTCACTACCCCGTAGTCCACGTAGAATCTCCAACTCTCATCCTTTTTCTTAACTAGTAACATTGGGCTAGAGAAGTGACTCACATTGGGCCTAATAATCCCTACTTCTAGCATCTCTGTGATCAACTGAAATTGAGGATAGCGGTAGCGCCTAACATTGATAGGTGACACACCTTCCCTAAAGGTGATATCGTGTTCCTGCTCCCTTAGCGGTGGCAATCCCTGAGGGGCTGAAAAACCTCACTGAACTATTGAATCAATGGATGCACTAAAAGAGGAATGTCCCCACCCTCCTCCAATCTGATCCCATCCAGCCAATATAGCTCCACTATATAACCTTCCCCAAGCTCCTATATGCTCCTCACCATGGTTTTAAGTGATATCATGACTTTGGAGAGCCCATCATCTCCCCTTATCACTACCCTTCGCCCTTTCACCACCTGCTCTATTGTCAATGCTCCCCACTTGATCTTGGTGTCTCCTAAGGTCTGCAGTCACTTTGTCCCAAGGATTACATCAATGCTTCCTAACTCCAATGGGAGAAAATCCTCCCTCACTTGAATCCCCAACACGATCAACACTACTCTCCTACATATCCCCCTAGCCATCTCCACCTTCACTGCATCCATCATCACTCCATAACACCCTGTATCTACCAATGTCACCCCTAATTAGTCCACGACATGGTTGCAATGTTTAAAATTAGGTAATCGGGTATTGAGGCATTTTTCATTCGTGTGGCGAGGCATAAGCCTCAAGGCGGTTTGAGGCATAAGCCTCAAAATCAAAAAATAGCGTAAACATAAAATGTTAAATTTTTTATATACTAATGAGTAAATAATACAACAACAACAACAAGCATTTGTCCCACTACGTGGGGACAGCTACTGAATCCTTTTTCGTCATTGTGTCTTGTTAAAAGTCAAACTCTCATTTAAAGCTAATAAAAAAAGATCATTTCTAATATTTTCTAACCAAGTCTTTTTAGGTCTACAACTACCTTTCTTAACATAAGTCAAATCTAATACATCAACTTTCCTAACCAGGTCATCGGAAGACCTCAGACTGTCCGTCTGTCTGTGGGTGATATGTTGTACTGCGCTTCAAGAATGTACCCTGCATCTTGAATATCTCCTTCCAAAAAGAGCTCAAGAATACTTTATCCCTGTCTGAGACAATAGAGGTGGGAACTCCATGCAATCGAACCACCTCTCTGATGAAAGTAGATGCTACAGTAGGGGCTGAAAAAGGGTGCCATAGTGGAATAAAATGGCTATACTTGCTCAACTGATCCACTACCACCATGATGACCGTATACCCCTCAGACTTGGGTAATCCTTCAATGAAATCCATAGTGACTTCCTCCCAAATCTTGTTTGGAAGCACCAAGGGCTGCAGCAAACCACTAGGGGCACAAGCCTGATACTTGTTCCGTTGACAAATATCACATTTGCTTACCATGTCCTCGACATCACTTCTTAACCCTTTCCAAAAAATTCGGCTTTCACCCGCCGATAGGTCTTTTCCACCCCTGAATGTCCCCCAATACGGCTGTCATGGTACTCCCGTAGAAGAATGGGTACGAATGCTGAATTACGGTGTAGTACCAACCTCCCCTTGTATAACAAAAGAGAGTTCTCCAGGTGATACCCTTTGAACCCTCCTCCCTTCTGGACAGCCGCCCGAATCCTCTCTAGCTCCTCTGCATGTTGATTTTCCTTCACCATTTCACCCCAATCAACCAATTGTGGTACCGATAGTGCCATCAGCTGTGAACACTCAATACGAGAAAGAGCATCTGCTGCCTTGTTTTGAGCTCCGGGCTTATACTGAATCTCAAACTCATACCCCAAGAGTTTTGCCAGCCACCTCTGATGTTCTTCTGCCACCAATCTCTGCTCTAGTAAGTACTTGAGACTCCTCTGATCTGTACGAACTATGAATCGTTGCCCCAATAGATAAGGCCGCCATTTTTGAATAGCCAACACAATGGCCATCAGTTCCCGCTCATAAACTGATTTCTGCCTTGCTCTAGTTGATAAGATTCGACTGAAGAAGGCAATTGGCCTATGATTCTGCATGAGTACTGCTCTCAAACCCACTCTAGAAGCGTCAGTCTCAACCACAAACTGCTGGGTGAAATCTGGAAGAGCCAAAACCGGGGCACTAGTCATGGCTTCCTTCAGAGTCTTCATGGCTTCCTCTGCCTTCTCTCCCCACTGAAAGTTTTCCTTCTTTAGCTGATCAGTCAAAGGGCTTGCTATGGAACCATAGCCCTTGATGAACCTCCTGTAGTAGCCAGTAGTCCCAAAAATCCCCTTAGTCCTTTAAGGGATTTTGGTGTAGGCCAATTCACCATGGCCTCTATCTTGGTGGGGTCAGCTGCCACTCCACTCTCTGAAATGATGTGTCCCAGATACTCCACCTCCTTATGAGCGAAAGAACATTTCTTCTGATTGGCATATAGCTGATGCTCCAATAATGTCGTGAGTACCACCCCAAGATGGGTGATATGGTCCTGCAGAGATTTGCTATACACCAATATATCATAAAAAAAAACTAAAACAAACCTCCTCAAATAGGGCTGGAAGACCTGATTCATCAGGGTTTGGAAGGTGGAGGGAGCGTTAGTGAGCCCGAATAGCATCACTAGTAACTCATAATGACCCTCATGTGTCCGGAAAACTATCTTCTGAATGTCTTCAGTCCTCATCCTAATCTGGTAATAACCAGATTTCAAGTCCACCTTGGAGAAGATGGTGGCTCCCCCAAGCTCATCCAAAAGCTCATCTACCACCAGAATAGGAAATTTGTCCAACACAGTCTCTTTGTTGAGGGCCCGGTAGTCTACACAGAATCGCCAACTACCGTCTTTCTTTTTCACCAAGAGTACAGGACTGGAAAATGGGCTCACACTGGGCTGGATCACCTGAGCCTCCATCATCTCTGCTACTAACCTCTCAATCTCCTCCTTCTGAGCAAGAGGATATCTGTAGGGCCGCACGCTGATGGGTGCTACCCTTGTCTTCAACACAATAGCATGCTCCCTGGATCTGATAGGGGGTAGCCCTTTGGGCATCTGAAACACTGTGGAGTGCTGCTGTAGAAGATCCTGGACCACCTCAGGTATGACTTCTGGCTCTCTTTCTACCTCCATGCCCACCTGCTGTAGCTCAATCAAATAGCCCTCTCCATCATCTCTCAAAGTCTTGAAGATGGACTTCAAGGCCACGCTGGATTTGCATAAACTGGAGTCTCCCTATAGTGTCACTCTCCTGTTCCCCTTCCCATACTCCATGTATAATTTCTTCCAATTCACCTTCATCTCCCCCAAGGACTGGAGCCACTGCATCCCTAGTATCACGTCAGTACTTCCCAAGTGTCCAGCAGTAGGAAGTCTTGCACTATCTCCTCTCCTTGCAATGTAAAGGTCACTCCCTTACACTGCCCGCTACAACGCTCCTTCTTTCCCGTGCCCAAAATGACTCCTACACCTCTCCCCTGTGTCACCGGTAGCCCCACCCTCTCCACCAATTTGCAAGCAATGAAGTTGTGGGTGGCCCCACTATCAATCAGAACCATCACCTTGTACCCTGCAATCTCCCCTTCCAGCTTCATGGTGGAATGTGATGTCAGTCCTTCTATGGAGTTGAGTGAAACCTCAACCATAGCAAAATGAGGGTGCTCCTCCTCTTCTCCCTCCCCCTCAATTGCCCATGTGTCCTCTTCCTCCTCCTCTGAATCCCCCACTATGATCACATGTAGTGTCTTCTCCTTACACCTATGCCCCGGTGTAAACTTCTCATCACATCGGTAGCAAAGGCCCTTGGCCCTTTTTTCCTTCAGCTCTGAATCAGTTAATCTCTTAAACCCCCCTTGGTTCACTGCCGTAGTGGTTTTCACCTTAGTTACCTCCCTAGGAGAAAGGATGGTAGCTGCCTTTGGGCTTCCAATAATGAGTGGTGGTCGGTAAGTGGGGTAAGGCACCCCTGATCGCCTCGGTAGCTCCACCTTCAGCTTGTCCTCTACAAGCTGTGCAGTCTCCATGATCTTTACTAACCCATGTGGATCCACTACTCTGATGGCTGCTCTGATGTGAGGCTTCAACCCCTTCATGAAATTTCCCTCCAAAAGGTCGTCTGGAATACCTCTCAATCTGCCTGAGAGTAGCTCAAAATGCTCCCTATACTCTGCCACTGTGCCCTCCTGCACTAGAGCTACCAATTGCTCATAGTGTGTACCCTCACTGGACACTCGGAATCTATGAAGTAGGAGGTTTTTGAACTCCTCCCAACTCCTAACATGTTGTCTCCCTTCAAGCCATTGAAACCAGGTCAATGCCATCCCCTCTAAACAGACTGGAACCGCCATCAACTTCTCTTCTTCTGTGACGCCATTCACTACAAAATAGCGCTCCACCCTGTAAATCCACCCATAAGCATCCTCCCCTTCAAAAATAGGAACCTTCAATTTCCTCATGCGGTTGTCAGTTCGGTGGAAGGTTCTTCCATCTCCCCATGTCCCCTGAGCAAATCCCTCCCCTTGTGGTCTTCCCCTCCTCTCCACCGGGTAAGGATTTTGAATCCCTCTCCATGGTGGTTCTCTTGGATCTCCATAGCCCATGTCATAGTCATCCCTTCTTCCTCCCTGTTCCCACGTGGCACGGTTCCCATCCGGAAACCCCCCCATCTGATTCGACCACCCTTCCCGTGGGCCGTGAGGTCCCACCGAGCCTATGTACGGCCGGCCCCCTTGACCACCGGCCATCCCCCATGGTCCGCCCACTCCAGACCCTTCTCCCCCTTCCCTTGACCATTGCCCTTGCATGCCCTCTTCACTCTGATTTACTCCTTCCCTAATTGGAAAATTAGGGTTAGGGTTCGTCACCGGAGATTTCCCTTTTTCCTTAGGATTTGATGGAGCAACTTGGGCTTCTAACAATTTCCGGATCATCTCTTCCATTCCCCCAAATCTCTCCTCTAGGGTTGAGAATTTTCCCTCCAACGAAGAAAGTTTCTCACCCACTTCCTCTTTCAGTTGGCCCATCTCTCCCTCCAAAACTTCTACCTTCTTTGATGCCATGCCGTCTAGGATCGAGAGCTCTGATACCAAATTGATACACCTTAGATTTCACCAATTTGTCTTTGCCCTAATTATTCTCACAAGAGAAGAATTTGTCCACCAAATGCAAATAAAACATTCACAAGAGAAATGAGATGTAGGACAAGAACATTCGCATTGAAATCCAAAAATAAAACAAGATATGTTGTCCACTTCGAGAAGGACAAGATCTCCCACAATAAACCCTAGAAAAGCAAGAGAAAACTAGAAGAGACTTTTCTTAACAAAAGATCCCCAGAAAATGAACCCTAATCCCCCTTTCATACCACCCCAATATCCCAACACATCCCTAAATTACCTCTCCCAATCCACCCTCCATCTCCCCTCAGGATTCCCCCCCCCCCTTAGCCGTTTGATCAAAAGGTGGGCCCATGGGGCCCACCATGGCTTCCTCCCCTGCTTCCTTCGGGATCGCCCGCCTGCCCGCCCCCTCTCCGCCTGTAGACCCACGTGGGTCTGGGCGGATGGACCGGGTGAACCGGTCCATCAGTCTACCTTGATTTTTCTAGTGAAGTTATGGTCTATGACTTAGTTCGATCTCTTTGAAGAGGCATAATAGTGATCAATACAATAAAGCTCCTCAAAGTGATGAGGGTAACATAGCAATCTTGCCCACATAGCTCTCCCTATACGTCAAAGAAGATGATAATGTGTTTCATACACCTTGAGCTAATAATGATAATTGTACATCAATGATAGATCAATATGATAATTATTTGTCTAACAAAGACAGGAGGTGAAATAAGATTAGGATGTGAAATGGGATTATGTGGGTTCCCTTAACCATCCTTGAGTGGGGTGTATTGAACATCAGTTCTAGTCGAGGATTACTACCAACTATTTTCAATGTTATACAACTTTGTGTGGAATGCTTGGTAGGATGGTTGGGCAAAGAGGGTAAAATCATCAAATTGTTATGGTAGATGAAGGAGAATGTCAAGTTTACTTCATATGTTCAGCCTTAATATGAGTAGTCATGTGAAGGAAAAACTTTAAGGCTTGAAAATTTTCTATGCAAGTTTTGGTTGAAAGTGCTTCAACTTTTGAGATTTTGGTATATTTACATGTCAAGAATTTGAAAAGTAATTGTTGAATCCTATTTTATTCAGTGGATAATTTAGGCTGTACTTCTCTCCACCTGTGCAGTAGGGAAGATGATGCAATCAGAAAACAAGGAGAGAGAGAGAGAGAGAGAGAGAGAGAGATTCAGACAAAATCTTTACTATCCCAACTAGATGTACATGAGTAATAGAAGTGAGGGCTCTATAATGCAAAGCTAAAACTAAGAAAAGGGAAAGTGACATAATATCTTTGTTTTGATGTTTCACTGTATATGTCTCGTTGCGGTTCTCCTGCATATGAATTCCTCCCCCTATTTACAAGGCTTGGAGAGTATGGGGGGGTATGTACAGGATACATAGATGCCGCGGTGGTGGTCTTATGTTAGTACCGTAGCGCTCGTACGTGTCAAACGCCTAGTGGTTGCCCAATCAAAAGGTGACGCCTCGTTTCTCAAAGCGACGCGCCACAGCGCCAAGTGGACTCACTATTGCAAGATTTGTCAGTTTGACCCGTATGTCGTTTTGTGCCTTTTAATGCTGCAACGCTGATCTCCTTTGCGCTGCAACGCTTGTCCTGTTTATAAATAGGAATCTATGTCTCGTTTGTTTTCCTACATTTCAATTTTCTGTCTTACGCTTATGTTCTTCATTCCTTTTTGAGCAATGGCCCCCAAAATGTTGAGCAAGAAGAGATCCTCTTCCACATATGAAAATAAGTTCATTTCTATCGAGGCTGAGGCAAGATTTGTTGAATTGGTAGTCACTAAACAACTTATCCATGAGCGAGGTTGCCAAAGGTCTTCTTGTCATGAAAATCATTATAAGTTGGGGTTGGGAACACTTTTGTGAAGAGCTCTTTGCTGTGATTGTATATGTTGTGAGGGAGGTTTTCACTAACAGGAAAGAGGATGTTGAAAATAAATGTTATGTAAGAGTTAAGTGGATTCCCTTTGATTCTGTTGCCAACCGTCTTTATAAATGAATGATTTTGAGTATGACGAGTACATTGCTTTCTTTGGAACCCCTATTGACCTTGAGGAAGGTACTTGTGAGCCCAGATTATCTAGTAAGCTTGTTAGCGCAGTAGTAGGAGTACTTTGACTCTTAAAACTTTTAAGTGATCAGGTTTTGAGTTGAGAGAGAGAATGGTCGTAGTGATTGATTTTTGTGAGGAAAGCAGGGGACGGTAGGCTCACTATTCTGGGATGCAAGAAAAATAGTATCATTACCAGCTGAATTTAATAAAGTTTTTATAGGGATATTTAAGAGGAGCCCCTTTGTGGAGAATCGCAATCAGTAACAATTCCCTTCTGCCCCTAAGTACCCGTCCTTTGTGTGGACCTGGACTAATGATGATGATAATGATGAGGAGGATCAAGACTCTGAGG
The DNA here is from genome assembly GCA_022539455.1 of Dendrobium nobile. Classification (NCBI taxonomy): domain Eukaryota; kingdom Viridiplantae; phylum Streptophyta; class Magnoliopsida; order Asparagales; family Orchidaceae; genus Dendrobium; species Dendrobium nobile. The sequence continues at coordinate 2,880,085 of CM039722.1, read as the reverse complement.
ATTAGGAGTCATTGTTGTATTTCTTTGTTTGTTCTTGGCTTGAGTGTGAGGAGAGAGAGTGAATGTATGTTACCCTTGATTTGTAGCATGTTTTTCTTTTGTTTCTTTTTCATTTCATTTCCCTTGGAAGAGAGCCCAGTGATCAGATGTTGTAGTTCTTTTGGGATGTTGTGATGGTTTTGAGAGTCATTTTTAATGTGGTAGTAGAGTAGTGCCCAAGGCACTAGTTATCTTTATTAGTTGTTTAGATAAATGTATCACATGTCTTGTGCTTTTTTATCATTCATTTAAAAAGCATGTGTATCTATTATCCACTTTTGTTTAAAATGTGTTCTATTGTTTAGATTTGATTTAATTTTCTTATACTTAAACTGTTGTGCATTGTTCTTTACAGATAATGTAATTGATTACCTATTTAGTCAAAATAAAAAATATATAAAATTAAAATTATAATAAAACCCTAAATTATATTTTGAATGAACATTGCCTAATAATTCATAATTTGAAAATTAAAAAATTAACTAATCTAGATTATTTAAGCTAATGGCTTAATTTTGAATTTAGAAACTATATAATAACTTATATTGACAACTAAATTGAAAATGAATAAATAAGTTTACGGGTTAGATATGAGTAGGTTAAATTAGGGAAATAATAGTGAAACATGAAACTGGAACTAGTAATCTTATTAAATCCTTATCAATAGGATTACAAGAGAATGAAAGTAAAAAATTGATATTCAAAATCAGTACGTATGTACTTTACAATATGGGCTTCGAAAATTTGCGCAGTCTTTTTTTTTTTTTCTTTTTTTTTTTTTCAGGTCATCGAGGAGAGTTTTAACATTTAAGTTCAAAGGCAAATTTTCAGAAGACAGATTGAGCTTTGAATAAGACATTACCCAGAGATTTTGCCCTTATTTTGCGAGAACTTTATGATCTGAGTTCAGGTTTCCTATAGGCGCAAGCCCCTATAGTTAATTACCCATACCGATAATGAAAGAGAACTTTCGATTAATGCTAGTCGTCAAATAGTTACATAATATCTGGCGTATAGTAACAATAAATTTAGGTATTTGGAAATTTAATATTTAAATTTAGAAATTCACCACCTTGTACTTAGAGCGGATGGTGGGGGGAATGATGATAGATTCGATCAAGATACCATGGTTCCATCATCTCGGTTCATCATGGTCACTAGTCTACTTAGTCAAAGGAGGTAGTCAACCCAACCTGACCGAAGGGTCCTTGTTGGCAGACATGAGTTTCCTCATACAATGTTATTTAATAGACTTGGGGTGAATATTTATCTAAAAGGATAAATTTAATTCACTTTAGCTAATAGAGGGATTTGTACCCTATCGATTACATCTTATTGATTCAGTACTTAAGGATTTAAAGACATTAGAGAACATATAGGCTCTGACCATAACAAAAAACATCCAATCATAATCGTTTACCTGTAGTGTAATTTGGCGGCGGGACCATCGATTAGAGGACACATGCAACATCCTTCCTAAAAAGAAGATGGTTTGAGAATGTATCATAGTGATATTCTCAACTAGACATTAGCTCTTTGTGAGCTGAAGTGATTTTCATATTTTTCCACCTCGGCAAACAGTTGTGGAGGGTGGATGGGTATTTTTTTCTTTAAATATTTTGGTATTTTTATTTCAATTTTAAATATTTAGGTTTTGGTGATTTTGAGTTTTGATTTTTTGTGGGAATTTGGAAGGCATTTTTCAAATATTTAAGGTCCCCTTTGATTGAAATCTTCTATCAACACAGCCATCATCGGGGTGTTTATAGACAATTTCACTTTTTTGGTCAAACCTTATCGACTCAGTCTACTTGCTGACAGAAGATCAGGTTCATCATCGGCTTTATGCCTTTATTAGTTAATTTTTATTGTTATAAACCTTAAAAGCCTAATATGAACGTATAAAATAAATATCCCGGTCAGCACTACGACCATATATTTGTTTGTTGGTTCAAGTCGTGCCAACTCCTATACTTTCAAGGAGAAGGATCAGACTTGAACTAATATTCATGTTTGATCCGCACATCATCTTCGGACATCATGTGTGTACATGCAACACGCTCGCTGGGGTCTATACAGGTATATACTTTTGTATGTATTTTGCATAATGTACTTGTATGGCCATCATATGTACGCAATATAATAGGTTTATATGACACATGCATATTAACGCATACATTTATACTTTCTTCTGCATGTTAACATATTCACGTATGTGTTTGTATTTTTGTATGTATGCATGCATATTGACATATGTATTTGCATCCTGCATGATATGTTTGCATGTTACATGTTGCATATTGCAATGTGTATTTTGCATGCAGCAATGTATATGCATATGGTACGTTTATATGTTAGGTGAGGATGTCTGCAACAAGTCTACTCATTCTTAAGTATAAGTAGTTTGTGTCGAACATTTGCGTAATGTACGTAGTGCATTTTGAATGTTGCAGCATATACATGCATGATGCATTTTGCATGTTAATGCGATGTGCCACCACAACATGGCATATTTTGCATGTTGGGTGATATGCTCTCATAATGTGTTTTGCATATTGTAATGCATGTATAATACATTTGCATGTAAATGAAATGCACAACTATAGCATAATGCATCTAGCACTGCTGAATGACATGCTTGAATGATATATTCTGCCTATTGCAATGCATGTGAGAGGGCATTTTAAGGTGTTTGATATTAATCAGCTGTGTGAATGATTATCATTTGAGTGTGCGCAACATTTTATTTTAGAAGATCGTAGACACCTTATATTTGCTTGTGTGAGTGTTGCGGATCTGATGGCGTGGCATGGCACTATGGGCTGCTCATTGGTTATTGTAGGTAGGCTATCATGCATCACTAAACTCCTGTTGACAAGTAGTGATCATTTAAAAGAAGCACAAACTTTCTTGAAGAACCGGTGAACGCTTTTTGTTCGCTTGTATGAATGTTGCGGATCCAATGCTGATTAGCAACACACTGGGTCTCATTTCATCTTTTGCAAGCTGTTTTTTTCTTCAATATTAGCTTGTGGGAGTGTACTTCAGCCTGCAAAAAAGTTGTGTGGTGCGTCAGGGGCCTCCTACCTATCGCTTAATAAGTAGACTAAGTTACCCAGTGTGATAGCCTGGCGCCGCTCATTTACTAATTCGATTTACCAATGGTCGCTTATTAGTGAATTGTAGCATTGCGTTAAGGGTCATTTACTGCTTTCTGTATGAGAACTGTTGTGCACTGATGAATTTCCTACAATAGTTCATATACGTCTGCATTTATTACAATCATTCTACATTTGTTTGCATATAGTATGTTGTGTATATGCCTATGCTCGCAGAGGACCCGTCACGCCTGCAACACATTTACCATTTTTGCTTGTAAGTAGGATCGTTGTATGCATTGCAAGACTTTTCACTGTCATCTACGGGCAAGTTGCACCGAATGCAGATCTCCTAGTACGGTGTACAAGTGTTTGCATTTACTATGGCTATTCTGCATCTGCTCATAGATAGTATGTTGTGCACATAACGGTTCTTCTACAGCAGCTCGTAAGAGCTCTTATTCACTGCGGGTTATTGGTCCTTGCTTGTAGATAGCATGTTGGGCGCATGATGAGTTTCCTACAGTTGCTTGCATTCACTGCATATCGACCTCCTTTGGTTGTGGGGATCGATGTATTTGCTTAATATTAAATAGTTATTGATTACACAGGTGTTACATCAATCATTGCCTGTTGTTGATCCTCACCCATAGACATGCTATTGGCAAATCTTCTATTATTGCCAACAAGTATTCGCATTCATCGTGTGTTGCACTATGTGTATTTGCAAGAAGCTTTATTGCTTGCAAATGTGCTCATTTGCATATTGATGCTAACTACCGAGTGAGTTGTCTTCGTCGTTACTTGTAGGTGGAATATGGTATGCATGATAAGTCTCTCACAGTGGCTTGTAAAAGCTCACATTCATTGCAGGTATGTTGTCCTTGTTTACAGAAGATTGTATGCATTGTAGCTCTTTTATCCTTGATTGCATGAGAACTGCACTTCATCTCAAGCAACTCATTGCATTTCCTTCACCTGCATGGAGTATATGCATTTGCTAATACTTGATTGATGTTGACTGTGAGGGCGTCTTCGCAATCATTGCATGTCCACTCTCATTACTTGCAGGTGAATAAATGAGTTTACTTGCCAGCTAGCTAGCATTAATTACAAGCAAATCGTGTTCACAACAATTTCTTCAAACATATTTTGCTGATGGATTTCCACCTCCCTTGCATATCGGCCGCCACTATGCATAGGAAATTGTTGTATTTGTCTGTAAGTCAGTTGACACTGATCGCAGATCTTCGATTTTCAGCTGCAGGCGAGCTATTGCATCAAAATTTCCTTGCTTGTGCTTTCATCGCAACCTCTTTAGATATACTTTATAGGGAAACCATTATATTTTGCACCATGCTTAGTGTTGTTATTTGTAGGTGGCTTAATGTATTAGCTTGCAAGTTTATTGAGGTCAACTGTAGATAGATTGTATTCAAATCACACACCATTCATTTAGTGAGCTAGCATATCCACAAGAGCTTAATATTACCGCCTTCCAAAAGGCTGTCACATTTTTCTCAACCATGTCGGTTGTTACTCACAAATTTATGTTTGGAAATTTGTTTATTGCAAGTCTTTTTTGTTCATTTACATTTAAATTTTTGTGTTATTTTTATAAGGTGCAATTTCAATAAATTTAGCTCCATGTATAGTGGTTAAAGTTATCTATATTTTTTCTCTATTTGCTCTGAATCTCAGCAACCTCCCGGAGTTTCCCTCGTTTAAGGGAATTTTGGAGAGCTGGGCCTTCCCGCTATGCTACAAAAGCGTGTATAGTGAGTGTCAGGAAACACCGCAACCATGGTTTTTTAGTCCCACCATGCTATGAGAGCGTTATGGGTCTTTGAGGTACATGTTTGAACACATAGTTTTTTTCCAGCAGGCACTGAAGCACATACATGAATACTTAAAGTTGTCCCCTCCACACTACGAGAGCGTGCACCCCTTACCTTCCTCACTGCAAGTGTCGCCCCGGTTCCCTCCCATCACGCTATGACAGAGAGTATAGGTGGTCCCCCAGCACATTTCGAGCACCGAAAATAGGATTAGGAGTTTTAAATTTTAGGGGAGTTATACCTTGAGGAGCAAAACGACGGCAGTGTTAATGTTGACAGCGATGAATACATAAATCTTCTTTTTCCCCTTATTTTTTATTTTTCTCTTCTTTTCTTCTTCTTTTTATTTTCCTACTTTCCCTTCTTCTTTTTTTTCTTCCTCTACTCTATTTTTTTAAACAATAACGATACTAATAATATCAAAAGAAGGGGAGAAGGAATAGGTTATAGTTTGCTGCAGGAAATTGGATTTTGAATCGGGTTGTAGGTGTGGTTTATACAGTGGAGTAAGCTTGGTTGCTGTAGGGAGAAAGTTGAGCTAGTTTAAGTAGCCACTATGGTGGGGAAGAATAGTAGTTGCTGCTAAATTGACCAGTTTTGGAGTTGTGTAGGTAATGTCTCTATGTAGAGGAGTTAGCTTTGCTGGTGCCAAGTTGTTTTGGGTTGTAGTTTGGTTTCAGCTAACTGGAGGAGGTGTGGAGGGCTGTTTGAAATGCTGTAGTTGTAGGTGGCTGTTTGGTAGGTAGAGTTTGGTGGTAGTGGGCTGCTTTGGGTTGGATTTATAGGCTTGATGAGAGAAGGGAATGGGGTGGTTTTTTGTAGCTGGTTTGGAAGTAGAGGGATGAATGGTTGTTGAGGAAGATTGGAGTGCAGTAGACAACGACAGTTGGGGGTTTATGGGTTTATAATGGACTTTAAAGGAGATGGGGCTTGCTATTTGGAGAGGGCTGTTGGAGTGAGTGGAATTTGAAGTGGGATCTGAACAGCTGGCTTAGAGGGAAAGGCGAAGTGGCTGCTGTTTGTGGTTGTGCAAGGAGGTTCAACCTTACAGATTTGAGGGAGCTACTGTAGGAGTTTGGGACAGAAGAGGGCTGCTGCTATGAGGTGAGGAGTAGAGGGAATAAACCGGTGGCAGGATTTAGCGTGTTTGAGGGCTATTGGTTGCTTGTGTGGTGCTGTTGAGTTGGGTAGTAGGCAGAAGGTGAGAGGAAAGTTCGGCTTTTGCAGGTATGTGGAGCGGTGGCGGCTTGGAGTGTTTTGGGTGTGAGACAGTAGCTTGCAAATGGAAATGTTATGTGGCTGGAAGTGTATGGGGAGCTTGCTTTTGATGAGTAGGAGTGAAGAGGGTTGCTAGTAGATTTGCTGAAGCTGTATGGGTAGAGTAGTTTTGGTCTCTAACAAAGAGTTGAGGGACTATTTTGGTCCTTTTCTCTTTTTAAATATAATGAACTTATTCAAAATAAACAGTAATAAGGATGACTAATTATGATAACAGTTATGACTTTTTCAAATTAGAATTATAACTTTATTCATTCCAAATTACTTCTAGACTATGTTGTATAATCCTATATTTTAAAAATTTTAAATTATCAATTTTTTACTTAGGCTATTAAGTGATTAATGAGTGAATGTTATTATTGCTTGATGACAAGCAAGAGTTTAAGCTGTGAAAAGTTTGTTAAGTGTAAATTATACACTATTTATTGTGTTTAATTTCAGTAAAAATGTATTGTTTTAGTTTTGTACTTGAGTTTGTAGAGGACATGCTAAAAAATATTAGAAATTATAAGTACGAAGTAGTGCTGCGGCGCCTAAATACATTACGCCGCAACACCGAAATCAACTCCCGAGATGCCTAATTTTGACGTTGCAGTGCCAGTCTTCTTTGTTTGCAAACTTCATCGCGGTAAGACAATTAGTGTCGCGTCGTCACACAGTGTTGTTGCGCCAAAATGCAGTATTGCAGCACCAGGGGTTTCAGAAAAATGAATGCCGCAGTGCCATACCTTTAAACTCCTCAACGTCGGATTCTCCATCTGAGCACCACAGCACTCAAATTTATGGAGTGTTGCGTTGGACTAGTTATGAACACAAGGAGCAGTGTCAACTCAACAAAAAGATGCGCCAGTTTGATTAATTACCGTACCATGTCAGCAAGTGCTACAATGGAGCAGACTTTACAGCACCACCTTGTCGAGCAACTCGGCGCTTAAGGCCGTTCATGTACTTAATATAAATAATTTTTCAGTTCTATTGTTAAGAAAGTTTTATCATTTGAGTGAATTCTTGTAATCTGCAGTGTGTTCCTTTAGTACTCCCTTAAAGAAAAACCTAAGGGAGGCTAGAGGAGTGAATTATGCGTTCCTAGTAGATATCTTAGCCTGTTGGTGTAAGCAACTCTATGACTGGTGAAGAAGTGTAGAGAAAATCATTTGATCCTTTCGAGTGACAAAATTCTTATTACTTCTCTTTTATTTTTTCTTTCAATGAATAAAATGAAAATGTGATTGCTTGTTATTTCCTCTATATCTTGCTAATTCTCTAGTTTTGGATTAATAATGCAGAAAGCATAGTATGTATTAATATAAACTCTTACACTTTAATGATTGTTTGTATGTTTTCAATATCCCTCAAACTTTATTTAATGTATATAATGATCATATGTATAGTTAAAACATAGTGTGATGTATAGCCTTGATAGAAGAATACTAAAACAATTAGGAATATTGAAATAAAAAATTTACATGCCTAGATAGGATGTTTGAATATTCTAGGTTCTATGGAGACAATAAACTGTACGAAGGCCTTAAACATTTCTTTTCACTTGAAAATTCGATAGAGATTTAGGGATGCATATGCTCTGATTCACATCTTTAATTAAGAGTCTCATTAGGAAAACTATATTATTTACATTCATTAGTCTAAAACATTTTATTCTCATAAGTATCAAAAATCTTTGGCAAGTTTTTATTTTCTTTTAGTGACAAAAACTTCAAACATCATTTTTATTTTCAGTAGGATAAGTGGTGCATTTGAAATGAGCAATAGTAGTCAAGTTGCAAATTAGCATAACACTTTCTCGTGGGTTCAACACTCTAATCTATCACTTTATTACTTAATTTGACAGGTATACTTGCGTATTATAATGGGCTTACATTAATTTCCTATCAAAGAAAACATAAGCATATTTCAACTTCACAAGTCACATTCAAGCTCACACTGTTTGCATCTACTAGTCATCATAAAGCCCCATCAAATGGTGGTGAGATCTTTAATGCTTTATGAGACATAATGTTGTCCATTAAAAGAGAAGCATAAAATAAAGACAACATTTTCATTTTTATGTTTTGCGACTCTCTTTAATCTTATCTTCTGCTAAAAAAGCATAAAATTAGGATTACACTAGATTTATTATCATTTGGATTAAGAATTTATCGTTAGAGGATATGGATCCTATTTTCTATTAAAAAAGAGGTTAATTAGTCATGAAGAATGAATAATATGGCTTTTCAAACCCATCAATTTTTGTCCACCACTACCAAATGACTAGTAGGAAACACTCATATTAGTAACTCAAGGCAAACATCCCTAGGTTATTAAATGGACCTCATAACATCTTTCTTAGGTTCCTGAGGAAGCCCAAATCCTCGTTTTCTGTCATTTCCACTCATTTTTGCATTTAACTCTTGTCCTCTCTCATGTGGATTAGAGATGTAAAAGAAACACCCCATAAACCTACTTAAGGTTTAGGAAGATCAATTTTATTCAAAATAACCTTTCTTAACTCTCCTAAATTCATCTTGACAAGTTGTTGCATGATTCGTTTTTGGCACTCATCAAGGAATCATTATTCTTGTATAGTTCTTGAAGCCCTCTGATTTGCATGCATGCATACAAAGTTCTACATTGAAAAGCTTAAGAAATCCTACGTCCTAACTCATTGAAACCCTAAGCTTGATTTAGATTCTCGATTCTGGCAAATAACTTTAAAAATTTCCAAAAAATCCTAGAGTTCACATAAAGCCTACATATACTACCCATTTAATATGTATTATGCAACATAATTCTTTCATTAGTCCGTATCAGAATGCATCTATTTTGTGCAATCAAGTTGAACCCAGATCATTTACAGATCTAGCTAGCTCTATCATGCCATCTTCCAAACATTATCATGTGAGCTTTATTTTTAGCAAGTTATAAGAAAAAACAGAAAGCAATAATTAAAAACAAGACAAAGGGAACAGGCACAAAAATTCTGAAACTCATAAAATATGACAGTTTTGAAGAAAATACACATCAAATATTTCGAGGAGATGAAGAAGAAAATAAGATGTTAATAACTCAACAGCCTACTTGGTATTATGGAAATAAAAAAACTAATATGGCTTTTGGATGGTATCTTTTTGAAATAAAAAAAAAAAGCATTTATACATAAATCAGAATATTTTTCTCCATTAAAATTAATCAAGATTTGGCCTCAGGAAATTAAAATAGGAGCCCTATGTGAGGGGAAACGTTTTGAAGTGTTCATGAAGATCCAAAGAAAACCTTTCTCCATGAGGCAAGTATTCCTACCGAAAAAGCACATCTAAAACTAAACATTTAAGTATTCATTCTGGAAATACAAACATTAGTTTTAAACGCTATAAGATTGGTCGGAGTTCCATTACACTTGAGAACCAATGTATGCAAGCAAAAACATCAAAAACCAATTTACATCATAACATATGAAATAAAGCAAAAACATGATAATTATAGACCAATAAAGATATGTGGGTAAAAAGTTAAGAATTTTACCTAACCATGATAGGTCTACAACAATAATTATAAATTTCTGGAAGTGCTAAGGCTTGAATTTTGTGAGCGATGGTGTGGTTTAAGGTCTTGGAAAAATGGTGGAGATATTTTGGGAATTAAGAATGATGAATATAGGTGGATGGTGATGTTGCAATAAAAAGAATAAGTGACTAGGACAAATAGCTCCTTCCATTAAGAGAAACTAAAGGCCGACCACTAAGCTTCAAATCAGAAAGAAATCATTTTTTTTTCAAAGTCAAAAACTAATTTCATTACAATTAGAGGGCTTTATAGCCTATTATTACCATCTCTAAAAGCACAAAAAAAAAGAATAAATAAAAAAATAAAAAAATGAAAATAATAAATAATAAATTAAAAAAAAATGTAGGGTGGCCACATAAATTGGAGGCATTAATTTCCTCTACATTCTATGCAAGATCTCAAATTCACAATGTTAAATCCCCATATTTACTATGCAGTACATAAATGCTTAAATTCAAAATTTGAAGTTTCCAAATGGTAAGTTTTCTAGAAAAATCAAAACAAATAATTTAAAATTCAAGCACAAAATAGGTCTTATTGGGTTAGGCATCATTCTTTCTTGAACTACTTTTGGCTTTGGCTTGATCTAGTGAATGGTCTTTGTGGGACTCCATGATGCACTTCTTACAATTTATTAGCTTTAGGCTTTGATTTTGTGAGGGATCCTTGCAAATCACCATGATATTCTACGTCAGAAATCCTCATGATTTTGTCATGTGCAAAAGGCCATCCATCCAACATTTGAATTACAATCCAATATCCTAAAAAAATCATAGACTTTTCTTTTATAATTTTACTTGAGAATGAGCTCTTATTCTGCATCAACTCTCTTCTACTTCCTAAAACTCCGCTTTGCGGTTATGATATTCTTTTGTTGGCATAAAAGTTAAAAGAGTTTCAACCTGTGCTAAATATACCTTGAATTCTGCGAAGCGTTTAGATTAAGGAAACACTACAGGAAAAACGGCAATTTTCGGCAGTGATTTTCGCCGAAAAATGGCTAAAATTTGTTAGAAAATAGTTTTTCCAACGAAAATATTTACGCTGGTAAATCGCGCGTCGGAAAACTTCTACAGGTGTAAAACAGCTCACCGGAAATATTTCTGGCGGGGTTCGAACCCTGCCCTCTTCAGCAAAGAGACGCCCTACCATAATGCCACTTAGGCAAAATTGTTTAATTGCTGTAATTTTTTTTATATTATAACTTAAAGAATATTATAATTAATACTAATTTATCTTATTATTTTAAAATTTATACTAATTTTTTTGAAAGATCAAAATAATTAATATATTTAATTTAATTTAACAATAAAGTATTAAATATGAATTTAAATTAACATATAAATAATTATTAAAACTTTTTAATTATTTTAGTTAAACAAAATGAATAATTTTAAATATTTCTAATAATCATTTTCTAGAAAATTCAAAATTTCATCTAGAAAAGTCAAAATTTCGTCGGAAATTCCATCAGAAAATCCGCCAAAAAATCTAGCGAAAAATCTGCCGGCAATCTGACGGAAAATCCACTGGAAATGAGCGTTTTTCCTGTAGTGAAATTCGCAAGTACTAAATATTAGAGAGTCAATTGGAGCTTTAAGATTGTAGAGAATAATTGCATTTGTAAGGGATGCACAATGTATTACTTCACATGATGGGCTAAGAGTTGGGTTGTCAAGTTGATTTTATATGTTTGAGTGTAGTGACTATTTGAGTCAGCCTATCTTTCATTTGCTTATTACCTTCTTTTGTCATATTTAATTTTTTCTCCAAGTGTTTGCAAGGTTTATCAAAGCATTCTTTAAATATTTTAAAGTAAAATATTTTAAGGTTGTCATGTGAATGGAGGAGAAAAAATAATTGGGAGATCGGTATATTTAACTAATAAAAAAATCCAAAAATTTCCTTCTAATCTAACCAAGATTGTAGCATTTCTTTGAGTTGCTCTTTAAATCTCCAATATCAAATGTTTAGGCTTTGATTCCAATGGAGAAGAAAATTACTCCCCAACTAATGCCAGCAAGTTGTAAGCAACGTGTCTTCAAATTGCCAAAATCCCATCCTTGGCTTTGACAACAATTTGATGTTAGTGGTGGGGTGGAAGCTTCCAAGTTCTTTAGTGTATATGATGGTTAAAAAAATGATGATGAAGTAGGAAGAGGTCAGGGTTAGCATGATCCTAATCAAACTTTTGGATTTTAACAAACTAAAAGAAATAATTTTAGACCAATTTGATGTGCAGGTAACAAGTAATTAATTCTTCCCTTGACTTAGTCATAATAGGTAGGTAATAGTTTGGCTCATGTTTTGTGAGGGTTGAAATTGTTTTAGGCCTTGGAATGATAAGGAAGTAGGGTTGATGAATATAGGGTGGATGGTAATTTGGAATGAAGAATACAAGAATAACTAAGATAACTAGCTTTTCCCACAAAAAGGAAACCAAAATCCGGCCACCAAGATCCAATGCAGAGAGAATTACTTCTCAATTCTTTTTCTTTTTAAATGCCAAGAACTAATTCCATCACAGAAAGAGGGCTATTTATAGCCAATTAAAATAATTCCCAAAAGAAAATATTAAAGAGGAAGGAAAGGGGGGTGGCCACATTAGGAATGACCTTTACATTCTATACAAGACCTCAACTTACAAATACTAAATCCCCCACTTCCCATTCAATAAATAAATGTTTGAATTAAAAATTTGAAGTTTCAAAACCTAGAGTTTCTTAGAAAAATTAAATTACAAAATTTAAAATTCAAGCACAAAATGGGCAATTGGTAGGCTAGGTATCGTTCTTTCTTCCTTTTTTTTAGGCATTGTTCTTTCTTCAATTGTCTTGTGTTTTGGTTTGAGATGTAATAATTGAACTTTGTGGGCCTCCATGATACACTGCTTGCTTTAGCCTTTGATCCTGTGAGCAAGATTTTAAAAGGTGAAATCGGGAATTGAGGCCTTCTTTCTAAGCGAGGCGAGGCGTAAGCCTCGAGGCGGATCGAGGTGTAAGCCTCAAAATGATTAAAATAAATTAATTTAAAATTATAAATAATGACAAAAAATAACAAAATATTATGTCAACTATGAATTTGAAGATTTGTTTCAAGATAATTTTACTAGAATACAAGATTAAAAATAAACTCACTTAAAAATAAAACATCCCCTTAGGATCAAGACCCAAAGCAGGATCATCATCACTTTGATTGTCTTCAGAAGAATCTTGATAATTAATGTCAAAGTCATCCTCAAACCCTTCTTCATTTATAACATTTTTTTCTTTACCTCCTATATCAGTTAATATTTCATTAGCTCTAAAATGAAATAATAGTAACATACAAAATAATTCATTATATTTAAGAATACCTTTGAATTTTTTTGAAGCTCCAATCTCACTTTGTTTTTTTCTTTTATATACTTGGGTAATTGCTTCATTGTCTTCTTCATTGACATGAGTTTCTTCTTCTACTTCAACTTCAGAAACATCAGCATTCTTAAGAGTAACCCATTCATCATCAGATTGTAACTCATCAACAAGCAAAAGGTCAATTTCATTCTCAATATTTTCTTGATTCTGCAGTTTAAGATGTCTATCTTTCAGTTTTTTGTTAAACATAACATAAACTAGTTTGTTTATTCGATCTGCAACCAATCGATTTCTTCCCTTTATATGAATTTGATTAAAGATGCTCCGATTAAGCTCGCATGCAGAAGCCGAACACGTTAGGCTAAGAACTTTAACTACAAAAACTTTCAATTCAGGAACATCATCTCCAAATTAAGCCCACCAATGTTTTACATGAAGACAAACATAGTATTTTATGAATATTAGTTGAAGTAGAAGACTTGAACATAAATATTAACATTAAAATTATAAATACACAAACTATAAACATACCAGGAGATCGTGTTTTGTAGAATGCTTGTGTTGCTCTAAATCCAAACATTCCCTTATTCAAATGAAAATCCTCAAGTTGATCATTCACTTTGAGGTTGTCTTCTTCAGAAATAAGTATGTCCATACATGTATACAAACCAATTTTCACCTCTTTGTCAACATGAAAATTCTTATCATAATAAAATTGGGGGTTTAAATAGTACGCAGCAGCATGTAAGTGTTGGTGTAATTGTCGATCCCACTTTTCATCTATAATATCTCATATTTCTTTGTAGGCACTTTCTTGACCTCCCAACTATGTTGCACCGATACGGATACGGCGACACGGATACGACACGATACGGATACGGGACACGTCAATTCTTAAAAATACAAGATACGGGTACGGCGCGGACACGGCATTATAATTTATAAATCATACATCAAAATTAAGAAATCAATCAAAGCATAATATTTGAAATTATAAAAAAAAATGACAACAACATCATTTGTAGCCTTGTAACTTATAATATCAAAATATAAGTAAGCATTAAATGTCTAGTACAACAATAAAAGCATAAACATAAATTATCTAGCACATGAAATTTCAACTATTCAATAGAAGGAATGATATAATCATCTTCTTCATTGGTTTGTCTTTGAACTTTTGTATCATCTTCAATAAATATCATAGTTTCTAATTCAGACTCATCAAGTGAAAGATTAAAAAATTTAATATTTTCATATCATCAAGAGACTCAAATCCATCTCGGCAATGAGAGAATCTTTGCTTGCAACCGCGGAAGTAAATACGACACGTTTTTTTTGGATTTCTTTTTGTTTTTCAACGGACACGCGTATCGGATACGCGTGTCCTTTTGAAATTAAATAATATTTTAATTGGATACGGCTTTGGCGTATCCGACACGTATCGGTGGAGTATCGAAGGCGTATCCGTGTATCGGTGTATCGGATACAGCACGCCTTCATAAATAGGTGTATCGGTGCAACATAGCCTCCCAATTCTTTTGCAATGTCTTTTTTAGCCCTATTCATTGCTTCATAAATAAATCTCATAGCCGGGGCCCTCTCACCATCAACCATTCTAAACACCTTTACTAATGGTCATGTTGTCTTCAAAACATAATTTGTACTGCGCTAAAATGAATCGTCTTTCATAACAATCTTTTTAACTTGTTTTCCTTCTTATTTTTTGGCCCATGAACTTTTATCCCACTCTTCAGAAGCAAACATTGCTTCCAAAGGTTGTCTTAACTTCTTGAATCTCTACAATGTTAAATATGCAGTAGAAAATCTTATAACAGCAGGTTTAATAATTTCCTTGTCAATGAATTTTCTCATCAAGCTGAGTACCCAAAAATGATTGTATATAAACTTACTAACGAATTTGACCTTCAATATGGCTGATTTATGTTGAGGCAACTGTCCCAGCCTCTCAAGCATCAAGTCAATATAATGTGTAGCACAAGGAGTCCAATAAAGGTGAGACCTCTTCTCCATTAACATTCTCCCTGCAGCTTTATATGCACTTGCATTATCAGTAACAACCTGTACTACTAAGGCATCTCCCACTTCCTTCACAACTTCATCCAACATTTCAAATAATAATTGTGCATCATTTACAAAGCTTGAAGCATCTACTGATTTGAGAAAAATTGTTCCATATGGATTGTTGACCAAAAAATTTATAATACTTCTATGTCGAATATATGATCAACCATCTGACATTATTGTCACTCCTGTCTCAATCCAAGTCTTCTTAACATCATCCACCATTTTTGAAGTTGTCTTAACCTCCTCATTCAGCATCCAAGTCCTCAGCTCATACATGCTTGGAAGTTGTAGTCCTCTTCCATAGCTTCCAACATATCGTATCATATTGATCCATGACGGACTCCTAACAATATTAAATGGAATCCCATTTTTATAGATGAATCTGGCGATATCCAAACAAACTCTGTTCCTAAGCTCTTTTGTAGCTGTAGCTGTAGGAGGCTGAATATCCTGAGTATTTATGTTTTCCTCGTTATCAATATTTAGCATAAATCTATCCATGTGCCCACGACTGCCTCGGTCAGAAGAAACTAGATGGCTTCCAGTACTTGAATATTCATGCTGTGATCCATAGTAAGAAGAGTTTCCTATCATCTCTTTCATATTTCTTTGAGTGACCTCCTTTGTGATGGCAAACTTCTTTAAATAATATGTACATTCTTTTTTCACCTCATCAGGTACTTTTGCACATGGTCCCGCATTGACATGAGTGCAGACTAGATGATCCTTCAACCTCTTGACGCCACCAGTTATATGTTTCTCACAGAAATTACATTTCATATAAACATATCCCTTCTTTGCACATTCGCCTGACACTTCAACTTAAGTTCCATATTTCCATGCAGGATCTTTCATTCTTGTGCCACTAGTCATGCTAATAATTTATAGAAATATTAAATAATCAACATAAAAAATCAATAATAGGACAACATGAATACAATAATATATCGATCTGTCGATGGTCCAAAGGGGAGCTGCCCCCTGGCGGGGTTCGACCTGCTTGTATCGAGCACCTCAAACAAAATTTTATTATAAGAGTAATTTTGAAATTCTGCTTGTACCGAGCGGTACCGAGAATGTATCTAACGGTACTGAGCATGTACCGGTCGGTAGCGAGCGATACTGGCTCGGTACCGAGCATGTATCGCTCAGTACCAAGCATATACTTGCTCGGTACCGAGCGGTATTGGCTCGGTATCGAGCATGTACCTAGTGGTACCAAGCATGTATCGCTTAGTACCGAGCATATACTTGCTCGGTATCAAGCAGTACCTAGCGATACCTAGCAGTATCGAGCATGTATTGAGCGGACGAATGAAAGAAAGTCAAATCAGGAGTTATTCAAGCTTTCGTTACTGCACGTCAAAGTCAAGGCCCACAACACCACTCACCTGCTCTTCCGACCTAATCGAGGCCTGAACGTTTCCTGCACTCACAACTTCGGCTTCATTTCCTGCTTTCGAAACCATTATTGCTTTCGGCTTCGTTTCTTGTGTCGTATCCTTTAGACTTCGTCTCCTGCACTCACGGCTTCGTCTCCTTCCCTCATGGCTTCGTCCTTTTCCCTCACGGCTTCGCCTCCACTTCGCCTTTCAATTCTCACAGGAAGCCCTAATCATATACGCGAATACGCGAACACGAATCGGCTGTATCGTATTTACATATATACCGAAAAAAAAATTTTGAAGCGGTGCCTCGTACTGCCTTGAGGCGTTCTGCTCTGATGCGTACACCTCGTGAGAAAAAATCGTAGGCTCCGCTAGATGGTTCGAGGCGTAAGCCCCGATACGCATGACTTCCGCCTCAACTTGAGGAATGACTCATTGCGGACGCCTCATCCGCTTTTTTAATGATTGCCTGTGAGGAATCATTGCAAATAGACATGGTAATCTGTATTAGAAATCCTCATAATTTTTTCATGTGGAGGAGACCATCCATTCAACCTTGGAACTGTAATCCAATATTCTAAAAGATCAACATACTTCTCTTTTATGATTTTGTTAGAGAATGAGGTCTTATTCTGCATCACATAAAATTGTAAAATTCTTTTAAATGCAGGTGTCTTGTTGAACTAAAGATGAAACCTTGAAACTACTGTCTAAAGTGCTTAACAAATTTATTAAAAAGAAAAAGATGTTTTTGTCGCAGATTTATTAAAAAAAACAAATTTATGATCTTAATTCTGTTTTATCTTTGTATGCCATTTATATCATCTACAGAACAAAAAGTTTGAAGGGGAAAGTCATAAACCAGGAAGATCCCCAAATCCTAAATCAATCCAATAAACAAAATAATAATAATAATAATAATAATAATAATAAGGACAACCAAGTTTTAATAGGATCTAATTTCAAGATTACAAAGATATTAAAATTATTTAGAACATTCCATCAAGTTGGCGAACTATCCAGAAGATCAACAATGTTTTAGTGATGAAGAAAAGCATACAACATTAAAAATTGCATCAAAATGCATGTGACAATGCATGTCCGGCTATCATTAGTTTATGATTTATTTTGATTATTTATAGGCATTTAAATTGTTTATTAGGGCATTGGTTAATGTATCCTACTTAGGTAATTGGAATTAATATTAGATTAGATTTATGTATCATTTGAATCAGGTTAATGTATCCTATTTAGGTAATTAGAATTAATATTAGATTATATTTATGTATTGTTTGAATTAAAGTTTATTATTAGAAGACATGGATCCTATTTTTTATAAACAAGAAGTTAAATACTATTCATTTTCACTTTTCAGTCATGAAGAATGAATGATACAATGTCTCTCCCCTATCAATTTTTGTTCAACCAGAAACCTAATGAGTTTCAAGAATTTTCTCATATTCATGACTCAAGAAACACATCCTTGGCAATTGAACAACCATCACATCATCTTGGTTAGGTTTCCAAGGAAGCCTGAATCTCCATTGTCTCTCCTTCCTCTCATCTTTATAGGTAATTCTAGGTCCTCTTGCACATGGATAAAAACTTTAAAAAGAAACACAACATAATCATAACTAGGGTTTAAAAAGATCAATTGTATGTAAATAACACTTCTTATTGCCTCTAAATTCATCTTGACAAGTTCTTGCATTATTCTTGTTTGGTTCTCATGAAGGAGTCCTCATTTTTACATAGTTCTAGAAGAAATAATTTGCACACATGCATAAAAACTTGTACATTGAAATACTTAAGAAACCCTAAGTTCTAATTTATGCTAGCCTTAAACTGGTTCTTGATTCTTGCAAGTAACTCTAAAGTTTTCCAAATACTCTAGAGTTCACATAAAGCCTACATTATTCTACTGTTTTCAGAAGTCCTCCACATCATAATTCTTTGATAAGTTCTTGCATCTATATTGTGTTTTCGGGTTGATCCTAAGTACAAATCTAGCTTATCATGTCCATCTACCAAACATTATCATGGGAGTTTTATTTTTAGAATGCTATAAGAAAAAAATAGACAAAAATAATTAAAAACAAGAGAGAAATAGGAAAAAAATTTTGAAACTCAGAAAAAAATGAAAATTTGAAAAAAAAAACCCGCATCAAAATATTTCAAGAAGGTTGAAAGTAATAAGTAGGAACGATGTTAATAACACGACAACCTACTTGGCATTATGACAATAACAAAACTATACGGCTAGTAGCTGGTATCTCTTCTGAAATAAATAAAAGGATTTATGCATAAATTATAAAACTTTCTCCATTAAAATTAATCATGATATGGCCTCAAAAAAGTGAAATAGAAACCCTATAGAGAGGAAACGTTTCAAAGTGTTCTCGAAGATTTTGCTCCACGAAACAAGTATTCCTACTGCAAAGCACATCTGAAACTAAGCCTTTTAGTACTCATTCTGGCAATATAACAATTAATTTTAAAAGCAGTAAGACTGATCAGAGTTCCATTACACTGGCTTGTAAGAGAAAGCATCAACAACAAGTTTACATCATAATTTTTAAAATAAAACACAGAAGAGCATAGAAGTATTCAACTGTCAGCATCAATACATTAAGCACACAGCTCATATTTCTGTATAGTGCTCCAAAATCCAAATGCTTTATTGAACCACTGATGAAATACTGAACCTACTCTGTCCGAAATTCTGAATAAATTTATTAAAAAGGAAAAAATTCTAACAGGTCCACCCCCACAAGCAAGGAGAAAAGAGATTATTTTGGTCAAAGTTAGTAGTTCACAGCTGGTTTTAATAACACTTTCTAGGCCATTAATGAATCGTTAGAATGGACAGAATCCATAACTCACCAAGGTTCATGGAGAAAAAAAAAACAGGGATAGAAAAGAGTACAGAGATTAGACATTAGAGAGACATTACGTTAAAGATGAGATCCTTGTTATCGGAGATGAGAGACATGCCGCCGCGGAAGTGCATAGCCCAAGAGATTACTAGAGCGGCAGCGATGAAGCCCATCAGACGGATCGCAAGCACGATGGGAAAGCGGGCCACTGGTACAGCCATTTCCGATTATGGGGATTCGCCGGCGATGGTTGAGGAGATGGTGGGTAAGGGGAAAATGAGGAAATCAGTGAACAATTAACCAAAATGTAAACTTCGAGTCCACAAATTGACTTTCTTCTCATGGAGCGACTAAGCAGAGCTCTTGGTTTAAAAGAAATAAAGGGGAAAAAAAGGAAAGTAAGATGCGATAGAAAATTGATGATCTTCCAAAAATAATAATAATAACTTTTTCTTAAGAGTGAAATGGCTACATAGTTGGAGATTTTTTTTTATTATTATTATGAATATTAGTTATATATTTCATAATTTATTAGTTATTATTATTTTTTAAGAAAGTGATTAAAATAATTCTTAAGGTACAGTCATTTTTTTAAGTAGGATAGTTGTTCTCAAAAGAGTTCTTTCGAGCACTTATCTGGGACCGTCAAAGAATCTCACTTAAGGAGAATAGTGGGCTTCACTCACCTGAGCCTATTAAAGAGTTCGCTCTATACAATGTGAATCGAAGATCCCTCATCAAATTGTCATTCGTCGCTACCTCTCTCATTGGCTCTCTCCCAAAACATTGAAGATTGCTTAGCTTAGTTACAAGAAGGCACCTATTAAAAGAACTCCTCACATTGTTTAGCTACTACAATTCATCTTAAAGCTCTCCACTCCTACAACATCTCACTCGCCTTTTTCCTCAAGACAGCCCAAGAACTTCTACATAAGTCACCAGTCACGCCAGACCACTTACAAGTGCTCACTCGCAAACTCACCCAGAGCCTGCTTGTCCCTGATCGTCATCATCGAGCTCTTCCATTGGCTTCATCATCCTCTAGCCTATCAAAAGGCAACATGTATTTAGATTAGATTGTACTATAGTATGGGTATTCAATGTAGCTTATAATTTTATACTTTTTCTATGTATAGCTTTTCATGTAGCCCTCAAAGCCTTATAAATAAGGGATGATAAGGAATAATTGGCAGTACTCTGAATTTTCTTTGATAGTGAATCTATGCTAGTTTGAGATTTCTAGCCTACTATCTCTACTTTCTATGCACTCTCCATTCTTAAATACATGTTCTAAATCATTAGATTGGCATGATATTAAAGTCAGGTATTATCCACAGAAAAATTGGGATTCAACATCCTCTTAGGTGTGTTGAATATGGATCATTGCAAATGATAAAAAAGTTAGGCATATCACGATGAGCGACTTCCACAAGAGACCTCATTAAACATGCAGGACATCAAAATTCACTACTTATCATACATGTAGGAATGGAAGAGCGAATCATTAAAATGATCCCTAGGTAGCCACCAAGGGTGAGTGCAAGTTGATTGTGTCCCTGAGGGAACTTTGATTACTTTTATAATGTTGAATGCAGAGGCAAGATTGACCCCACTAAACATGTGGCAACTTTAAAATTGATGACTTCTACACTGGATATAAATTATGCCCTTAAGTGTCAGCTTTTATTCATCACACTTAAAGAGTCGACACTTAGGTAGTTCACTCGCCTACCTCTATGAGTGAACCTCTTTTGTTGAATTCAAAATTCACTAAAATTTGGATCGAGCCCTTTATCACTATAGTGCTTCTGTATAGCGTCCGGGCATTGAAGATGAGTAATGCACTAGATCACTCTATATATGGTGTCATGGCGCTTCTTCAATTATTTGTTATTTTACTTCTTTCTTACACAAAAAGATAGATTTAGTTAGCATTTTTATTAAATCAAGTGTAATTTGGATTATACATTTTTCTTATCAAATCCCCTAAATTTTAAAATATTACTAATCCTCAAGTAATTCATGTTGAACTTGAATTAAAATAAAAATTTCTTTTGCTGGAATATGATAATTAGAAATTATAAATTTGATAATCAAGTATTTATACAGTAACAAAGCTTGTAAATTTTCCCAATAAAATAATTTATAACAACCTATTCTTTCATTTTTAATTAACATTCTTTCTAAATCAAACTTGTAATGGTGTATGTAATAAATTTGACCAACTTACTTAGGATTAATGAGTTAAATCTAGATTTTTTTGGTGGATGATGCTTGACCATACTTTATGGGTCTACCTGTGAGCTAAGAGCTTGTAGGTGAGGATGATGAAGGAAGAGAGAAAGGGAGAGAAGAGAGTGGAAGATGAATCTAGAATGAATTTTTATTATCCTAACCAAAAATACAAGAATGAAGGGAGTGGCTGCTCTATCATGTAGAGCTCATGATAGAAAAGGAAAAACTAACACAATCTCTATATATGTCTCTCTTTATCTTTGGTTGACTCTTTTTAGTCATGCCATGGCATCTCATCTATCTTCTCTTGTGTGTTGGTCTATTTTTCTTCTCATCTCCTCCCCATATTTATAGGGTTGAAGAGTTATAATAAAATATATATTGAATATACGAGTTGTACTACATCTAGCTGTACTAAGTGGTGTGCCGACTTTGTGAGAAAGGATACAGATAAGGTGAACCCATGAAAATTTGGAGATCGAGTCAGCATTGAGTAGGAAGCCATTTTGAATTTTTGATGTCACCCTACTAGGGTGAGAGTGGATGAGTAATGACTTGACATAGATCTTTGAGTTCAATGGTGATCTGATTATGAAGGATATCTTATGGACGAGAAGTGTGCCTTTAGCTTGAATATTGATGGGTCTCACATAAAATACTTGACTTTGGCTGAGATGAATAAAGACTTATCTAATGGAGAGAAAAACTTTGTGGTTTCCTCTAGTGGATAGGGTGTCTGCTTGTAGGATGTGGCAGAAGTTGGTCTATCTTGCTCCAGTGACAAGTTCCTTAGTAACTCCAGAATGAGTCCTTTAAATAGACTGTCCTCAAAGAAAAGAGAATCATCCTTCCACATGACCCAAGCGTAACATATAAGATACTTGCTAGAGAGTAGTTACACAGGCAATCATGGGTGTACATTTAGTTCCCCCATTTATTTGACCCTTTGATCATCAAATGTCAAAAAGGTCCAACAAATGAATGATAAGCTAGAGAAAAGAGCATGAGAAAATGTAAATTTACTGCCCTGAATCTTCTATAGACATGTGATTCATGACGATCAAATGGTATAGTCACCAATTTTCTCTATAAATATTGGTTTCAAGTCAACCAGATACTTGTTTTTTCTCTTCAACTTGTGAGACTTGCATGAATTCAGTGAGATGGATCATTCCACTCTTCATGGGGTTTGAGATTCCATGAGAGCTACTTTCTAAAGGGTACGAGATCCTTTTGGTACAAAGGCCTTTAATGTGAAAGAAGCCATGCTAAGTGAGGCTATTTGGAGAAATAAGTGAGTAACAGTAGTTCTACTAAAGAGGATGCAAGATGATATTAGGGAATCTGGTTGTCATTGAGGATGAGAGGTCATCCGTAGGGAGGAAAGAGGCAGTCGCTCCCATAGTTCCAATAATGGGAGGGGTGACTGGTAAACATGAAGGACCTTTGGATGATAGCATGCAAGAGTGCAGGGGGTGAAGTCGCTCCGAAGGAGGTGAGTGTCCCATAGAGAAATGTGGTTATTGATGATCTTATCACCACTATGAAAAAGATTACCAAAGAGGTCGTTGCGGAACAAACTGGGGACAAGATCTGTGTGCTGTCACTGACTTCCTTTGCATATACCTTATACACTGACCTCACCCTTTCCTTAGAGTAAATTTCATTGGAAGAAATTATGGGAAATTTGGTAGCCTTGGAATTGACAATTAAGAATAAGGGCATTAGCAAACAGAGTGTTAGTGGTGAGGGTAAAAGGTCTTGTAGCTTTGTTGAATTAGCAAATGGAAGCTATGTGGAGTTGTATAAACTTGACGGGAGCCTAGTGATGTTTAATGATTAGTCAGACTAAGCAAGAGGGGTTACAATAAAGAGCTCAATGCATTATAGAGTATCTTGATAGGATGGAAGGATTGGTGTCGAAGATGATGAATGATCTTATGCTCAAGCAAACCTGACATGTATCGTTTAGACTAATTTTGTTTTCCTTTTTTGAGTCATTATATTTGTTTTTGAATTTGGGTGTGATTTCCCTTTTATAAATAAAGTCATTAGCTTCGTCAAGTGATCTACAAAATATTTTTTTTTTTAATTTATCGAATAGGATGAGGCGGTAGGTGTGCCTAGATTATGAGAGCTATCACTATGATAGTTGGGAGGGAGGGAGGGAGGGAGAGAGAGAGAGAGAGAGAGAGAGAGAGAGAGAGAGAGAGAGAGAGAGAGAGAGAGAGAGAGAGAGAGAGAGAGAGAGAGAGAGAGAGAGGGAGCGATATGGTTCTTCGAATATTGTAATGTTTAGAGGGAATGGCATGGTCTTCCACATTAATTTTGATTTGGGATATTTTGAGCTCTGTGTGCTAGGTTTAAATTATAAATATAAGAGGTAAGGCCCTTAGGATGAGATCTTAACTTTATCTCTTCTATTTCCTCTCTTCTCGAATATATCTATTGATATGTCAAGCTTATGCAACTTTATGAGTTAGTTGCTTAGTGAGCGAATGGCTTGCATAGGACTCACCTTATGGAAGAGTATGCTTATTATGTCTTCTAAGCTTTTTATTTTTCTTATAATGGCTACTTTGTGAGGTCGGTGAAGGATAATGAGCTAATTAACTCTATACGAGACAAGGAATTAGTCATTCCTATAGATCATTTAATATTGGGGCTACAATTCCCTCTTTGTTCCATGAGAGAGAAATATTGAATTTCTATAGAGTCATTCCTGCTAAACTTTCGCCAAACATTTGCTTCTTGTCTACAGAACCACAATTTTCTATGGTCACAAAACTTATTTAGGCATGTTTTTATGGTGAAGGTGTCCCAAGAATACATCATCCAGTTTTTGTATTCATTTGGCAATGTTATAGGCTTGGTGAATGAGGTGTGATATTTGAAGGCAAAGTTCATTGTTGTTCTGAATGTACCTGGATGGAAGGTGTCAAATGCTCCAATAGAGTTGAGAAAAAAAATGGCCTTTCTAGGATTTTCTTTTTAAGAGGAGGCAATGCTTGTGTTGGTGAAAAATGCACTGTCTATCAAAATATTTTTAGGACTTGGTATGGTAAGTGACTCTCTATTCTTAATGAGATGGATTCTTTGTCTAATTTTGATTTTGTGTATATTTATGTAGTGGATGTTGTAGGTTGAATTTTCTCATGAGTCTGGCATCTATAAAGGTGGTTGAAATTGAGGCTATGAGGCCAAAAGAGAAGCCTTCTTTGGTCATTTTTAAAGTTCATCAGGAGGTTTGCTTGAAGAAGAGGAAGGATGCTGATGTAGGGATGACTTCCATGGTGCTGATGGCAAAGAGATCGTGGGCTCTCAAGGGGTAGAGCTGTCATGTATGGTATAAGAGGGGAAAAGAAAATGTAAAATCTTTCATTTAAGATTAAAAGCTTACTATGATGAAGGTTAGAGGTGAGGAGATAGTTTTCCTGAGTGAAGTGAAAGAGTCTGCCGAGTAGGAACCCATAAGTTACACACTATCAAATGATGAAGAGGCCTCTCCCTCCAGCGAGGAGTGTTCTGCAAGAGAGGATTAGGGTTCTGATTCAGTATCCAATTGGTGCTTCAAGAATGGAAAGCTTCTTTATAATTCTAAGCTATATAAGTTCATATTATAACTTAATCCGCACAGGTTGGTTTGCTTGAGCATGAACTCATTATTTGATTCTTGGCAGAAGGTCTTTCTTCTTGGTAAGTTCCATCTTAGCTCGATTGTAAGAGCTAATTACCTAAGTGGTGTAAAGAATCCCATCCAGGTTAATCTAGATTAAAAGAGGAAAATCCATTTGGATACAATAGAGAAACTAAATTTGATGGAGGATGAGATCGCCTAACTAAAGAGTCAGTTTCAATTTGAAATGGACTTAGTAAAGGTTGTAACGATGTCGGTTGTGAAAGTGAAAGATCATGTCGAGATGACTGCTACTAATTTTTCTGTGGTCATAAAGGCCAAGGAGCTGGCAAAAGCAACTATTGTTGAGTTGATCAGGAAGTTTGATGAGGTCCTTCATGTTATTCATGGCAGTAACTTTGAGCATTTTACTGGGTGGTTGTTATTTTAATGGGATCGCTGATTGCATTTGATGCCTAGTGCTTAGAGGAGAGGTCCATCCTAGATTTAAGGATAATTCCTATTACTTTAAGAAATTTTCTGATAATGATATTGAGAATGATAATGAAGGTGCGAGTGCAACTAATAAATGAGTCACATCAGTCTTTATTTTTGAATTTTGGAATACTTTTGACTTGATTCTTGCATAGAAATAAAGAGATTCTTTTGCTACTAAGATGTTTTTATTATTTTGTCATACCATAATGGCAATGCTAGTTAGTTTTGCTTACTAACTTTTAAACATGTTGAGCTTTATTTTTGCGAAGAATTGAGACTTCAAGCTTTCTTTCTTTTGCGATACAAGTTGACCCTCTAGATTTAGTGGTGAGTGAGTTCATCGTTTACATGAAAAGTCAGTTATGATGGGTTGCACCTTATGTGGGATGCTTAGTTTTTTGCGCGGGGGAGTGGGGGTAATTATAAAGACTCGCTAGCTAAGGGAACCCAAACTCTACAATTTTTATGGAGCTTGTTAAGTTAAAGGGAGTGAGAGTCACCAATTAGGGATATTCACTGCCATCATTTATATTGTGAGACTTTATTAACTAATATGGAAATCACATACTACTTTTTGTGGAGCTTATCATATGAAAGTATGAGATGCGCCAAGAGGGGGGGGGGGGGGGGGTGAATTGGAAATTTGTTGTAATAAAAAAACAATCCTAAACAGGAGTTCTAATTTTTTTATGTTTTTAAATTTTAAATAAAAATATTAAATTGACGCGGAAGCTAATTCTTAAAACACGATTGCAACACTAAATGGTGAAATTTTAGCTTTCTCAACAAAGTATTCCACTATGATTTTCTCAAAGCAATTTTAACGAAAGTAAAATGCAAAACATAAATAAAGTGCATTAAAAAAAAAATCACACCAGAGAATTTATAGTGGTTCGGTCACCTGACCTACGTCCACTCCCTGGAATCCTCCACTTCTAAACAGTAATTCTCCTTTTGCCCCCATAGTAAGGTGGAGAAGCCTTTACAAACCTCACTTTAACCAACCCAATGTGGCGGAGTACCAAACGCTATGTCACCCTCCTAATGACGGTAGCAAACCTTCTCATTTTTCTCCCTCTTGGAGAAGGAAGAGTACCTTAGAGGACACGAACGTAGAAGAATCTCCCCCTTAGAGATCCTCCCACAAGATCTTCTTGGGCCATATGAGGAGCAACTTGTAGCAAGGTAGGATCAATCGTGTGATCTCCCTCACACTCATTCTCCCTCATAAAGCCCACCTTCTTCTTCCTCTCACAAACCCCAAAATCTTCTCAAGAGCTCTCTCATAAGAAATCCCATTCTAGTCACGTTCCTCTCTCGCAGATTAATTTCAAAAGATAAAAAATTAGATATTTAAATCAGGCTCCAAGAACCCTAAAATTTTTAATTTAGCTGTTATAATCGTACAGTATGATCCATTATTGTACAGTACAATCAGTTTAAAATAGCCTTCATCCTGGTACAAAGGATTATGAATAGGCAATTATTTCTGAACAATATTATACATTATGATATATCATCATCCAGTATGATATGTAAATTTCTTCTATTTGTACAGGACGATTGCTAGGATGATGAAAACTCGTCACTGTATGCCATATAGTATGAACCACTTCGTACATTACGATTAATTCAAAATTAAGGGATCATCTGATACGATGTCCAAGATAATCAAAAATAGTCTTGGTTGCTCATATAGTACGAGCCATGTCGTACAGTACGATAACCAATCAGAAATTAATCCTTGATTTATTAACTAATCATGGGGGTTAATTTAAGTATTCAAAATATAGTACAGTACGATAGGATCGCACCATACTATCGGTTTAAAATTTATGAATTAAGAACTTACTTAAATTAATCTGGCAGCTTAGGTTTTTAATTAGAAATGCATCGTACAGTACGATATGCATCGTACAGTACGATATGCATCGTACAGTATGATTTATTCACAGATAGCCGTTGAGCCAGAGTAGATCGTATAGTACGATACGTATCGTATAGTATGATTTATTCACAGATAGCCGTTGAGCCAGAGTAGATCGTATAGTACGATTAAAACTCGTACAGTATGATTGATAGAGAAAAATTTTTCTTTATTTTAAAAATTCTCTCCCCCTGTGTGTGTGCATGGTTGCTCAATTTTGCTTACACTTTGTGGCTAAACTCAAGAAAAGAAAAATAATAAAAAGAAAATTACAGGGTATATACTCCAAATCCTAATCTACCCAATCTTGAGTTTTCTTGTTATCCTGAGTAATTTGTGATCTCCCTAAAATGTTAGTACTTAAAGACAAGAGCAAAAATAAAAATATTTAATGAATAATAATTCTATTGACATTATTTGTCTTAATCAAACTCTCAGACTACGGGTCATGGACTGCAACACCATAGTGGCTAATGATATAGTGCATATAGTCGCCTATAGTGTTGGGCTATTTAATACTCAACATTTTTTGGGGATTTGCATGCTATTCATTATAGACCTTGTTGCAATGGGGGGAGTTGGCCAACAGTGGCTTAGCCATTCTACTATTAATTATGTGACCCTTGTCTTATCGAGGCAATATTTATTCTATTTGTATAAAATAATAAATATTTTGGGAAGTGAAATACATTATCCCATAGATGTAGGTGGCACATTTATTTTGATATATCTTTCTGAGTTCCTTTCTATTTAATAATTATCTATTTCCATTTATGAATTTTGATGTTATGCTTCACGGTCATCTGCCTATAAATAGAATGATGGATTCTTTGGAGTGTGACTGGACTTGTATATTGGTAATGTCTGTTGGAATGGAGGTATTCCTTGAGCCTGGTTTTTGAAGATGAGCTTACCTTTCGTGGCTAGCGTGGTTGTGAGCTTTCATCGATATTGTGATACTTCTTATAATGGCATATGGAGGAAAAAGAAAGAGAAAGGAGATGTGTTTTCCTTCAAATGTTATCCTTTTAGTGTAAAGAGTTTTTTTTTTGTAGGGGTTACTTGTGGC
This sequence comes from Dendrobium nobile, assembly GCA_022539455.1. Taxonomy (NCBI): domain Eukaryota; kingdom Viridiplantae; phylum Streptophyta; class Magnoliopsida; order Asparagales; family Orchidaceae; genus Dendrobium; species Dendrobium nobile. The sequence continues at coordinate 2,851,221 of CM039722.1, read as the reverse complement.
TCCATTTTTAGGTAAAGTGAAGGAAAAGATGGCTAGGGTGCTATAGGATTGTAGCCTGCACATTATTTCCATATTTATTTTTCTCTTGTTTTGCTCTTTTAAGGTGATCTACATCAGTTGAAGCAGATTTGAATTGAGATTCTGGTTGATTACATCATTAACAAGGTTAAGGAGCCAATTCTCCTCCTTGGACGAGTCAGGAAGGTGATTCTTTTCTTAAGTTGCTTGTTGGACTAGGACACTTGTTTGTAGTAAAGAAAGCTACAATTGAGTGTCCTAATGTATTTCTAGCGAAAAACTCTTTGAGGGAGAACTGTCAGGTAATAAGTGTGGTGAAATGGGGGTTAACATTTATCATCCCATTCTACTTGACTTGTCAGAGTTGCTCTTTCTAACATAGGTTATTTCAGAGATACTTAAAGATAAATGCATGTAATAAAGATATGAAATAAAGATTATTTTTTGTTTCCTCTATTTTTCTTTACCATTCTACTGTGATTCTTAACAAAGAAATGCATGTGTTTGGATTCTTATTTATTCTTATTTGATGCTAGTAAATGAGTTTATAAATTTTTATTTAGGGTAAATTGGATGAGACTTTATTCATGTAAGAGAAGTGGGCATGTTTATGCACATGCATATTCATAATTAAACATCTTACACCTTTGCTAGAGTTTGTTAAGCATAGGGAAAATAATTTACGAATAAATTCATAACTCACATTTTCTCTCTTAAAAAAAATTAATTGAGGGCAAGCTCATTCTATGTTTCTTCAGTATCTGAAACATAGCCCATCACTAGTTGCTCGACATGAAATAAGGAATGGATATTGCCATAAAATAACTTCTCTTTGCATTGGGGACTTTGGCACTCATACAAGTCTTGACTTCCTGTGGGCCTTGGCTTGTCGTAGGAAGTAGTACAATCTTTTCTTTTAGCTTGAACTTGGAGGGGGGGCCAACTAGCCCGTGCTACTAAGGTGATCATGCTTGATTGTTGAGTTGAGGTACTATGATTTGACAGTTTTCTCCTTAAAAGGGGATTTCTTGAGTGTGGGATAACTCATTTGAAGGTTTTTTTTTTTAAGATTTGAAATATAGCCTACTACTATTCGCTATACATGGAATAAGGAGCGGATCTTGCTAGAAAAATGACTTTTCTTCATGCTAGGGGCACTAGTGCTCATGTAGGTTTTGAGTGCTTGAGGGCCTTGGCTTACTTCAATGAGTAGTCTAATCTTTTCTTTCAGCATGAACCTATAGGGGACTTGATTGGCCTGATCAACTCAGGTGATCACGCTTGATTGTTATATTGTTATTGTACTGTGGTTTGATAGGTTTCTCCTTTGAAAGGCCTCCCGAGGAGTTCTTATTACATCTTATACACATTTGGTCTTGGTGTCCCAAGTTTCCCAAGCATCTCAAAATGGTGGTTTTCTCATGAATGGGTGCCTTCTACATTTCATTTTATAAGATCTTTTCTCATGAAGATAAAAGAAAAGCGATTCTTCATAGAAAGAGAGATAAAAATGTAGAGTAAGTAAAGATAGTGCTTACTTTAAGGATAAAATAACTCAAGGTCACCAGTGATCCATATCATGGGTATTTCTTTTCCATTATCGGTTTGTAGTTGGTAGACTCCCAAACTAACTTATTTCTTAATGATGTAGGGGCAATCCCATGTACTCACTAGTTTGTCAAAAGTAGAGTGATGAGCGGTTGCATCTACTTTCTTCAATATGAGGTCTTCGTGTAGGAAGGTTTCTCTTTGATGTGCAAATTATATTATCTAGTTGTTCTTATTTTTATTTCTTCTTATTGGAGTTTCGCTTGCACTAAGAGTTCTTATAATAAGTATTGATAATTTATAGACATTCTTAATTGGATATTTCCCATTTGCTAAGCTTGATGTCTTGATTGTAGGCTGTGACTAACACCCTTTGGATCTGTAAGGTCAATACTTTAGAGCGTACAACATCGGTGCCATGTGAGAGTGAGAAAGGGGTGTTCCTAGTTGCATATTGATGGGGTTATTTTGAGTTCCCATAATGTTGAGGAAAGACATTTTATGCATTTTCCCTTGGCGCCTTCAACCTTCTTTTTGAGGAGGTTCATTATGAGTTTGTTAGCAGCTTTAACTAGACCATTAGTTTGAGGATGGTAAACAAAGGAAAATTTAAAGCTAATTGCTTTGATGTTGTAGAATTCATTAAGACTTTGATTAGAAAATTGTGGCCCATTATTAGTTATGATGGCAAAAGGGACTCCATGTTAGTAGATAATATCTATTTAGATAAAATTTTGATCTACAACAGAAGTGGTGTAGGAAAGTGTTTTGATGGTGAAGTAGTCAGTAATGACTAGGATGAACCTTCTTTGTCCTATTGATGGTTAAATTGGTTCTAACAGGTCCATCCCCCACATGAAAAATGGTTATTGACTCATAAGCAAGTGTAGCTTTTGGGAGGGTTGTAACCTTGTTGGAAGATACTTTTGGCATTGTATGCATCTTTACGAAAATTCTTCTACATTTTTTCTTAGGGTTGGCCAAAAGTATCATTTTTTAATGATCTAGTTAGCGAGTGTATGTCCTCCTAAGTGATTACTATACTCCCTCAAATGGATCATGGTTACTAGTGCTTCTTTTTTATCTTCTTGTATGCACTTGAGATTAATTGAGGAAGCATATCTTCTAAATGGGTCATCATTGGTTAATAGGCACTTCACTACTTTGATCTTAAATGGATTGGGGTCACTGACCTCTATGTTGATTGATATGATTTTTAGGTATTCAATATACAGGTCTACGGCCAACCTAGAGGACATAGAGTTGGATGATCCATCTCTATTTGTATCACTTGTTCTTCCTTTATGGTAGGTGTTGAGATTTGTATGATAGGCTAGCCATTGATGTTTTCTTGCTTCGAGAGATGATTGATTAGTTAGTTCTGGCTTCTAAACATTTAAGAAGCTTTGAAGAACTCAAGTATGAGGTTTTTTCTTTAACTTTAAATAGATATTTCCTGACCAATTCCTTATGGAACCATCAGTTGTGAATTTGAGTAGATTTTTAATTGTGTGATGCCTAGTTTGGAGGTAAGTCATAAGTCGATGAGTAAAGATTTGTACTAGGCCTGGTTATTAGTGACTTTGAATTCAGGGTTTGTGCCTAATCTTTGATGGCTACCTTGGTGTATAGGGTGATTGAGAATTCATAAAGTTATATGGATGACTTAAGTATCTAGATGAAATGATTGAGTTTGGCAAGAACTACCTTAAGAGGATGATCAATTACTTCCTAAATGGAGTGGACCAAGAAGTAAGGTCACAATCTTCTGACAGAGTTTATGAGTGCCCATACAAGTTTCTCATTGATGGGGTATCTTTATTCCAAACCTTAGAGTGTACAACTGGCATAGTAGATGGGACATTGCTTTTTTCCTTTCTTCTCTGATAAGCATGGAACTGATGGAATTTTTATAGACTCTGAGGTAAAGCAAGAGGTTTTTGCTTGATTGAGGGCTTTGAAGGAGAGGAGGATCTTTAGTTACTGGAAGACAACTACATAATCTTCTATTTCAAGAGAATTTATTTACTTTTTTGAGGATTTTCAAGAAGGGGAGCATCTTTCTCCAACTCAAGAGATAAAACAACTAAGGCTAGCAATCCACCCGATGAGTCGCGACTTCCATGGAGGTTCTATGTGTTTTCATTTCTAGTATTGCTTGTACTTTATTGTGGTTAACTTTGATTCCGTTGAGTGTGAGAAGGAACCCTAGGAATTTCCCTATGCCTACTTCAAATGTGCACTTTAAATGATTCAACATCTAGATGTATTTCTTTAGAGTAAGGATTATTTCTTAGAGATCTTTAATGTGTTGATTGAGAGATCAAATTTTGACCAAGATATCATCTATATAGACTTTAATATATCTTCCCTTTTGCTCCTTAAAGATTTTTTCATCATTATTTTATAAGTTGCTCCTACATTCTTCAGCCCAAAGAGCATTAATTTGTAGCAGTATAAAACTTCCACTGTGATGAATGATGTTTTCTTGCAATCTTTAGGGTGTATCTTACTATAGTGGTAGCCTGAGAAGGCATCCAAGAAGCTCATTAATAGATAACCTACCCATAGTTGACTAAGTTTTCCCTTCAAAGGTTCCTCTCTATAAATGATGTCAAATAAAAATACTAGTGGAAGCAAATATTAGAGATCAAAATGAAATATATATTTTTTTGAGTAAAAAGAAATATAAATGTTACTTTTGATCTTCAAATTTTATTTCTTCTAATTCTTGCTAACATAAACTAATCCATAGATATCACAATTTCTCACCATAAATTTCACAAGAATAATATGCAAGAAATAAAATACCAAAAATAAAAAAGCAAGTAAAAGAATGAACATGCCAGAAATTTTATAGTGGATCGATCAAAACTTAACCTACATTCACTTCTTAGAGTCCTCTCCACGTATTTCACGAACTCCTTTAGTGTCTCTCCTTTTTCCCCCATAGCAAGCAAGAAAAGTACTTACAAATCACTTCCACTAAACCCGGTGCAGTGGAGAACTGAAATGCTTTTTCACCCTCCTTATGAAGGCATTGAACCTCGAAGATATGCTACCCTCCTGGTATCGAAGCATACCTTAGAATCCTTTTTTGCCCTCCTGGTGAAGGTAGAGAACCTCAAATCTATACCACCCTTCTAGTGATGGCAGCGTACCTCAAAATTCTTTATCATTGTCATGGTGAAGGCAGAGAACCTCGACCTTTGACCATGAAGCTTCTCTCTCTAGAGCAACCATAAAAACTCACCTAATCCTTGTAGGAAACTAGGTGCAAATAAGCTTGGAGCAATCACGTGGAAACCCCTCACACTCCTCCCTCACACTTAATCCCACCTTCTCCTTCTCCAAAGTACTAGAGTTCTCTCAAGAGTTCTCCCTTAGAGTTCCTTCAATAGCCAAAAGATTCTCTCCTTTGGCTTTATAATAAATATTTAAACCAGGCTTAAAAAACCCTTAAATTTTTAATTTTGCTAACTCTGATTGTGTAGTACTATATGGAATCGTACAATATTGTTTAATTTAAAAAGTTGATTTTGAATAAGGTTAATTTTCTTTGGGAGAATTTAATTTTTGAAATTTTAATTTTGAGATTGAATACATCATTATGAATAATATATTGCCCTAAGGGGCAAAGATAACATTCCCTAATGGGTTTAATTTATAGGATTAAAAATTCATTCTAATTATCATAGTCAAATTCAAGTAAGAACTACATATGACTCTAAATGGTCAAAATGATTGTTCAACTAGGTATTTAACTATGACAATCTAGATAAAATATCATTAATTTTGTAATCAAAGTAATAATAATAATTGATATGTCTTTTAGAGGAAAAAGATACCAATCAGTATTGATCATTTAAATATAATTGTTATGATCATTGATTTTAACTTGAATTTTTTCAAAGATAATTAATTGAATTTTGCAAAAATAATTTTTAAAAATTTGATCAGGGTTTCTAAATCTTGTACGAGCGTAAACCCTCGTAGTTAATTGCATCGTAAGAAACAAAAGTTTCCTACAAATACACTCAATTAAAATAGTGGTAAAAATTTTATTTAGAATTCTCAAGGATTGATATCAAAGGATTAAAGCTATAATTTTAAATGGGAGTGAATCAAAGTTGAACACTTATTTTTGGAGATCAAAAGAGAAAATGTATAAGTTGTTTGGGATTCTAAAATAATTCAGAAACACCTCAATTGATCATATTTATTGGGGTTTGAATTTTGATTTGAAGTGATTTAATTTGAGTTATCAATTTTATTTTAAAATTAAGATTATATACCCATAGGTTGAGGTCTTATAGTTTGAATCTGTCTTAGATCATAAATCTAAATTGGGCACTAAAAATCAGTAGCCCGAAGTTAGCTAATATAGTGCAAATGTAAACTTAACCCTGCTTGGGTTAGTGAGCTAGCTAACCACCTAAACGTTTTAAAACCATGAGTCAAATCATGTATGAAAGAGTGGTAAAACTTATTGATTAAGTTTTAAGAATTCAGGCCAACGTCTAGAGAATGCACTAAGTGTCCCCTTAACATATGTAGGGTATTATGAAGCTTTGAAATAAAATGCAATTAAAATTTTGATTCATTTAAATTTATTTCTAATGTAATGGATGCAAATTGACTAGATAAATGCATTAAATTAAACATGAAGTAGTTTTTATAAAAAGGCTTAAAAATACTATTATCCTAGATATTGCACAATATCCTCTCGATAGGACTGCACCCTAATAGGTCAGGTGGCCCGCTAGAACCCACATGCGAAGTGGTACCTAACAAGGAAGAGGGAGTTCAAAATGAATGCATGCGAACTCTCAAGTCATTTTCAGGTTTACTTCTTAAAATCATTAAGTTTTTATGTGTGCCTTATGAAATTATGTGATGCGCCAAGAGGGGTTAAGTTTAGATTTAAACTCGTACAATATGATCAACAGATCAGATAGTACAATATGATTTAAACTCATACAATATGATCAACAGAGAAAATTTTTCTTTAATTTTTAAACCCTTTTCCCCTGTGTGTGTGTATGGTTACTCAATCTTGTATACAATTTGTGGCCAGACTTAAGAAATGAAAAATAATAAAAAATAAAAAATAATAATATTATAGACTCCAACTCCTACTCTATCCAGTCTTGAGTCTTCTTGTTGTCATGAGTAACTTGTGATCTCCCTGAAATGTTAGTACTCACAGACAAGAATAGAAATCAAAAGTATTCAATTAATAGTAATTCAAACGACATTATTTATCATCATCAAAATCTCAGACTAAGGGTCATGAATTGTAACACCTGATAATTTTTAATTAATTAAAATAGAAATAGTTTTAACATGCCTAGATAAGCCTCTGATCAAATTCAAGCTAAAATAAAGATCGACATATGAATAAAAAGACTAGAAAAGCATGTAATTTCTACTACACAATCAATATAAATCAATCAATTAAATTAAATACTCAAATTAAATATCCATGTAGTAAGTGCCACTTAATATTATAACCTAGAATTTTGTAAAAAGTAAAGTGGTCAAGTACCACTAACAACAGCCTGTATTATACTCATAAGACATAAGTGACTTTGAGAATGAGATTCTTTTCGGTCTTTACTTCTTTGTCCTTCTATGATCTTCTTGGATTCATTGGGTTTGGATAATCAAGTGAAAAGAAATTCCTTTATGAAGGGGTGTTTTCTTTTCTCTTTGGATATTTGAAATCATCTAAATTTGGATATCCAAATAGAAAGGTACTAGCCCCTAATGGATGTTCATTCCTCTTTCGATTCCAAATTGTATGTATAACATCCCATTTCAAAACACTTTTACAACACTTGATTACAACTTCAATACATCAAATTATATTAAATATTAAAAAAAGGAAAAATAGACTCAACTACAATCTACAGGGTTATCCTAGGCAGTTATAATCCAAATTATCCTAAGCAATTATATATATCAAAATTTAAAGTGCTAAAATTATAATTATACTTGGTCATGCTCTTTTTAATTGAAAGGGGCTTAGCATGCTTGGCACCTATAAAAAATTTCATAAAATTAAAATTTAATTTTGCCCCATTTGATTTAATTTTCAGCATGTATGAGCATGTCCACGTGCATAATATTATGTTAGCAATTAAATCATCACTAACCTAAGAGTAATCTAATGCTTATCACATCAAATCACATATTCGATTGAAATTTAAACAAATAATCACATTAACTAATTCTAGCAACTAGTATGTAATAAAAACTTAAAAAATCTAACACACAACAATATAAAAGTAAAATACCGGCCTAGCCTAAGACTATAGTTGATTGTCATAACAAATCATCTAAAGTGTGAGAGGTAGGTTGTGTGGTTTGGATATGTCTTATATAGGATAATTAGTTAAAGTTATCTGGTGTTCCTATTAGTTGAAAGGTTTAAGAAAAAAATTATTTAAAGTTTAAATATTAATATTTAAAAGGTAATTTTAAAATATATTTTAAGTGTTGAGAGATTACTATCCTTGTAAAACTAGAATCATGAAGTTTATTTTACCTTCCATGGGGCTAAGTTATTGGTCTTGTAGACCCATATTATTTAGTAGTAACCAATATTAATGAACTGATTAAGAGTTTGAAGGTTGATAAATTTTAATTAGGATGATTGGTTGCTGGTTTTAATGTTGGGTTAAAGTTTTTTGGAATTTTAAATTAAATATTGAAATTTTGAAATTATTTGAATGCATTAATTAAATGGGTTAAATTTTGACTTTTTAATTGAGGTTGATTTATAGAGTTTTAATATTTTTGTTAAATATTATACACTAATTTTGTTGGACTTGAATTATTTTACATTTAGTAATGAATTTTTAATGTTTTGACTCCAATTTGACCTAAGGTTAACAAAAAGTTTGACTTTTTGACTTTGAATTATTTCTAGTGATTTGATATTTTTAATAAACACTAGATCTTAAATGGAGTTGAATGCCTTTGAGTTTGCTTAATTTAGATTTTTTTGCAATTAGTTATAATTTTTCAAATTTAACTATTTATTTAAATATTTAAAATTATTTGATTAGAAGATTTTTAATGATTTGAATCCAAATAATGAACTCCAAAAATTTTGAAATCATCATTAAAGATTGAAAAATATTTAAGGAGGTGCTCTCAAGTGTTTGAGATTTTTTAGAATTTTTAATTAATTAAATTAATTGAATATTAAATTTTATTTAAAATTAAACTAAACTTAAAATTGAGGTCCAATTAGATGGCTTTTGATTTTCTTTGATTAAGGGTAAAATTCTAGTTAGTTTGATATATTATTTGTAATTTTTAGATTTAGATTAAATTTAATGTAATTTTTAGAAGTATTTAGGTTAATTAAAGCATTAATTTTGAATTAATTAATTAAATAGCTTAATAATTCTTAAAATCTGTGGGAAAAATTTTTTTAAGCCTAGAGATATCACTACGTTTGAATGTCAAAGTCTCATGTCTAAGAGACTCCTAGGTTTTCTAAACAAAATATTAATTTTTATCCCTAAGATATCACTAAGTTGAATGGACTTAAATCAATGTCACTAACCCTTAGGCATAGGCAAAATTTAATCACAATATCACAATCAGGTCCTAGATCTAGGGGAACCTAAAGCTAGGTGCAAGTGCATCATATCCATGAAAATAAAAATATAACTTAATTAATTGGAAGACTAATAAATGAGAAATTAAAAAAATAATTGCTCACTGATTAATCACCATTTAACATCAAATCTATCGAATAAAGTTAATCTTTTCTTAAAAAATTGAAGCCCCACTCAAAATACATAAAGATTTAATATATATAATTTTAAAATTAAATTTAAAACTATATATGAAAATATAGATTTCCAAATTTAGAGAATTTAAAATATCATTAAAGTAATTTCAAAATAATTTTTAAAATTCCTCTAATTATTCAAAAATATTTGAAAACAAAAGTTTTGATTTTAAAACAAAATATTTAAATTAATATTTAATTAAATATTAATTAAATATTCAATATATTTAAAGTTTTAAAATTATTTAGAAAAATTTGTAAATATTTCAAAATAATTTTGAAACTATTCTCTCATTATTTAACATTATTTTTAAATAAATTTCTTTAAAATTTTGAAAATATTTAAATAAATAAAAATTAAATAATGAAATAGTTAAATAATAAAATTTACTTAAAATATATTAGATATTTTAAATTAATTTTTATTTTAAATTATTTAAAATGTCATTTCTGATTATTTAAAGTAAAATAGAAATTTTAATGTTTTAAAAATATTTGAATTAATATTTAATTAAATATTAATTATTTAAAATTAAATAATGAAAGTTATTTAAAATATATGATATATTTTAAAATTAGTTTAATTTTAAATTAAAATCTTTTAAAATATTTTTGTGGTTACTTAAAAATATTTTAAATTAAAACTTTTTATTTTTGAAAATATTTAAGTTAATATTTAATTAAAACTTAATTAAATAATAAAATATCAAAAAATTTTAAATATTTTTAAGAAAATAACATTAAATTCAATTTAATTTTAAAATAAATTATTTTACGTATCTTATTTGAATATTTAAAGTTATTAAAATAAAAGTTTGAATTTTAGAAAATATTTAAATCAATATTTATGAAAATATTAATTAAAATCTAAATATTTAAATGTTTTATATAATTTAAAATATATATAATATTTTAAATAAAATTTAATTTTATATTAAAGAGCTTAAAAATATGAACAATTTGATATATTAAACTTAATTTTTTGATTTAAAATAATTTTTTTAATGATTTTATAAATTTTTTTGGATTTAAAATGATTTAAGATAATATTTAAATTATTTAAATAGGTCTGACAGTGATGGCGATGGCGAGAGCTATATGGTGTTCATGGATTCATCCAATCCAAGTCACGCAATAATCAATGTGAATGATTGCACGGCGGTGCATTAATGACTAATAATTATGCCACCACGCAGTCATTATACTCTAATTAATCATGTGGCGATAGCGGATGCGGTTAACTTAACCATGTTAGCACATCTATCCAGTCGTTAGATCCTCCAACTTTTGAAATTAACGGCTCTGATTGAGTCGGATGGAGTTTCAATCCAACGAGGGACTTCTGCAGTTGGACAGAGGCACGTAACAATGCGATCTAAAATATTGATCATAAGATCAATCGTTTAGATCTTAAACAATATAAAATTGATATAAATCGTAACCCTATATATAAAAATGACCCCCCCCCCCGTTCTCTCGATTGGATCGATCATTTCACCTAAAATTTTAAACCTAGATAACATGCATGAACATAAATCATGGGGATATATATTTTTAGGCTTCAAAAAACACTTTTTAAAAAGTTATTTTATGCTAAGTGTTGTGGCCTAGGGCTAAGGTTTTTTAAGGGTTTTTATAATTAGATTTTGAAAATATTGGAACCTTTGATCTTGTAGTTTATCCACGAATATTTCCTTAGTTGAAATCGCATTTTAAAATGCCCTAGATTGAATGGATGAAGATGTGGATAGAGCTAGGCTTGAGTTCACCGGGAATGCACCGTCAGTGAGCATTGACCGGCTGGTTTGAACTTGGAATGTGAAGAGGATGACCTTGGAAGCTTGAACGAAATAAGGGCTGGTTGAGGGAGCTTGAATGTAGTGAGAGAGTGTTAGATGAAGAAATGACCCTTATTTTAGGTATTTTACCCAATTCAAACGTCCCTAGACATTTTTAATGGCTAGGATCAAATTGGCTTCTTGTTAGGATGTTACCCACGTGTCCTAAGGTAGTTAGGAGCATGGAGAGAGGACATGGCAATGACAAATGACTTGGAAAGGGGTTTTTGGCCTTTAATCCACATAGGATGCTTAGGGAATGTTTAGAGCTTAAGCCAAGGATTAGAGAATGCTTAGAAGATTCTAGAGAATGATTTGAAATATTGGAGGGGTTTAGAATAGAGGGGATTAGTTTAAACCCAAAGATTTGACTATTTTGACCATTCCCTACCTCTTTGTTACTATTTAACTAGTCAACCAATTAAGCCATGCTAAGGTGGAGTCTAGAGAGGTTTATTGATCAAATGGAAAGAATTGGAAGGAAAATATATATATGGGTTTAATATATTAATTAAAATGTTGACCACATGTGTTCACTAGATGGCTTTGTTGACTAGTTTGACTAGTCAATAAGTTAAAGTATGGTGAGGTGGAGATGAGAAGGTTTGGATTGCTGGTTGGGTTGATTTAGAAGTGATTTGGGGATGTATATTTAAAACTTGAATGCATACATGTGCATGAAAGGAAGTTTTACCAAATCTTGATAAGTTAACTTAGTTAAAGTGACCATGACTTGTCTTATGATGAATTTGGCAATGTTTTAAGGCATAAATAGGGATGAATTAAAATGTTAATAGGGATTTGATTAGATACATATGATGGTTTGATCTAAACATACAAGTTGGACCAAAATTCAAAATGTTGACTTGGTTAACCTATGATAATATGACTCATGACAGGTCTAGACATGTTTGAACCATGCATTGGAAATGGTTTGAGAGCTTGAAATGCTTAAGTTGGTTAAATGGGTTGGCCAATTTGAACCCTTAAAGGGCTATTGGGTCAACCTAGGTTGACTTGATAAATCAAGTTGACCTAGGGTCTAGGTTTGGGCTCAATAGGTCTGGTTTGATGTTTAAAGGCCAATGGAGGTGGTCCCATGGTCTGGATTGGCCATTTTAGTGAAAATGACCAATTGGAACCTTAAAGGGAAAGGATCAATTTAAAGAGAAATCAATTCATTCATGCGGTCGTTCAGAAGGCCAAACCCAAATGCTCAAGGTTCTCCTGAAGAAGAAGAAGCAACATACATATTGCCTATGGGCCGTTCCTATAATAATTTGTGCTCTTCTGCTTGTAGTAATTGGATTTTACTATTCTTTTGGTAAAATCCAATGAGCTAAATCATTCATAATCATTTAATTGATTATTAATTATTAGATAGTAACAAAGCTAGGTTGGAGCCTAGATTGGCTATGTCTAGGTTTATTGAAGGTCAGGATTATCTCGAAATCTATATTATTAATGATTGGACTGGTTTGAGATCTAAGTTGATTTAACATCTGGATTGATTTGAGGTCAAGATTGATTTGAGATTTAGATTGGTGGGGTCTGGATTGATATAAAGTTTAGATTGATCTAGGGTCTAGATTGATTCGGGATCCAGATTGGTCATAGTGATCTCATACAAAAGTGAGGTCAACAAGTATGATTAGTTCAATATAACATAACATTACTATACGATAGACAGAAGCCCGTACGATCAATTTAAATATTTGAACTGATCATCCAATATGATTTAAGTATTATACAATATGATTAGTTTAATTGAATTATCATTTCATCTAGGACAATCGACGAGGATTAATTATCATCCTTGTCTAGAATCGATTCATACTATATGAACAAGGGCATCATATAATAGGATGTTCAATATTAATTAATCTAGATTTGATTGCTTAATTAGGAGATTAGATTAGGAAAGATTTAAACTCATTGTATAGTATTATAAGAATCATATAGTATAAATTTTGAATTTCAAAGTATTGCTTAATTTATGATTGGTGGCAGGTTTCCTGATTTATATTAATTGTTTAGAATGATCAGTATCATACAGTAAAATTAGATTAAAATAAAAAAACTTAACTTAATGATATAATTAAACCTGATTTAACTCATATCATATAGTATGATGGAGATAAAAAATTAATATTTTTAAATTTCTTCTTTTGTGTGTGTGTATAGTCACTAAGCTGCTATACACCCTTTACATGAATTTTGACTTGAGAAATGTAAAATAAATAATCAAATTACAAACTCTTATCAGATGACAACACTCCTAGTCTACTTTGTCTTGAGTCGATCCTTTTGTATAGTGTACGACTTAAAATATTAGTGTGCACAAAAAAAAATCCATAAATATTAATAAGAGAAATATATTAATAAATTAATAAAGTTTGTTATCATCAAAATCATGAGATTAGGACCCTGTATTACAATAATCTACCTCTTTTGATGAGGACAAACATAATTTATTGAAGAATTTAAATTAATCATATTTTCTCCAGGTTGACCTAGGGTCTAGGTTTGGGCTCAATAGGTCTGGTTTGATGTTTAGAGGCCAATGGAGGTGGTCCCATGGTCTGGATTGGCCATTTCAATGAAAATGACCAATTGGAACCTTAAAAGGCAAGGATCAATTTAAAGAAAAATCAATTCGTTCATGCGGTCGTGCAAAAGGCCAAACCCAAATGCTTAAGGTTCTCCTGAAGAAGAAGAAGAAACATACATATTGCCTATGGACTATTCCTACAATAATTTGTGCTCTTCTGCTTGTAGTAATTGGATTTTACTATTCTCTTGGTAAAATCTAATGAGCTAAATCATTTATAATCATTTAAATGATTATTAATTATTGGATAGTAACGATGTTAGGTTGGAGCCTAGATTGGCTAAGTCTGGGTTGATTGAAGTTCAGGATTATCTCAAAATCTATATTATTAATGATTATTAATGATTGGACTAGTTTGAGATCTAGATTGATTTGAGATCTGGATTGATTTGAGGTCAGGATTGATTTGAGATTTGGATTAGTGGGGTCTGGATTGATCTAAAGTTTAGATTGATCTGGGTTTAGATTTATTCGGGTCCAGATTAGTCATAGTGATCTCATACAAAAGTGAGTTCAACAAGTATGATTAGTTCAATATAACATAACAGTACTATACGATAGACAGAAGCCCGTACGATCAGTTTAAATATTTGAACTGATCATCCAATATGATTTAACTATTGTATAATATGATTAGTTTAATTGAATCATCATTTCATCTAGGACGATCGACGACGATTAATTATCATCCTTGTCTAGAATCGATTCGTACTGTATGAACAAGGGTATCATACAATATGATGTTCAATATTAATTAATCTAGATTCAATTGCTTAATTAGGAGATTAGATTAGGAAAGATTTAAACTCATTGTACAGTACTATAGGAATAGTATAATATAATTAGTATAAATTATAAATTTCAAAATAATACTTAATTTATGATTGGCGACAGGTTTCCTGATTTATACTGATTGTTTAGATTGATTGGTATCATATAGTAAGATTAGATCAAAATAAAAAAACATAACTTAATGATATAATTAAACCTGATTTAATTAATATCGTATAGTATGATGGAGATAAAAAATTAATATTTTTAAATTTCCTCTCTTGTGTGTATGTACGGTCACTAAGCTGCTATACACCATTTACATGAATTTTGACTTAAGAAATGTAAAATAAATAAATCAAATTACAGACTCTTATCAGATGACAACACTCCTAGTCTACTCTATCTTGAGTCAATCCTTTTGTACAGTGCACGACTTGAAATATTAGTGTGCACAAAAAAATAATATCCATAAATATTAACAAGATAAATATATTAATAAACTAATAAAGTTTTTTATCATCAAAATCATGAGATTAGGATCCTGGATTACAACAATCTCCCTCTTTTGATGATGACAAACATAGTTGGTTGAAGAATATAAATTAATCATATTTTCTCCAACCCCCCTCCCTTAAGTGATCTATTTAAAAATCGGGGTAATCTTTATTTTTTTTATTTCCATTTTATTTATTTATTTATTTTTATAGATATTTTAAATGCTACACAAAGTACAAAACAAAGACAAAATAAGAGAGAGCACAAAACAATATTAAACTAAAACCAAATGATCACACAACAATCAATCAAACACATATTCTCTCTATTTTAATTTCACAAAATGGAAGAATGACTAAGCATAATAAGAAAAACAAAATCAACAAAATAATGAAAAAAAAAAACATAGACACAAATTACAACAAACAACATACGCTAAAAGTAGGAAGATCCCTAATTAGGTGATGGTGGTGGAGGTGGTTGAAACTATTGGTGAAGGGATGCAAATGGCTAGCTAAACCATGCCATATCAATCTCATGTTGCAAATGTTGCACCACGATGTAAGCGTTGAATAAGGGTGTCAATATTTGACATGACATGAAATCCCAACTTGAAAATTTTGGGTTAGGGTCAAACCCAAACCTAAAAATGGCCAGGTTCGGGTTTAATAATTCAACCCGTTTAAAAAATTAGGTTGGGTTCAGGTTGACCCTTTGACCCAAAATTGACCTTTTTTTTACCCGAAAACTCATTTTTCACCCGACAACCGAAGATTGATCCATTTTTCACCCAAAAAGCGGAATTGACCCATTTTTGGACCAAAAAATTAGCAAATTTTTTGGTGGCACCGGGTCATTCGAGCTGTTTCAGGTTGACTTGGACCCGAAGCAGGTCGAGTTCGGGTTTGAAAAACTAACCTATTTACAAAAATGGGTCGGGTTTGAGTTGACATGAATAGTGCCGGGTCAATTTTGAGTTTGACCCGAACCCGACCCGTGACCCAAAATTGACACCCTTAGCGTTGAAGCAAGTCTCCATATGATCAAATCTCAGTGAGAAGGTTAGTGTAAAAGTGTTGGTGTTGGAGCTAGTGGAGATTTAATGGCCTCCTCTTGCTCTAGATCTGCCACATTGCGACAGTGGTGGCATCTATCACTGTAAAGTAAGTGGATTGAGCAGTTGGTGTAGTAGGTTGGAAGGTGATCAAGTGGTGCAGGAAATTATAAATTGTATTTGGCTTCAAGAGTAAAGGCTATGAGGTGACCTAATGCAAGGTTTTGATTGTGCTTTTTTCTCGGATCCCTAATGCTAGTCAGGTGTTCAATGTATCAGATAATCAAATCCGTGACATTAAAATCAAAATTTTCCTTGATGAAGTAGGTGATAAGGGATAGAAGAGGTGTGATATTTACCCTATCTCAGGCTTTAGGGATGATTGAATTGTAAATGATATGATGGATTATGCGTGCATCTTGGACAGGTGTATAAACTAAAGGTAAGTGCATGTTATGTGGGACATTTCTAAGGGTCATGTTTGCATCGGTCCAACTATATTCACGATTAAAAGCTATAGAATGAGCTTTGAGACCAGTGGTAGAGAGACGTATGATTTGGTCAAAATCTATATATGTGATCTCTAAAGACCTCGAATTGATAAATGATTGAAGGGTAGTGCCTTTATTGTTGATTCTAAGGCTAGAAAAGAATTCATACAACAATTCAGAATTAAAGGGAAAAATGCTAAGGTCAGGATAGATTGAATTGTAGTGCCAGCAAAAAGGTTCAGTACCTCAAAATTTAGATTTTCCTAATTGAAAACTTTAGAAGGGGTTATCCCAGAAGCCTTATAACCATGATATGCATCTTTGTCAGCGGCTTTAATGAAACGGGGATCTACGGGTCGCCTTGAGGAACTCCCTACTAGTGCCCTATATCATTTTCCTCCGGCCATTTGAATAATATGAGGACTTGAAAGAGGAAGAAGGAAAGTATTGTGACGAGAAGTGTGATTTTAACATTTGAATTCCTTTCCTTTAAATAGACTTCAATCATATTATACTGTATGATAGATATCATACTATGTGATAAGTATCGTACTGTACAGTCATAAGAAGTTAATTTGTCCTGTCCAATCAGCCAAAAAGTTGGTCAAATCGTACATTACAAATAGAATCGTGCTTGATGATCAGAATTGTACTAGACAATCTTTATTAAATCCATTGTCTCAAGGAGCCCACCTGTATGACTTTTTGACCAATGCATCATACAATATGAATAGGTGTTTGTACAATATGATACATTATTGATATTTGTGCCGGCCAAATTGAATTCGTTCAATGGCTAGTGACAAGTGGATCATACAATATGAAATAGGGGGTTGTACAGTATGATCAATAATAACTGGTTAGATCAGGACTATTAATTTCACAGAAGATCAAGGTGCACATAAAATATGTAGATTGTACGATACAAAGTGATTCATACAGTACGATGTGAACATTTTTTTTAATTAAAAAAATGATTTGATGTGTATGATAATCATAGAAGTACTATAAAACCAAAACAAATAAGCTTATGAAATTGAAAATTAAAAACCTACAGTGAGTATGGAAAGAAGAAAAATATTTTTGGGTGAAAGTATTTTACTATCTCAATAATGATTTTAGAATCTACCAAAACATCAAAATATAAATCTCAACCCTTTGTTTATAGATATCTAAAGGAAATATGAAGTTTAATAATAAATAAGATGTGGTATAGACTGCTTTAGACATATATCTTTCCCTGATAAATAAGTGATATAATCTCTATTTTTTCCAACTCTTCAACCATGAGGTGAATTCCCTTATGCTAGTGTTTCCAGGTGAGTTAATGGAGGAAAGTTTTCATATGGGTTAAGATAAAAGGACTATTGTAAATGATTCCATATTTGGTTGTTATGGAGAACTCATAGGTGAAGTCCTTGGATTGCCTTGATATGAAGAGTGAGTCCACTTGAGTTACGAGCATAGATAACATCATGATTAGCTAAGTATGAGAAAGTGAGTTTAAAGCTTTCTTGGGATAAAAAGTTTGTTTGGGATGTTAAGCCCTTATGATCTAGTTCTGAGGCTAACCAGGGGGGGGGGGTGAATTGGTATTTTGAAAATCTTTCAATAAAAAAAAAACTCAAACCAAACCAAAATTCACCACAAAGAAAAATAAAGTGTGGAAATTAAATTCAGAAATAATAAAGGAAAGAACACTCCAGATTTATAGTGGTTCGGTCAAACCTTGACCTACGTCCACTCCTCGGAGGCACCCTCCGAGTATTGCACTAAACTCAGTGTCTCTCCTTTAGCCCCTACGGCTAGGTGGAGAAGACCTTACAAAATCACTTCCACCTCCCCGGTGCGGCGGAGTAGCTAGGTCCTTTGACACCAAAGAGATCTTCTTCTTCTCAAAACTTCCCTTAAGATAAGCCTTAAATCTGATGGTACTAAGGTGCAAGCTTGCTAGAGCAACGGTGTGAAACCCCTCCACACTCCCTTGAAACCCCATATAAGGATCTTCTCCCTCTCTCAAACTCCACCCTTTCCTCTCTCCCTTTCAAGATCTCTCTTCACGTTCTCTCCATAAGAAACGAAGCCTTAATGGCTGCCAAAGACGCTTTCAAAGTCTTTGATAAAGCTTAAATAGAAGAGCTCCAAAAAGGCTCTTAAATGCACAAAACCGACATTATCATCTAGGATGATCGCGGTATCGTCCCGTACGACGTGCTTAAAAAGAGGGCTTTAGAAAATCCTAAAAACTCAATTTTGGTGCCAAATATTGTCTAGGATGATCGCAGGATCATCCCGTACGATGCATTTAAAAGAGGGCATCAAAAAATTCTAAAAACTCAATTTCGACGCCAAAAATCATCCTGGACGATCATAAGATCATCCAGTACAATGTGTAGAATTTGACCTGATAGTCCTGAAGGATATTAGGATAGTCCAGGATGATTAGTACAAAATTGTACAGATCATCCAGGACGATATTGTTGATCGTCCAGAATGATTAGAAAAAAATTATGGTAATTCGGCTTGGACAATTTAGGAAAATTAAGTATGTCGGCAAACATCATTCTGTACGATATATAGATCATCCATGACGATCTGATTAAAAAATTTAACCATAATTAATCCCCTAATAACAGGATCAGTTTAGGCATGAATTGTATTGATTGTCTAGGATGATTAAGATCGTCCGGGATGATTAGAATAAAAATTAAATCTTAAAATCTTTCCTAAATTAGCATTGGCAGCTATTTTCCAAGATTGTAAAGGATCGTCCTAGATGATCCAAAATCATCCAGTACGATTAGTTTAAAATTTAATCTTCTTGATTTGACTAGATCTCACTCCCTTGAGTGTGTGTGTGTGTGCATGGTCACCAAGCAAGCATACTCTCTTATAGGACTTGACTCAAGAAATAAAAAATTACATCAATGAATATTAGAGACCCTTTACAACATAATATTATTCAACCAAATCTTGAGCTCTGATTCTTTGTTTGATGTTGCATGATATTCCTGAAATGTTAGTATACACACAAATAAATATAGAATAAAAAATACTATGAGATATAAAGATATTTGTTATCATCAAAAACATAAAACTCATGAGCTCGAGTCGTAATAATCTCACCCTTTTTTATGATGGCAAATATTATTAGCGAAGTTGCAAACTAAAATTATTTTCTCCTAAACTCCCCTCACTAGAATAAAAATTTAAAATTAGAGGAAGATAAAATTTTTGTTATTTTGAATTAAAAAAAGATACAAATATAATAGAATGTTCTCCCCCTTTGACATTAACAAAAAGAGGAGGGGCAAAAACAATCAGAATAATAAAAATGATTAAAAAATAAAATGATCTCTGATCTAGTGTAAAAAAAAATCAAATATTCTTAAAATGAGAAAGTTATCGCTTGATTTTATTTAAAAACTTAGTAATGAATGTATTGACAACGTATAACCCAAAAAGCTTAGAAATTCAAAAATCGTTAATCCAAGCTCAAGTTCTTTTAAAGGCTCAAAAACTTTTTAATCCAATATCTAAATCAAGGAACAAATTAAAAAATAAAATATTACTATTTTTTTTCAAAATTACTTTCATAAAACATATCGAATAGAAAATTAATACAAAAATTGGTGAATTATGAATCATAATTTTAAAGCTAAAGTATCAAAAATATTAAGAATTTTTTTAAGATTTAAGAAGTACAAGAAAGGTAAGCATTACTTTTTGTGTGCTCATTTTATTCCTCTTGTCAGTTTTTTGGTGCACTTTAAGTATCTTATAATTTTTTATACACTTTGTGTATCTTTCTCAATTTTGGCATCATTGCGCATCTTTTGATTTAGCGTCATTGGCCACTTTTTTTTTTAAATATGCTACCTTTCTGAAATTTTAAAAATAAAAGTAAACTCGTTCTATTAACAAAATGAACTACTTGATTAAGAAAATTATGAGGTAGATTCAACAGTTTGTAAAAGACCCCTATGTGATAGATAAAATGTAAGGAGATGAAAAAGATTAGTTTCGAAATCCAATTTATAATATGATGAATATTTTGAATCAAAAGTAAAATAATCTCTTTAAGAAAAGAGATAGAGAGACAAAATCATGAGTTTCCTTTCTCTAACTATTTTTAGAGAAGTCAACCATAACTTACATAAAAATTCAAGAAAAATAGGAGGTATGTTTTTCATTTTTAGAAAAGTGAAATATGTGTGTTGATCAGAGAGAACTTCACAATAATAAAAGTAAAGATAAATTTAAAATTATAACATAAAAGAAAAAGAATAAAAAATAAACAAATAAATATAAAAACCTAAAAAATAGAAAATAAACAAAAATATAACGAACAAAAATATGCATACACAAACAAATAAACACACAAACAAGTGTTTAAACATAATCTTGCTCCTGATCTGATGATTCAGAAGCAAGCTCTTCCCAGGAGATTTTTTGCTTTTCATTTTTTGCCCTTTTTACAATTTGCTTAGCTTTACCCTTTTCTTTTATAGGAAGAGTTCTAAAATTAGAGCACTGATTTTTCATATGTCCAAGCTTTTTACATCCAAAGCAAACAACGTTAGAAGAAATCTTAACATTCTTATCATTTTTACCTTTATTCCACTTTTGTTGATGATTATGCTTTGGTGAGCTTTTTAATTTTCTTGATAATTCATAGCTTTCGTCACCAACTATGCCACTTTTCTCCATATTTTCAGCATAGCACTATCATCTCACATGCATTCAAAAGTCTTTGGCCCAAACTTTGCTTATAGGCAATGAGTGAGCAAATCAAATTATTAATATAATATTCATCCAAATTTTTTGATTTATAAATAACAACAACTTTGGCATCAAACTTATTAAGTAGACAATGTAGAATTTTATTGTCTTTTTCAAAGTTTGAAAATTCTTTACTTAAATCATGCAATGATGTAATAATTTAAATAAACCTAGTATACATGTCTAAGATCGTCTCGTAAGGTTTCATTCAAAATAATTCATAATCATGCATTAAAGTATTCAACTTGGATTGCTTAATTTCACTAGTGCCTTCATATATAGTATGTAATTTATCCCAAATTTTCTTGCCAGTAGTGCACGTGAATACAAACATATAATCTTCAGAATTTAAAGCACAGAAAAAACAGTTTACTGATTTAACGTTCAATTGAGCATTGATTTGTTCTTCCCTACTCCATTGATTAAAAGAAATATTAGTTTTAATTCCATCTTTAACATGTGATGATATAGAATAATCAGTTAAAGTCATTTGTCACATTTAGTAATTAATTGATTGCAAGAAAGTAGAAATGTGAATTTTCCAAAAATCAAAAGAAATATTTTCAAATAAAAGTGGTCAGGTGATTGAATATCCTTCTACAATATTACGATTACAAAAATTTGCCATGGATCAAAATTCAAAAGTTTTCAAAAACTAGATTTTATGAATCCCGCTCTGATGCCACTTAAAAATTTGTTAGGGATGTTAAGCCCTTATGAACTAGTCCCCAGGCTAACCAAGAAGGGGGATAAATTGTTATTTTAAAAATCTTTCAATCAAAAACAAAACTCAAACAAAATCAAAATTCACCACAAAGAAAAATAAAATGCAAAAAATAAATGTGAAAATAATATAGGAAAGAACACATAAGATTTATAGTGGTTCGGTCAAACCTTGACCTACGTCCATTCCTCGGAGGCACCCTCCGAGTATTGCACTATACTCAGTGTCTCTCCTTTAGCCCCCACAGCTAGGCAAAGAAGCCCTTACAAAATCACTTCCACCTTCTCCAGTGCGGCGAAGTAGCCGGGTCCTTTGACATCTAAGAGATCTTCTTCTTCCCAAAACTTCCCTCAAGAAAAGCCTTGAATCTGATGGTACTAAGGCGCAAACTTGGTAGAGCAACTGTGTGAAACCCCCTCCATACTCCCTTGAAACCCCCTCAAAGGATCTTCTCCCTCTCTCAAACTCCACCATTTTCTCTCTCCTTTTCAAGCTCTCTCTTCAAGTTTTCTCTAGAAGAAACGAAGCCTTAATGGCTTTCAAAGTCTTTGACAAATCTTAAATAGAAGAGCTCCAAAAAGGCTCTTAAATGCATCAAACCAACATTATCGTCTAGGACGATTGTAGGATCGTTCCGTATGATGCACTTAAAAAGAGGACTTCAGAAAATCCTAAAAAATTAATTTCGATGCCAAATATCGTCCAGGACGTTCACAGGATCGTCCCATACGATGCGCTTAAAAAGAGGGCTTTAGAAAATCCTCTAAACTCAATTTCGGCACCAAAAATTATCCTAGATGATCGCAGGATCGCCTAGTACAATGTGTAGAATTTGACTTGATCGTCCCGGACGATTTTATGATAGTCCAAGACGATTAGTACAAATTGTACAGATCGTCTAAGACGATATTGTGGATCTTCCGGAACGATTAGAAGAAAAATTATGCTAATTCGGCTTGGACGCTTTAGGAAAATCAAGTATGTCGTCAAACATCGTCCTGTACGATATACAGATCGTCCAAGATGATAGAATTGAAAAAATTAATCATAATTAATCCCCTGATCATAGGATCAATTTAAGTATGATTTATATTTATTGTCTTGGACGATCAAGATCGTCCGGGACGATTAGAACAAAAATTAAATCTTAAAATCTTGCTTAAATTAGAATTGACGACTATTTTCCATGATCGTAAAGGATCGTCCTGAATGATCCAAAATCGTCCAGTACGATTAGTTCAAAACTTGATCTTCTAGATTTGACTAGATCTCACTCCCTTGAGTGTGTGTGTGTGCATGATCACCAAACAAGCATACTCCCTTACAGGACTTGTCTCAAGAAATAAAAAATTATATCAATGAATATTATAGACCCTTTACGACATAACATTATTCAACCAAATCTTAAGCTATGATTCTTTGTTTGATGTTGCATGGTATTTTTGAAATGTTAGTATACACACAAACAAATATAGAATAAAAAATACTATGAGATATAAAGATGTTTGTTATCATCAAAAATATAAAACTCGTGAACTCGAGTCCCAACAAGGGTCATCCTTCTTTGTAACTAGGTTGCTGAACTCCACTAGTATCTCATTACTCGAAGTGGTGATAAGTTGCTTTAAAATTTGCTTCCCTCAAGAGGGAAGAGTCCTCTAAATCTGAGAGGTCATTTGCTCCCTAGGTGCTTTTGGGAGAAAAAAATTCCTATCAAATTGCTTTGTTAAGTCGAGGATGATCTAGTCTTCATTGCCGAGATAGATGGGTTTGAGTTCTTCCCATTGGGACCCATTAAGTACCTGTGAAACACTTGAGAAGGCATTTAAAAGTATATATATATATATATATAGGTCAACCTAGCATTAGAAAATATAAAACAGATCCTTTTCTCAAGGTCATAATAATAGGAATGTTTCAAACAAAGGCATCAAAGTTTAAACTTTAAAAAAATTCCGTAAAGCAAATGGGGCCATTAAACCCCAAACAACAAATGTCCAATTAATGCTGAAATAATGAAAATATTTTTTTGAATCTTCATTCTTGAATGTTGCGTATGGGTCCTCTGAACCAATGCCTAGCACTGAATACCCAAGAAGAAAGAATAAAGATGAAGACTCCACCAACTGCAATAGGAGTGTAGTTGAGATTATCTTTTTTAATCGGATAAGCAACAGGGAGGGAGAAGAGGACTGTTATCACCGCCACCCAAATCACAGCAACCCAACCGCAGAAGATGCCCCAACGACCAAGGGAGAAAGGACCTGGAACAAATGATTGTCGACCCAATGTCACTCTGAAGAAGATGGGCAATGCATATGCAATGTAGAGCCCAATTGTTGCTATTGACACCATGGCTTGAAATGCAACCAGGCTTCCCAAAGACTGCAGTGTTTAAAAGATTTTTCATAGATCAATATTGCGTTGCTTATTTTGTTATTATATAATGACTATGCTTCCTTTAACTAAAGAGTGTGCTACACATAGTTGGTCTTCTTTTCCAGACTCAATTTCTTCTATATCAGAAAATCTTATTACTGGAGACTGGAGTTTTGTTTAAGTACCGTTAAAGCCATGCAAAAAGAGACGGCCAAAGCAAGCCAGACTGCATTTCGTGGAACTTCCTCCTTGTTCACTTTGCACCACAATGATGAAAATGGCATTGCTCCATCCCTAGAAAACGCATAAGTCATCCTGGAATGGAATTACAAAAAAAAACATACATTAATAATTGTTAGTTTAAACAAATTAAGAGAGAAAAAAATTAATTTCCTAGTCCTAATTATTGAACCTGGAATTGCTAGTTACTGCACTCAAACCACAAAAGAATACTGCAATTGCGGCAAATCCTAAACAAATTATTCCTCCAACTCCACTTCCATATCTGTCCTTGAAGACAAGAAAAAAGACCTCTGCAATTGCATAGCCACCAGCATCATTGTCACTTCTTAGGAGATATGGAATGTCTCTCACTGTAAATGTGATACTAATCAAATAGATATAGCCAACAATGGTTGATATGGCGACCGAGTTGATTATTGCTTTTGGTCCATTTATATCTGCATTCTTCGTTTCCTCTGACTGGTAAATTAATCATAAATTATTTCAAATATGATATGAACATGATAGAGAGAGTGAGAGAGAGAGTTTAGCTTATAGTACCATATGAACAGATGCATCATATCCTCCCATAGAATATTGACTCATAAGGAGGCCAAGAACAAATATATAAAACTGGTTATGAATTCCTACATCATTTTCAGCATTGAAGTGTGCAAACACAAACTCGGGACTTGCTTTCTCAGTGGCCACCACAGGAATGAGGATCGTAAGCAGGAAAACACCTAATCAATGATTCATTATTAAGTTATTATTAACTAATTCAATCTGTTTAATAAATTTATTCTTGTCATTCTAAAGAACGATTAATGTGGAAGAAGTAATTAAGTAGCTAATATGCAATCACCTATGACGTTCCAAATTGCACCCAACTGGCAGCAAAAGGAAACCCACTTAACAGAGATGCTGTTTATGGTTCCATGGATGATTAAGAAAACAGCATAACAGCCCAAAACAACATATTTAGAGGCCAAATATCCGCCTCCATTGGCTCCACCAGTGCTCAACAGAATGATCACTTGAACCATCTGTGCTAATGAGAAGTCTATACTAGTAGTTCCTGCCCACTGAAACTCACAAATTCTCTCTCAAGCTCTTAATTAATAGTCTACAAACCGGAGATTAATTTTGACATAAAAAAACTCAAATTATAAGATTTTAACTAAGAAATAAAGTATATTTAAGGTGGGGCATAAAGGAGCACATTGGCCATTTAAAATTTTAATATATCTTCATAATTATTTTCTACTAATAAAGCCCTATTATTTGAAATTTTAAATTGTGAAAATCAAATTTGGGCCGTTGCTAAATACCTGCCCGACGATGTTGAACCTGCAGATGTATAAAAGAAACTGGTGAGAAATCCTTTGATTGATTACTATGGTAAATTAAGTTACTAAATAAAGCACCAAAATAATTAATAGGAGGAGGGATACATATATAGAACTAAATGACACATTACCATCCAGTGATCCAGGAGGCAAGGGGAGCCCAACGGGGGCCGGCGAGCTTGGCGCTCCAGTAGTAGAGGCCGCCGGCGGTGGGGTAGGCTGAGCATATCTCCGCCATAGATAACGCCACACAGCCGTTGAACAGTGAGACCAGCAGCCATCCTAATGTGGCTGAGACTGGTCCGCCATACCGAAGCCCTGTGTTGTATGTGGTTGTGATCCCAGTCAGAACCGATATGATGGAGAACGAGAAGGCAAAGTTCTCCAACATCCTTAATTCCCCCACAAATCACAAAGAGTTAGATAGATACAAGAAAACCAGGTAAATAAACAGATAAGCTAAAATTGAAGGTAATTATGTACGAGAGATGGCGCTTGAGCTCTTGCTTGTAGCCGAGCTGAGACAGCCGTGCTTTATCTGGGTCTGCTTCCGCATCATCTATCTTCCTTTCCATCTCCAAATTTGATTTCATTTTCTATGAAAAAGTGATGAATTAAGCAAACGCCTTTTCGTCTTTTATATATTTGCTGGAAAGCTGATTAGCTGAATGACAGGAAGGGGCACTGACTTAGTAGAATAAGACAATAGTTTCTAATGCTTGACTTTTTCTCATTAATAGCAATTTTTAGCACATGCCTTTATTACTTTGTTTATTTGCTACAAGGTGAAGGTGAAGAACAAGAGGAGGCAGAGCGAGTAGGTAGAATACCGACAATAGTTTTTAACAAGTTGTGAAAATTGGAATAGGAAGAAGGAGAGGTTTATGGTTCTACTGGACCACCACCCGACACTAGACTTCTGCCAAATCACCACCCGATGCCAGAGTTCTGCTAGATCACCACCAGACTCCGAAGTTCTGCTGGACCACGGCATGATGCTAGAGTTCCACTGGAACACCGCCTTACTCCGGAGTTTTGCCAAACCACCACCAGATCATTAATTGAGGCCCAAACTTTTGCCAGACAACCAACAGAAATCAAAGTTCTACCAGACCACCGAATAAAGCCCGAACTTCCGCCGAACCACCGCCTTACTACTACGGTTATTCAAACCCCTATCTCCTGCCAACTATATATGGTCCTTCCAACCTCCGTCGCATACTACGGTCCTTTCGACCTCAATCGTCTATTACAACCCTTCAGACCACCATCACCATAAAACAGTCTTTCTGACCCTTGTCTCTTGCCGACAATGGTCCTTCCGACCTTCGACGCCTACTATGATCCTTCCGACCACCATAAAGAGACAACGATCTTTCTAACCCCTGTCTCCTGCCAACTATTGTCCTTTGATCCTTTGTCGCTTATTATGGTCATTCTGACCTCCATCACCAAACAACAATCTTTCTAACCCCTGTCTCATGCCAACTACGATCTTTTCGACCTCCATCGCTGACTACGGTTCTGCTGACCTCAATTGCTAGAAAATAATCTTTATAACCCCTATCTCCTGTCGACTAAGGTCCTTCCGATCTCCTTTGCCTACCACAGTCCTTCCAAGCTCCATAGCCAAACAACGATTTTTCTAACTCCTGTCTCTTGCCAACTATGGTCCTTCCGATCTCCGTTGCATATTATGGTCCTTCAGACCTCCATCGTCAGTCAACGATCTTTCTGACCCCGATCTCCTGCCAAATACGATCCTTTCAACCTCCATCGTCTACTACGGTTCTTCCGACCTCCATCACCAAACAATGATCTTTCTAACCCATGTATCACTACAAAAAAATCAGGGTTTACCGGAGCCTTTACCGGCGGTCATATAACCACTGGTCCAACCACCGGTATTAACCGGCAATTTATCCAGATGTTTTTAATAATACACCACAGGAATTAGCGGAGGTATAATAACCCCTGACAAGGGCACCATTTTTATGTTTTACTGGCGCCTTTACTGGAGGCTAGGCCACCGGTGTTAAGTGATTTTTTTTTTGTGGTATAAACTGTCAAAAAACCATCGGAAATTGCCCTAATATTGGCCACACCAATCCTTTCTCTTCGTTTCTTTGCGTATCCATTTCTACAGACCCTCGCTCACAATCGTACCTCTGATTGGCTGTGCAGGAATCAGGCTGCCGACACCCTATCTCCAGTCGATGATCTCGCCCTCACTCCGATCGCCGATCATGCCCGCATTCTACCCGCGAAAGCCATCGATTGGCAACACCCGAATCAAATTTAAGGTTTGCATTTTTTCTTTTACTAAATGTGGGAGAGAGTTATGGAGCATAGATTATTGGATTATGTCAAGGATATGTATACAAGAGTTAATACTTTTTGACCGGCTTTAAGTCCATTTTTTTTTTGCTTTAGTCATGGATGTTCTCACTACAAATTTGCAATAGGTTGTATTGGTGTATATCTTTTTCATGTCATTAAGGATATGTATGCAAGAGTTATTACTTATTGGATTACATCAAGGATCGACTTTAAGTCCATATCTTTTTGCTTTAGTCATGGATGTTCTCACTACAAATTTCCAATAGGTTGTACCTTGGTGTATGTTATTCTCATGTCATTAAAGATATGTATGCAATAGTTATTACTTGTTGGATTACGTCAAGGATTGGCTTCAAGTCCATATCCTTTTGCTTTAATCATGGATGTTCTCACTACAAATTTGCAATAAGTTAATCCTTGGTGTATACTTTTTTCATGTCATTAAGGATATGTATGCAAGAGTTATTACTTATTGGATTACGTCAAGGATCAGCTTTAAGTCCATATGTTTTTGCTTTAGTCATGGATGTTCTCACTACAAATTTGCAATAGGTTCTACCTTGGTGTATGCTTTTTTCATGTCATTAAGGATATGTATGCAAGAGTTATTACTTGTTGGATTATGTCAAGGATCGTCTTTAAGTCCATATCTTTTTGCTTTAGTCATGGATGCTCTCACTACAAATTTGCAATAGGTTGTATCTTGGTATATGCTATTTTCATGTCATTAAGAATATGTATGCAAGAGTTATTTCTTGTTGAATTATGTCGAGGATCAACTTTAAGTCCATCTTTTGGCTTTAGTCATGTATGTTCTCACTACAAATTTGTAATAGGTTGTACCTTGGTGTGTACTTTTTTCATGTCATTAAGGATATGTATGCAAGAGTTATTACTTGTTGGATTGCATCAAAGATTGGTTTTATGTCCATATCTTTTTGCTTTAGTCATGGATGTTCTCACTACAAACTTGCAATATGTTGTACCTTGGTGTATGCTTTTTTCATGTCATTAATAAGAGTATATGTTTTAAATATATTTGGCCTATTCTTTTGAGTGATGGTGAAATAGATAGGGTTATTATTAGTAGAATTTAAGTTGGATGGTTAAAGTGGAGGAATGTTTCAGACTTATTGTGTGATAGAAAAGTCCCCATCAAACTTAAGGGAATATTCTATAAGATGGTCGTTAGACCTGTAATGGTTAAATATCTTGTTTAAATGTTGGTATCAAACCCTAAACTATTGTTGGAAGGTTGCTAAATGCATTCTAATTCAAGTAAAGCAAACTTGTTCAAAAATAAAGCACACTTGTTCAAGCTGCATAACTTTTAATAATTGATTTCACAACTATCTAGGGAATATTTTCTTTAACATCTACATGACTATCCAAGAATAGAGATATTGGGTGTATAATAGATTGTTATCGGGTCGAAGAGGATTGATAGATAAATTTATATATAGAGTTGAGACTTTTATTCAAGTTTCATCTCAACTACTTTCCTTTAAGTTCGATAGAGTATTTAGATGTCCATATTCAAAGCATAAAAATTAAGCATTCCTCAAGCCCGATGATGTGAAGGTTGATTTATATCATAGGAGATTTATTCCAGATTACTAGATTTAGACCTCACATGGCAAGTACGAGCCACACAAAGATACTCATGCAAGTCCATCCATAACTTTTGAAATATTTGATAAAGACCAAATGACTAGACCATATGAAAAACTTATTTTTTATGTTGCAGGTACTAATTTAAGGGCTAGTGTCAAAGAGCCACTAAATGCAAAAACAATTTTTTTTAGTTACTTCATGCAGCTCAAAAATTAATTTGGGATAATTATAAATCTCATTCAGAATTATTGATTACAGTAAGGATGCTAAGTATTAAAATTGAATATAATATTCTGCATGATTATTTCAATGACTTCATTGGTATTCTCAAGGGAACAAATCCAACAAACAATTTAATTCCCTCAGATTTATACCAAATGAAGAAATTAGTATCCAAGTTGGGTCTCAGTGCAACAAAAATTGATTGTATTAATAGATGTATGTATACTACAAGAATGATGCAACATAAGTTTATTATTGCACCTACAATGCACCTCAGTTTAAACTAAACTCAAGAAAATAATATCATCAAAAGAAAGATATTCCATATTCCCATATATTTTATTTACCAATCATTCCAAGACTTCAGCGGCTCTATGCATTAATGAGTTTAGCAGGTTATATGAGACGGCATAAAGAGAAATTAGCAAATAGTAATATTCTTTTTCATCCATCAGATCCTGAAGCGTGGAAACATTTTAATTAAATACATACTTCATTCGCTGCTAAGCCATATAATATAAGATTGGAATTATGTGCTGATGGTTTTACTCCATATAGTCAAGTAGCTTCACCGTACTCTTATTGGCCAGTTATACTAACATCATATAATCTTTTATCAGAGATGTGTATGACTACACCGTATATATTCTTAACTCTTATAATACTTGGACCACATAATCTAAAAGTAAAAATTGATATTTTTTATAATCATTAATTGATGATCTCAAGTTATTATGGGAAAAAGGTATCCTAAAATATAACATCTCAACCAAACAAATTTTCTCTTTCGAGCTGCATTGCTTTGGACTATTGGAAAATTTTTATCTTATGATATGTTTTCTAGTTGGAGCACAACAGGAAAATTAGCTTGCCCTTAATGCATGGACAATACTAAAGCTTTCACAATAAAAAATGAAGGAAAAATTACTTGACTTGATTGTCATTGTATGTTCATACCTGCTGATCATCCATTTAGGAGGAATATAAAAGCATTTGTTAAAAAAAAGTTGAGATGTTACCTCCTCCACCCAGATTAATTAGTGATGATGTACTACAAAGATTTTCTAAATTTTCATTAATTATCAATTTTCTAATATTATCAGAGTCTAAATTTTCGGGATATAATGTTCATCATAATTAGATTAAAAAAAGTATTTTTTTGGACATTACTATATTGGAGAACAAATTTGATAAGATATAATATGGATGTTATACATATTGAGAAGAACTTATTGGATAATATCTTTAATATAATTATGGATATTAAAGGTAAGAGCAAGGATAATGTCAAAGGTAGGATGGATATTAAAGAGTACTGCTAGTGAAAAAATCTAGAGTTAGTAACAACCAGTGAAGACAAAATAATAAAGTCTAAAGCACCTTACTCTTTCACGTTAGAGCAAAAAAGATCAATACGTCAGTGGTTTAAAAGTTTAAAAATGTCTGATAGCTATGAATCAAACTTATTCCAATGTGTAGACCTTAAATCTGTGAGGTTATTTGGACTAAAGAGTTATGATTATCATATAATTATGGAGGTTCTCCTTCCGATCATAGTATGTATGTTAACATATTACATATCAAATATATTGATTGAGCTTAGCATTTTTTTTAAAGACCTATGTTTATCTAAAAAAAGTGAAGATGCTTTATGGATGAGTAAGAAGAATATATCAATTATCCTATACAAGTTCAAAAAAACAATTCCACTAGGATTTTTTGATTCTATAAAACATCTTCAAGTTCATTTATCTTATAAAGCTAGAGTTAGTGGGCCTATACAATATTATTGGATGTACCCTTTCGAGAGGTGAAACATATTTTTATTAAGTTATCTTAAATAATTTTGAATAAGTTAAAAAAATATGTTTACTAACTTGATAATTATAATTATTTGACAAATGTTTGAACAAGTTGAAAAAATATGTTAAGAATAAAGCATGACTAAAAGGATCGATATGTGAAGTATATTTGTCTCAAGAAACAATTCATGAGCCCTATGTAAGGAGTAAAATAATAAAAATTTGTCATAACATGGACTTCAATATAGAATAATAATCATAGGCTGTACTATCAATATTTAGAAGTCATGGAAAGTCTAGTGGTAAATGTGCTGAAAGATTTATCAATGATTTAGAAATCAAAACAACGACTTTATTTGTGTTACTGAACTGTGAAGAAGTCCAACCAAGCTCTTAGAATAAGTTCTTCCATATTGTGCAGAATGAGTAATGTTTATTTGAAATACTAAAGTATTATTTGGATGATTTGTCATCAGGTATTTTTTAAGCAATTTACCTCTAACAGATATTACGGATATTTTGCAAGTTGTTGCAAATAAATTCCCAGCTTAGTTTAGATCTTATGTAAGCCCTTAAATTTTAAAATTTTTATTTGAATTACATCTTATTTAATACTAAAAACTCTAAAATTTAAAACTTTTCTTTGGTACATAATGCTGATAACAAGTGCTTTGATAAAGGTCTGCAAGCACTAGCATATAGCCCAATACGAAAAGTAAAGACCTGGCCAATATATATAGTGAATGTGTTCAGATTTCATTCCAAGTCATAGAGTGAAGGAAGAAAAATTAAAAATTATGGAGCATGTGTTAGAGGGAATACTCATGAAGAAGATGAGTATGATTATTACGATATTCTGAATGAGGTTATTGACTTGGAGTACCCAGGCCAAGATGATAACTTATATGTTTATTTAACTGTCAATGATATGATCCAGTATAGAATAAAGGCACAAGGGTTCATTCTGCGTATGGTTTAGTAGACGTAAAATATAGTAGAAGATACGAGAAATTTGATCCATTTGTGTTAGCAAGTCAAGCTGTTTAAGTTTATTTCAGCAAATACCCCAGTGATCATAGGGATAAATAAGATTATCTAGCTATCATAAAAATAAAAATACGGGGGATAATTAATCAACAATATGTCATAGTAACTACATATCAAGAGGATGAGATATCAAATTATATGTTTGTTGAAATTGAGGAGATGTCAACTACAACTAGGGGTGTAAGTGAGCCGAGCCGGCTCAAGCTCGACTCGTTTATGGGATCACGAGCCGAGCTTATCGAGCTCATGAGTCGAGCTCGAGCTCGAGTTTGAGCTCATTTAGTAAACGAGCTCGAGCTCAAGCCGGCTTGGCTCGTGAGCTTTCTAGCCGGCTCGATTAATTATTAATATTTTTAAAAATAATTTTATTTTATTTATTAAATTTAAATATTAAAAATTTATAATAATAATCACCTAAATTTTATTTAAAAAGTGAAATATTTCATATTTCTATAAAAATTTTGTTTAAGTTTTAAAAATCCCGCTTAAAGTTTAAAAATCCCGACTAATTTTAAATTTTTTTAAATATCTCGCCTAAATTTAAAAATTCCCGCCCATGGCTGGCGAGCCGGCTCGAGCTCGTTAACAGTGACACGAGCTCGAGTTCGAGCTCGCTTTCTATCTAACGAGCCGAGCTCGATAAGGGCCAAAACTCGACTCGACTCGACTCGTTTACACCCCTGACTACAACCCATAATACTGAAATATAATTAGATGTGAATAGTTCAACTAACTTATTTAGTAAGAATGAGGATAAAAGTGAAGATATCCTAGAGAGCAATAAAAATATTTTTGATTCTAAATAATTTTTGTAATTTAAGTGAATAAATTTTTTATAATGTACTTATTAAATTATATTTTTTTGAAATAAAGTTAGTAAACATATTTTGCTAAATATCTCTTATCAAATCATATTTATATATTAATCATTATTGTGTATTCTATAATTCTTTATGTTTGTTATAACTAATATATATATATATATATATATATATATATATATATATATATATATATATATATATATATATATATATATATATATATATATATATATATATACACAAATCTCTAGAACACTTACAATCTATTTTTTTATATGACACTGATTTACTATTTTTTTTTTCTTTTAATGTAGATAACTTCAAGTGATGATTCTCCTTGTAGATTCTTCACTTCAAAGTTTTCTTTTAAAAAACATTTGAGTGTTGGACCAAGCAGTCCTAGACAAGGTGATGAAAGTGAGGGACAAAGATCAGTTCTCTAGGGATACCATCACCACCACCACCCAAGAGTCAACAATAGTACCCTAGTGAGCAGAGTCAGGGATAGTCAGATCCACACGTTATTGGTATACCACCACCCTTTCATGGGTACTTCCCTCATGTATCGATGAGTCCTTAATTTCCCTCTCCATATCAGACACATGTAGCTCCATTCTATCCATATTACCCCCCACCAACATCACAAACTAGTCCATCCACCATCTCTTACCCTCCTTAACCCCGCCCCTTTTATTACCCATATCTTGTACAGCTAGAATAAAGTGGACCATCTACATAAGCAGAGGTTAGTGATGGGAATATTGTAGCTTCAATAAATAAACATATACAAATTGAGCCTAAGGGCGATACGTAAGTTTAATTTATTTTATTAAGTTTATTGTAATTTGATATACCATATTTTATTTACAAAAAATTTAACCTGTAGCTTCAATCTTTCAGGGCCAACTACCCACAAGATTCAAGATACCATAAAAAGCTAATATGATACTCCTTATTTATCACGAAAGAAGATCCTAAAGGAAATTAGGGATATGTGGTTTATAGAATTTCAGGTATATTTATTTGGCATGAACTAAAATTTTTGATTTAATTCGTTTTAAAATTATTTTTAATTCCTATATTTTTTATAAAAAATTTTAGGTGGTTGTCTGAGCAAATAGCATGAGAATCAAAATAAATTTTGAGAGGAGAGGATCAAACCATATTAGGGACATATTCACATATATTATAAAGTTCGGGAAGCATCCATTATACATTGGAGAGGGCGTATGGGAAAATTTGAGTAGAGCTTAGGCAAGCCCTGAGTTCACAAAATTAAGAGAGCAAAATAAGCAGAACAAAGCATCTGATTGTGGGGGTTTAGGAAGCTCTCCTCATATTGGTGGATATGTTCCTCATACTGAACATAGCTGGTAAAAGCTTTCAATTAGTTTAATAAATATATTCATATTATTTTAACTATATCTTCTATTTTCAAAAAGAGTTCTTTGGCCGGAGCTGACACCACTGGAGTTACATACGAGGACTCACCTATTACAAATATGGATTTAAGGATTATAATTTTGATGATATCAAATATTTCAAGTTTTTTATTTCTCCAATATTTCCCTACCTACTAATAATTTAGGTCCACAAGATCAATTACAAAGCAAGCCAGTTCAATATTGGATAGATTAGGACTGAATTAGTCTATAATTATACTTTAAGTGCTTTTACCTTTTCTTGAGTTAAAGTAATAAAGTAGATCTTGATGCTAAGTAATATTGTTCACACACACTCATGGGGAGAAAGTATATATGTTTTAGAGTTTTTTGTTTTTGATCATATCATATGAGATGATTCAAAATCATCCTAAACAATCAGTTAAAAACATAAACCCTAATTAGGACATTCTTGCTAAGATAACCAAATTAAGCAAATCATTCTAGATGATATTAACATTGTCCTAGATGTTAGGCTCAAATTAGAAAGAATCATCTACCAACTCTTTTAGGTATGTTATTATTTTTAGAAATCATACATAAAGATCCAATACTGTCCTAGACGATTCATTACAATCATGCCTAAATTAGTTAGGTGATTAAGGAAAATAATTATTGTTTAATTGAAAGATCATATCATCCTGGAAGATTGTATGATCGTCCAAGATGATCAGTTAGAAAAATTTTAGTTTTCTCTTAAGTCACCTAGATGACCAGAATAATTTGCTGGATGATCAGTTAAATTTCTTCTTCATCCAGGAGTTTCTTCTGGACGACCAAAATGATGTGTTGGACGATAATCCTTGATTTTAAACTAATCGTATTGGACGATTCAAGCTTTGTCTTGGACAATACATTATATTTCTTCATCATTTAATATGTATACTCTTGACGACCAGAATGATATGCTGGATGATATGTATGGTTTTAAAATAATCATATATGACAATGTTTACATCATTCTGGACAATCAAAATAAATAAGTCTATTAATCGTCTAGCCCTCCCATATCGTCTAGGCTAAAAGGGCTAGAAATATACTGATCGTACAGGATGATCTATCGATTGTCCTAGATGATCTTTGATGATAAGATGCAAAATAGGTCAAATTTTAAGCCCTTCTTTATAAGATCTCATGTTTATTCAAGTGAAGATCTTTTGTTGCTATACTAATCTAAGAGAGCCAAGAGAAGAAGAGGGAGACCTTGGGAGAGAGGGAGAGAGAGAGAGAGAGAGAGAGAGAGAGAGAGAGAGAGAGAGAGAGAGAGAGAGAGAGAGAGAGAGAGAGAGAGAGAGAGGATCTTATGAGGGATTCACAAAGGTTGCTCAAAGTAAGGATATGAGTCATCTTCTATGGTCATCATCCCTGGTTCCTTGGTGGCTCTGCGAAGGTCTTCTTCAATAATCGATCAAGGTTCTCTGCCTGCTTCTGAAGAAAGAAAAAGGAGGTTAGGTTCTCTGCCTCACCGGGGTCAGTGGAAAGGAGTTTGTAAAGGCTTCTCTGTCTTACTGTAGGAGAAAAAGGAGAGTTACTGCATTTTAGTGCAATATCTAGAGGAGAGGCTCCAGGGAGTAGACGTAAGTCAAGTTGATCGAACCACTATAAAATATAGCGTGCTCTTTCTTATTATGTTTTCACATTTTAATTTATGCACATATTTTTTTGTGGATGATTGTGTGGTTTAAACTTTTAACATATTTTAAAAAGATCATTCTTTTTGTTTAAAAATATTAAAACAACCAATTCACCCCCCTCTTGATTAGCCTTGGGCTAGTTCATAATGGCTTAACAACCCTAACAAACTTTCAAGTGATAT
The DNA here is from genome assembly GCA_022539455.1 of Dendrobium nobile. Classification (NCBI taxonomy): domain Eukaryota; kingdom Viridiplantae; phylum Streptophyta; class Magnoliopsida; order Asparagales; family Orchidaceae; genus Dendrobium; species Dendrobium nobile. The sequence goes on along the minus strand of CM039722.1, from coordinate 2,814,019 downwards.
CAGAGCGGGATTCATAAAATCTAGTTTTTGAAAACTTTTGAATTTCGATCCATGGCTAACTTTGATAACTAAAATACTATGGAAGGGTATTCTATTACCCGACTACCATTGTTTGATTATATATTTTTTGATTTCTAGAAAACTTACATGTCCACATTTTTATAATATATTATATATATATATATATATATATATATATATATATATATATATATATATATATATATAATATATATATATATATATATATATATATATTACAATGTGGATGCTTGTTAAAGAAGGTTATTTTGCACCAACACGTGAAATCAATGGCGTAAAAATTGAACTTCCGTTTACTAAATGGACTTTTGATGATAGGGATCAAGCACAACTTAATGCTAAATGTTTAAATTATTTTTTCTGTGTTTTGAAATATAATGATTACATGCGTGTCTCAACTTATGCAACTAATAAGGAAATAGGGGATATATTATGCGTCACTGATGAAGGCCTTAGCAAAGTTAAACAATATAGGTTGAATATTTTATTTCATGACTACAAATTATTTTGTATGAAACCTAATGAAATGATATCTGAAATATATATTAGGTTCACACAAATTATTACCTCCCTGCACGCCTTAGAAAGATAGCTCACTAATTATGAGAAAGTTAATTAAATTCTGAGATATTTAACTCCTTCCTTTGATGCTAAGATAATTGCTATCATTGAATCCAAGGATTTGAATACTTATTATGTTGATAATGTACTTGGATCACTCATTGTTTACGAGTAAGGAGTATACCAAAGATAACTTGATACATGTGAGAAAAGAAGGAGAAAACTATGGTGTTGAAGGCTTACTGACTCCTCAGGTTTTGAAAGTGATGGTGTTGCCTTAATAACTAGGCAATTCAAAAGCTTTTTGAGAAAGAATTAATATGACCATCAGAAGTGGAATAAAGGTAAGAGCAACAAGCATTCTAAAAGTTCTTATGATATGATTTGTTTTAGGTGCATGAAGCTAGGACATGTAAAAGCTGATTGTCCTACACTTAAGACTCACCCAAGCAAGGAGAAGGGTGAGGAGGAAATCAAGTTCATCAAGGACAAAAGTAGATTCAAAAGACTTTTTGGACAAATTCTATATCTGTCTCCTCAGAGATTGAAGCTGAAGAGGAGACTACAAACTTGTGTTTGATGGCAGACGATCATCTTGGCCATTCTAACAAAGAAGATATATGTGAACTAACATACGATCAATTATTTTAAGTTTCTAAGAAAATTCATTCATAATATAAGAAACTTAAGAAATTGCATGCTAGCCTGAAATTAGAATTTTTAAACTTGCAAAAAGAGCATGAGATTTTACTTAAAGATCATTCTGCACTTGATAGTAATCACATGTCATTATTTGATGAATTTGATGAGTTAAATAAAAAGCATTCTTATTTAATCATTAAGAAAAATTCATTAAAAGTATCCCACAGTCATCTTGAAAATGATTTTAAAACATTAATTGATGAATTTGAGAGTAGGGAGCAATATTTGAAAGTTAAAAATGTTATATTAGAAATTGCTAACTTGTTTTTTAAAGTTGAATTAAAAGCACTTGGGAAAAATAGGACTCCACCCATACCTTAACAATTTTTAATCAAGATCTAAAGCCAAAAGTTTTGAAAACTACGAAGAGACACTATAACCCAAATAGATTATTAAATCTTTTTTTGGTATGAGATATTTTTCTTGTGGCATGATAAGACACATCTCCCATACTTGCACTATTCACCGTAGTTCACATTGAGTGTGGAGACCCAAATTATATGATTCACAGCATAATGCACATTCATTGCATTCTTCTTTCCTTAAGAAGGGCCAAAACTTATTTGGGTTCCTAAATATGATGTTTAATAATTTTATAGGTGTGCTCTCACATAAGACCTCATAAGAGCATGTGATACTTAGATAGTGGATGCTCATGATATATAATTGGAGACACTAATCAATTCATTTTGCAGGAGGCCAGGGCTGGAGGCAAGGTCACTCTTGGAGATAACACCACCAGGAAAGTGGTGGGCGCATGTATAATCAGAAACTCCAAGAACCTTTTGATTGAAAATATTATGCTTGTAGATGGATTAAAACACAACCTACTAAGCATAAGTTAGCTTTATGATAAGGGTTTTATCATAAATTTTTTTATCAAACACATACATCATTAGTTTGAATAACAACACTATTTTGCAGGAAAAGAGGATCAATAATATTTACATGATTGACTTAAATAACATTGAATGTGCTGCTTCCATTTTACTTAAAAACTACTGCTGATGAGTTTTGGTTGTGGCATAGGAGGTTATGTCATGCGAACATGAAAACCCTTAGGAGAGTAACCCAAAAAAACCTAGTTAGAGGTGTCCTTAAGCTTAAGTTTACTAAGGACCACCTGTGTGATGCCTGTCAACTAGGAAAAAAGGTCCAATCCTCTATCCATTCCATTAAGGATATTAGCACCTCTTGACCTTTAGAAGTCCTTCATATGGATTTATTTGGACCCATTATCACTTCCAGCTTAGGGGGAAAAAATTATGGATTTGTTATTATCGATGACTACTCAAGGTTCACTTGGATTAGATTTCTGTCACATAAAAGCGAGTCTTTTGATGAATTTAAATTCTTCTTCACTTGGATTTAGGAAAAGCTAGCACGTGAGATCTTGATCATTTATAGTGACCATAGTGGAGAGTTTGAAAATATGAGATTTGGAACTTTTTGTGAGGATCAAGAGATTAGTCACAACTTCTCAGCTCCCAGTAGAACGAGATAGCTGAAAGGAAGAACATAACATAAGTTGAAGCTGCTAGAGCCATGCTTACTGAATATTCACTTTCAAAATACTTTTGGGCTAAAGCGATAAACACATCTTATTATTATGAATTTTTTTTTATTTAAAACACTTTTATTCCCCACATGATTTGCTTTATTTATATTTAAATGTTTTCTTTCAATTAAATCAATATAGTTAGACATTATACCACCCTGAAGGGTAAACTAATATCCTTCTATCGATTCAAAATAGAGAAAGCTATAATTTATGTTCCTAATTAGACGCAGCATATGAAATGTATAAATCATCCTGATGAATGATAAATACCTTCTCCTATCATTCCAAATAGAAGAATAAATTATAAATTTATTCTCATAAAGTATAGAGGATGTTTGATATGCCATAAGAGCAAATCAACTATCCACCTATCCTTTGATTATGAAAATAAATTTTAAAATATAGATAAAGCAAAGTCTACTTTCACAAATCTTTCCCCTACCTTAAAAAGAAAACTAAGATAGAGTTTAGATTATTCTGGGATCTAGACTCCCTATAGAGGCAAGCCCCTATAGTTAATTACATCTCCTAAGAGAATACTCTTGATTACAATAAAAACTAAATGATTTTAATATATATATATATAAGTTTAAAGTAATATTTGGCCTTATTAAAATTTTTATGCTCATGCTTTAGATTATAACTTGTGACATTGAATTTGAAAGATTTAGATTTGGTTAGAAATTTAGAAAGTGCAAGGAGAAAGTGTATGCATTATGAACTTACCACCTACCTAGAGTGGTCTGCCAGCTAACAATCCTAATTACAACAATTGTCGATGAATGTAAGATTTAAGATACTCTATCCTAGGAATCAAGGAATTGTTAAGGAACTTGAATCAAATGCAATAAGATATGCTTACAAAAATTGAAAATCTACTCATATATTAATGATGCATGAATCACAAATTAATATAAAAGATTTGATTTTATTTATATAGAATTTACAGATTATATCCCAGGGTTTGCAGTAAATTAAAGGTGGCCAAGCCCCAGCTACAACAAATATGGGTTCTAATCTTGTAAGAACATCTTAAATCAAATACAACTGCTTATTGGTTTTCAGGCTCCAAGTCTTCTATAGAATTTCCAAAAGGAACATCCCCTTTGAAATGGATATTACTTTTTGGAGCCCCACTTGTATCTATATAAGCAACTATTTTTGACTCTTTTATAACTCAGAAAACTGCACAACTTGATCTATATACAAGAATCTAGAAATTTAAATATACAAACTCTTTACATTTTACATCATCCATAGGAATATTCTACTTTGCAAAAACATAAAAGCAAGTAAATAAAAGTAGTTATATAATTATGAGTGTATTATGAGCAATTATAAATGTAGAAAAGTAAAGATAGAAAAGTAAAGTACACGACCCTCACTTATTCACTCCGCTCTCTGTTGCACAGACAGAAAATAAATATGCATGCTTTGATTTACATAAAAGTAACCAGACACACATGGGTGCCCTCTAGATAAGACACCCGTAATCAAATTATAATAAACCATCAGCCTAGCTTAGGCTAAAGTTGGTTATCCTAGCAAACCATCTAAGTGTGTGAAAAAGGCTATGTGGTTTGGATAGGTCCTTTAAGAATTATTGTTTGAATTATATATATTATTAAGATTTATCATTAAAGGCCAAAAGGGAATTTAATTGAAGTTTAAGTAGTGTGTATTTGACTTTTAAATTATTCTAATTTGAAATGCTAGAGTTATTGTTTTAATTTTAAAGAACTTATAGATTGATAACTCTCTAAGTGCAGGAAGTTATCAATTTATAAGTCCTAGGTTCCCCCCATTTTGAGAAGCATGCAAATGATTTGTAAGTGCAGGAAGTTATCAATTTATAAATCCTAGGACTTTCAAAATGAACACCCATCTTATATGGAAGACATGTGTACATTTAAGAGCCTCCAAGATTTTATTAGAGAGAGAGAATAGGTACCTTGCAAATACAATGTGACATACTTTCCAAAAGGAGTCGAGCATGCCACATAAGGCCAGTGTATTATTAAGAGTTTGAAGATCTCCAAATCTAATGTATTAGTATCCTCCTAAAAAGAATCATGCACAATATATGGGAGATCTTTTTGTTATTTAAGTGTATTAAAGGTTTTTTGAAATCAAAATGCCCAAAGCCCTCCAAATGGAAACAAGCTGTAGGCAAAAAGACCTTAATTCATTTAAATTAAATTAATTATCAAATTTAATAGATAAAAAAAATTAATCAATAAAATTTTCAAATTAATTTAGTTTAAATGAATTAGAATTTAATTTAAATTTTTATGAATTTTATTATAATATTTAGAACTTTTAATCATTTATCAAATTTTTAATGAATTTTATTAAGAATGGATGATTTATTAATGAAATGAAATTAAAAAAATTTATTTCGAAATTTTATTAAATTAGATAGATTAATCTCTGAATTTTATTTTAATTAAATTAAATTTTTAAAAGATTTTATTGAATTTATTTAAATAATGGTTACTTAAAGTTAATTAGAGTTTTAATTAAAACTTAAAGAAGTTTGATTTTCATTTTAATTTTGATTGATTATAAATTTGATTTATAGTTGATTAGAATTAATTAAGGTTGATTATAGATTTTTAAGAATATTATTTGACTTATTTGGATTTATTGAAAATTAAGACCCTTAAAGAAGGGCCAGCTAAATCTAATAGTTGTTTGAAGGTTGATTAATGTCAAATCAAGGTGAATTTAATCAAAAGGTATGTGATACTATTTTTCTATATTTATATTTCACCCCAAAAGGGATGTGTATAGTTCTTCCTAGATTGACTGGATTAGTTAAGACACACCTTAATTATTATCCTTAGTGTCACTAGGTTATTGAATTGAAATCAAGTTCTACTAACCATTTGAACACTACTTTTAATCACATTACAACAATCATGAGCAATAAAAAAAGTGCCCTAATATCCTATGGAATTGTTTTATAGTGAATTATTAGTGTTATAAATCAATAGGTGATCAATAACTTAAATAATTAACTACAAAGAATATAAATGCATCAAATTTAATTGAAATGATTTAGGGATATAGATAAATATCTACAAATACAGTTCAATTTCTATTTGACACTAGAATCATGCATAATTTGATAGCTATTCATCTAAAATAAAGTATTATTAAAAGCAAATATTGACTAGACTATACATGATTATGATCTAAAGTTATTTTTTAGTGAAAGAAGACATTTTCACTGATTCCATAGGATTCTAACATGCTTGAATTGGAGTTTAATTGAATTAATTATGATTTTCCAAAAATCTAAGTCGAATCAAGACCAAGATTTTTATAAATTCATAATCTAGAGGAGATTGCATAAATATGGCTTAATGAAATTAGGGAATATCACTCTTAGACCCTAAAACACCTCTCCTAAGTTTCAGCTCAAAATAATTTATATATTTTTATTTAAAAATAGAATTAATTTTTATGTATTTTTTAAATAATTAATATTATGTTAGCTAAAATAAATTTATTATATTTTTAAAATAAACTACATAAAAAACTAAAAAGAATGAGCTCAAAAACTCCAAAATTAGATCAGAAATAAAATTCCTATGCAATTTTGAAATTATGGGTCTGAATTTATTTAAAGATTTTAAATACCCAGTCAAACGGTGGCGCTGACCTGGGCCCTTGCTTCTCCACACGGCGTGACGAGATTCGAGATCTAATCGGATGAAGATCTGATCATCTTGTGACTCCGAGCATCGAACAATGCTGTAGATCTGATGAGGTCATGATCGTGCAATCCAAAAGAATGGATAGAATGGTCACAAGCTCATCTTTAACCTCCAAACTCCGAAAACCCTATAATCTTTTTTTTTGTTTTGTTCTCTTAAAATAGTGAACCAAATGACTAAAAAAATGAAACAGAGGTAGGATACAATCTAAGAAAGAGTGGGGAATACTTATTATGGCTATTGATGTAATCTTTAGAATCTTAATTAAGAACCTATGTAATCGCCTAGGGTTTAGGATTTATCACTATATAATCGATGGATTTGGATGATTTAGGCATGGTTGAATTTGTAAATTGTATGTGATAGTTTGTTAGGGATGTTAAGCCCCTTATGAACTGGCCCAAGGCTAATTAAGGGAGAGGTGAATTGGTATTTAAAAAATTTCTTAAACCAAAGAACAATCACCACAAAGAAAACATAATGCGAAAAGTAAATGCGAAAATAATAAAGGAAAGAACACATCAGATTTATAGTGGTTCAGTCAAACTTTAACCTACGTCCACTCCTCGAAGACACCCTCCACGTATTGCACTAAACTAAGTGTCTCTCATTTAGCCCCCACAGCTAGGTGGAGAAGCCCTTACAAAATCACTTCCATCTTCCTGGTGCGGTGGAGTAGCCAGGTCCTTTTACACCAAAGAGATCTTCTTCTTCTATGAACTTCCCTCAAGACAATCCTTGAATTCGACGGTACTAAGGTGCAAGCTCGTCGGAGCAACCGTATGGAATCCCCCTCCACACTCCCTTGAGTCCCCCCTCTAAGGATCTTCTCCCTCTGTCAAACTCCACCCTTTCCTCACTCCCTTTCAAGCTCTCTCTTCAAGTTTCCCCCAAAAGAATGAAGCTACATTGGCTACCAAAGACACTTACCAAGTGTCTTATCAAAGCTTAAATAGAAGAGCTCAAAATGAGCTCATTAATGCAACTTGCCGACATTATTGTCCAGACTGATATAAATATCGGCCTGGCCGATCAGCATAAATTACGCTCAATCAGCTCAGTTGGTTAGAGATGATTAGAAGATTTTTGGTCATATCATCCAAGTTGATAGGATATCGTCCTGGACGATTAGTTCAAATTAGAGGAAAATCATCCTTAACATCGCTCTGAATAGAAACTGGCTAATGTCAAATCATCCAGGCTGATCCTGTGATCGGCCTAGCTGATGTAATCATGCAAATCACTATTAATTTCTTTCCTTAAATACCATATCAATTTAGGCATAATTGTCAACATTATCCAGACCGATGATATGGATTGTCTTGGTCGATGTCCAAAAATAAATAATTCTTAAATATATATGGCGGCCGATTCTTTCTTATTTGAGCCTATCATCCTGGCCGATATAAGGATCATCCATGCCTATATAAATATCAGGATGCCCTAATTCGAGTTGATATCAATTTAATAACGGCTGCCTTAATCAGGATGCCCTAATTCGAGTTTCTGTTTTTGAACCGATCATCCAGGCCTATATAAATATCATCCCGAACGATGTTACCAAAAATAGTAAACACTAGGGAGTTGTAAAAAATTCTTCTAAGGTGTGTATGAGCAAGTTTACAAAGCATCAGTAGCCACACAAATTACAAAGACTCAAGAAAGGAAAAAAGGTGTACAAAGTGACTTAGACCTAGTCTACCCTTATCTTGAGCTGGTTTCAATTGCAGTATGATCTTTTGGACCTGAAATGTCAGTAGGCAATGCAGTCATAGAGAAACAAGAGTGTTTGCTATCATCAAAAATATAATCCATGAACCTAGATCCGTAACAGTCTGCATTTAGTTCCGGTGAAGACCTCGAGCTTGAGGGAAGCTTCTAATGAGAGTTGGGATGACTAGGATGAATGCTATTTTGGTTTTCCTTTGATCTCATTGTCGGAAAGCTCTAAATTCCAAGAAAAGGCTGGGAGAAGGTGTAGGAAGTTCTGGGATTTCAAAATAAGACATGGTTTTCTCTAGGGAATGAGTGTGATGAGAGATAGGTTTGAATTAAGGTCTCCTATGATTTTTGCCCTATTCCAAGCATTGGAGAGAAAGGGAAAAGATAGGATCAATCAGGGAGGTCTCTGGGATGGTTGACACTTGGCCCAGGTGATTAGAAGATAATAGGAGTGGCTGTTCGATCCAGGGTGAGCTAGCCATTCCTTTGCTTGTCTTCATGTGGGAGGGACCATCTTAGCTGGCTTGGGCCGGGTTAGCTGCTGGGTTGGGTAAGGCTAGCTCTAGAGAAAGTTATGGAAGCAATTTCATGGGCTAGACTGACTTGGTTTAGGTTGGGTGTGTTTGGATAGGTCGGGTAGAGCTCACTTGAGCATATATTAACCTTTTGACCATTCAAAGGAGTCAACAAAGCTGAGGTGGAGTCTAGGTGTAGATGATTGATTGGTTGGAATGATCTAGAATAGGTTATAAATAATGGTTTAGAGATTTGATTAGAGATTAACCCTTTAAAGATGTTTTAATATTTTGTTGACTACTTTGATTAGTCATCATGGTCAGAGCAAGATGAGGTTGAATTTAAATGATGTAAGGTTGATGATAGAGTGAGTTTCAAGGAGTTTAAGAGAGCAAGTTTCATGTACGAACAAGTGAACCTTTATGCAATAGAGTTTGACCATCTATGGAGTTGATCAAGTAAACTGCTGAGTGAGTCAGGGTGACTTGTCAAGTCCATTTCATTAGGAGAGGGATTTGATACCTAAAGCTCTAGTGAAATAGTTTAGACTTTGATTAAGATCAAAGGATCAATGCACTATATAAGGTAGTGCACGGGGTGTCTAACTATAGTGCAAGGTTTTAAGTGATTGAAGTTGATGGTTAAACTCTGGATATATAATTGAGAACTAGGATTTATAGGATCATTGATGGGTTACAGCTTGATTGACCAGGAACTGGGTGATTGAAGTATGGTTGAGATTATAGGTGGAATGATTGAAGTTTAAATGATTGAGTATGATTGATTGAAGATTAGGATTTTTTTTAAAGTTTGAATAGGTTTGAAATCTAAATAGCTTTGAGATATTGATTAAATTAAATTTTGAATAAGTTTATTTAAGGTATGGGTTAGTTTGAGACCTGGATTGAATTGAATCAGGATTGATCTAAGGCCTAGATTGATCTAGAATCTAGATAGGTTTAAGGTCTAGATAAATCTTAAGGTCTGAATAGATCTAGGGTCAGGATAGATCCTACAATCTAAATTGGTCTAGAGGGTAGACTGGTCTGGGGTCAAGATTAAGGTTTGAATTAAAGTATGAATAAAAAAAAATTTAAAGTATAGGTAGGTTTGAAGTTTGGATTTGATTAAAGTTTAGATAGATTGAGGTATGAATTAATCTGAATTAAAATTAATAAAAAATTTAGATTAATTTGAATCTGGATTGATTTTAGGATCCTAGTGACCTCATACAAAAAAGAGGTCAATACTTATGTGTTGAATAGGGTGAATGAGATACAAATTGAATAAGACACCCTATGAGATCATTAAGGATAAGACACCCAACCTTTCTCACCTCCATGTCTTTAGCTATAAGTTTTTTATCCTTAATAATGGGAAATCACTCTTAGGAAAATTTGACTCAAAATCTGATGGAGTGTTCTTAGGATATTCAAGTGTGGGGAAATCTTTTAAAGTATTTAACAAGAGGACATTAATGGTGAAGGAGACTAATCATGTAGTGTTTGATGAATTTGATCATAAGAAGTCTAGAGTAAAGGAAGAAGATAAAGTTGGAGAGATTACCCAAGGAGAAGAAACAACAAATTTGGAGGGAAGGGTAGAACCTCAAAACACTAATGTAGTATGTGAGATTACCCAAGGAATAAAACCTACAAATCTGGCGTAAAGGGTAGAACCTCAACACACCTTGCCTAGAGATTGAAAATATTCTTTGAGACATCCTAAAGAACTGATCTTAGGAAACCCTTATGAAGTTGTTAGAACTAGGCATGAACTTAGGAAGGAAGTAAACCACTATACATTTATCTCAATGTCTGAACCCACCAATATTAATCAAGCCCTTTCTGATGAATTCTAGATCTTAGTTATGCAATAAAAACTTAACCAATTTGTGAGGAATGATATTTGGAAGTTAGTAGAAAGATCTAAGAATCAAAGTGTAGTAGGAGCCAAATGGATCTTTAAGAATAAAATGAATAATTCTGGTGTGGTGGTTAGGAATAAGGCAAGATTGATAGCTAAGGGGTATAACTAAATAGCAGGGATTAATTTTGAGGAGATCTTTGCACCTATAGCTAGATTGAAAGACATTAGAGTGCTACTAACCTTTGCCTGTTATAAGGGATTTAAGCTTTTCCAAATGGATATTAAGAGTGCCTTTTTAAATAAGATAATTAAAGAGGATGTGTTTATAAAGCAACCCCAGGTTTTTAGTGTTCTCAATTTTAAAATCATTTTTACAAATTAAAAAAAGCCTTATATGGATTAAAATAGGCACCTATAGTTTGGTATGAGAGGCTCAGCACATTTATACTAGAGAGAGTTTGTTAAGGGGAGCGTAGACACCACCCTTCTTTTTTGAGAAAAGTAGGAGATGAGTTACTCAATATTCAGATCTATGTTGATGATATACTTTTTGGATCTTTTGATAAAACGTTATGTGATGCTTTTTCTAAAATAATGAGTAAGAAATTTAAGATGAGTTTGATGAGAGAATTGTCCTACTTTTTAGGATTTAACATAAGACAATTGGATGATGGAACCTTTTTTAATTAATCAAAATACATTAAGGACATCTTGAAGAAATATAAATAAATAAAGCTAAGCCAATAAAAACTTCTGTGTGCTTTAGTGTTCAGTTATATAAGGACTCAAATGAAAAATCTGTTGATCAAAAGAAGTACAGAGGAATGATTGGATCACTGCTTTACTTGACAACTAGTCAACCTGATATAATATTTAGTGTTTGTCTATGTGTTAGATTTCAAGCTGATCCTAAAGAATTTTACCTGACTGTAGTTAAGAGAATTATTAGATATCTCTTAGGGATCCAAAGCTTAGAATTTTGGTATCCTATGCACAATACTTCTTTTGAGATTATTAGATATTCTGATTCTGATTTTGTAAAGTTTAAGGTGGATAGAAATAACACTTATGGAACTTGCCATTTCATATGACAATTCTTAGTCTCCTGGTCCATTAGAAAATAAAACTTTGTTGCACTTTCTACTGCTGAAGTTGAGTACATTACCTTAGTAAGTTGTGTGACCTAAGTCCTTTGATTGAAGCAACAAATTCTAGATTTAGGATTATCTATAGACATAATTTCAATTATATGTGATAACACCAGTGCCATCTGTATCTCTAAAAATTCTATCCAACATTCAATGACCAAATACATTAACATAAGGCATCACTTTATTAAGGACCATATTACTAAATGTGACATTGAGTTACACCATGTAGCAACTGAAAATCAATTGGCTGTCATCTTTACTAAACTACTAGCTTTTGACATATTCATCATCTTAAGGATCAAATTAGTTGTGATGACATAAATGCATGAACCCATTGATATTTTATGTCTTATTGTTATTTTAAAAATTTGTAATCATTGATTGACATCCTTAAATCAGTTAAAGAGAGAAACTTCATTGATTTTTATTCTTCCTCTAACTCTTTTTAGCGGTGTAAATTTTTTTCTAAATAAAAGTCTATCTCAAATTAATAACTAAACTTTGCAATTATGATTTTTTCTATCTTGTTAGAATAATCTATCTTATTTTAATAATGTTCAAAGTCATTAAATAACTTTCTAGCTTTCTTAATCTTGTTGTTGCATTTATCATATGAATTTGATTCTATTTTCTGGTTTACTCTTTTTTATATTAGAGAGTGAGTTTTTCTTCTCTAACATTTAGAAGATATTATCACTACTGAGAATATTTAAAGTTTCAAAAGGGAGCTTTGCAAAAGTGACAAGAGGCATTGAAAGTTCGTTAGGGATGTTAAGCCCTATAGAACTGGCCCAAGACTAACCAAGAGGGGGGGGGGGGGGTGAATTGGTATTTTAAAAACTTTAAGCAAAGCTCAATAAATTTCATAAACCAAATCACCACAAAACAAATAATGCAGAAATTTAAGTGCGGAAGAAGTAAAAACAAGAACACAAAGGTTTATAGTGGTTCGGTCAACTCGACCTACGTCCAGTCCATGGAGGTGCCCTCCGAGTATTGCACTACAATCGTGACTCTCCTTTAGCCCCCACAGCTAGGCGGAGAAGCCTTTACAAACACCTCTTTTTGCCACACCCGGCAAGGTAGAGAACCTTCCTCCTTTTGCTTCCTCCTGAAGCAGGCAGAGAACCTCGATCACTTGCTGAAACTTACCTCTCCCAACCCTTCCAAGGACAAGAGACTCTAGGGAAGAAGAAGTGGAACAATTCTTGGAGCAACCCCTTGTGAATCCCCTCACAAGCTCCCCCTCATAAGATCCTCTCTCTCTCACTCTCTCTCTCTCCTTTTAATTTTCTCAGGTCAAGACAGCAGCCAAGGATATTAAAAAATGTTGAACAAGAGCTCTTATAAAGAAGAGCTTCAAAGGAGCTCATTAATTGCAAGTTGCCGACTATATCGTCTAGGACAATATGTAAATTGTCCTGGCCAATCAGTATAAATCTCAGAAGATCAGCCAGAGCATCGCCCTGAATGTAAACTGAATGATTGAAAATTGGCTTGATCATCCAGGACAATCGCACGATCGTCCTGGCCGATCAGTTCAAATCAGAGGAAAATCATCCTGAGCATCGCCCTAAATTCAAGCTGGCCGGTATTTATCGTCTAGGAGTAACTAAGGGTTTTTGAATAGATCGTCCAGGCCGATTCTGAGATCGTCCAGGACGATGTGATCATATCAATAATCCTTAATTACTTCCTTGATTCCTGGATTAATTTAGGCATAATAGTGTGATATCGTCCAGGCCGATCTTACGATTGTCCTGGCCGATTTCCAAAAGTACAGAATACCTAAAATGATTATGTCGGCAAATTCTTTCTGTATTAAGCCTATCGTCCTGACCGATACAAGTATCGTCCAGGCCGATTAGTTATATACGACTTCCTTAATAAGAAATCCTGTTTAGAACTTCTATTTTGAACTCGATCGTCCAGGCCGATAATAATATCGTTCTGGTCGATGTGAGTAAAAATAGAGATTCTAAATCTCTCAAGTGTGTGTGTATAGGGTTACTTAACATCAGCCACTTCAAACATTTACAATTGACTCAAGAAAGGAAAAAAAGAAAATTACAGACTGACTCAATCCTAATATACCCAATCTGTAGCTGATTCCGATTTCCGTTCGATCTTTGGGTCCTAAAAAGTCAATAGAGAAAAAGGCAGGTGTAGTGAAATAAGATTTGTTTACTATCATCAAAATCATAATCCAAAAATAGGTTTGTAACAATCTCCCCCTTTTTGATGATGGCAAATATATAAAAAATTAATTCTAAAACAGTAATGCAAAAATTAAACAAGCTTTTAAATTTTTACCAGAATAAGTACAAACATACTAAACAAGTACAAACATACTACTCCCCCTTTTAACATCTCAAAAAGGAGGAGGAAACTACAAACTAAAGTAACTAAATAAAAAAAAATACAATACATAAAAAGAAAGCAATCTTAAAAAAAAAGAAACTAAAACTAAAAAAATGAGGGATCCTGATCATCAGATGGAGGTGGAGGTGGTGGAGCCTGCTGAAAGTAGCCAGCTAGTGTAGTAAACTAAGCATTGAATCAGGCTATGTCCTAGTCGTGCTGCTGCTGCTGGTGAGTAATGTAGCTGTTAAAATGGGCTAAGTCCTCTGTGCGGTGCTACTCGTAGCAGGCTATGTCCTCAGAATGTTGCTGCTCCTGTGCGGCAACAAAAGCATCGAAACGGGTCTCGCAATGATCAAATCTCTCTATTAACTGATCAAACTATGAGTGCTAGCAAAGAGGAGCAGGATCAAGAACTGGAGCGGGAGCCTTCTCCTCCTCGGCCCCCTGAGGTTCCCCATCCCCTGGGTGTAGACGAGTACTGTGAAGGATATTGAAAGAGCTGCTTGAGTAGCAAGGTGGCTGAAGGTCGTAACGAGCAGGATATTGAAGATTGTATTTGGTTTCAAGAATATAAGCTATGAGATGTCCTAAAGTAAGGTTGGGTTTCCTCCTATGGCCTGGATCACGAATAGTTATTAAATGATCAATGTATGAAAAAAAAAGTCAGTAGCATTAAACTCTCTCCGGGCCATGATGAAAAAGGTAGTCAGAGAAAGCAGAGGAGTGATGTGGACATGGTCCCCGGCTTTTGGAATAATGGAGGTGCGAAGGACATGCTGAATTGTCCTAGCATCTTTGACTAAAGAGCTAGTCTCTCCAACATGAAAGGGTGTGTTGGTTTGGCAAAGAAAATGATTTGCTGTAGACCAGTCAAAATTAGGGTCTGAGACAATTATATGCAGCTTATCCCCGGTGGTGGATAGCTACAATAGTTCAGCACAGTCCTGATATGTGATCTCGACCGGGCGTCGATTCACATAGGAGGTCAGGGCTGTGAAAGTAGAATTTATACGAAGATTTGCATAAAATTCTAAAAGAAGTTCTGAGGAAAAAGGGACAGCGAGAGTATGAATGAAACAGAAAGAAGTGTGAGCAAAGAGATCCATTACCGGATATGAAAGGTGGACAGGATTGATGGTTTTGAAAAGGGTGATGCCACATTCTTTGTAACGATGGTAAGCTGCTTGATCCTCCACTTCCCCGAATTGAGGGTCCAGTGTGGCCCTCGAGGAACTTCCTGAAGCTTATCAGACTCGCTTCCCACCAACCATAATAAGAAATCAGTAAGTAAACACAAGAGAAGAAGAAGGTTGAGGTGAAAACAATGACTGGAATGGCCTGTATTTAAAGAAATGGCCATATCGTCCAGGACGATCGCAGAATCGTCCAGGATGATTTGGTTCAATTATTACGTACGGGCCGATTGGTCAAAAAGGTAGACCTATCGGCCGGGCCAATCAGATATCGGCCAGGATGATTAGACACAGGCGATCGTCGCGAGAAGTCAAGCCAGACAACCGTTGAAAAAGCAGATCGTCCAGGCCGATTAGTTGTATCGTCCAGGATGATGCACAATAATTGATCACACCGGCCGAATTTAAAACGTTTTAAATTTGTGCCACGTGTATCATCCAGGACGAACAGTGGATCGGCCAGGGCGATTATCCAATAATGGATCATCCGGGGCCAATTTTAAGGATTTAAACGTAGTGACATATGGATCTTCCAGGACGATCTAGTGTATCAACCAGAACGATGACCATAAATGCATCGGCCATGAGATTAAAAAATGATTGTAACAGAGTTCGATCGGATCGTCCAGGGCGATAATGTATCATTCGGGATGATGAGTTATAGAAAGCTCAGAAAAGGTTCAGCAGATGGAATTTTGAAGAGAAATTGTCATATCGTCCAGGACGATAGAGGTATCGGCCAGGACGATGTGACAAGAATTTGAAAATTAAGGAAAGATGGAGATGATCAGAGAAAATCCAAACAAAAATAAATACAAACTAAAAACAATAAAAATAGATAAAAACAAGAAAAAAAAAAACGAAGTTTTTGGTTTTTATTTTTTATTTTAGCAAAGCAAGCATATGACAAATTTCCCAAATAATTAAATTTTAAAGATTTGAAAGATCAATGAGTTAACAATGTTACAATCTAAAAACAGTAGAAAATCTGATCCTGTTTACCCTAGCTCGAACTTCTTTCAGGATAAAATTTGTCTTTTGAAAACAAGAGGTCTAACTCAGAATAAATTGGATAAAAAGAAGATCCGTTCAAAACTTGGTTGTAAATAAAATATCTTATTAAATAGTATACCAAAGTAATTTGTATCTATCATTGAATTTGAAATCAAGCCTTTGAAAATATCAAATAACCCATGAGTCCTTCTAAGTTTTAAAAGTTTTGAAAAGAGAGGATAGCTTGTATTTAGTGAGCTCATTTTATGCCTCTTGTCACTTTGATTGACTCTTTGAGCATCTTTTGATTTTTGATACACTTTCGTGTATATAGCTTTCTTTTCAATTTGGCGTCATTGGCCTCTTCATTTTTTTTAAAATTTTTGCAAGCTAAAAAATTCTTTAACAAACCCTTTAAAAGGTTCTTAGTTGTGATTATATCATCTACATATTAGAGAAGAGGGACTCTCTTTCTAACATAGAGAAGAACAAGCTACAAAACAAAAATCAAAGTCTTATAATAAGTGCAACAGCAAGATTTCAATTAACTTGAAAGATATATAAGAACTTTGGATCATATATATAAGATAAACTATTGTAGCAAGAAAAAGATCTTAATTTCAAAAACCATTTGTTAAAATGAGATATACTTTTTGTTTAGAAAAGAAAACTATATCACCAAAAGAGGTTAGAGGGAGGGAAACCATCAACCATGTTTTCTCCCTTTAACCGATTTAGAAATGCTAATCATTGGCCATAAATATCCAAAGTTTAAGAACAAGGAAAAATCATCATAAAGAAAACAAAAGTAAAAACGACTAGAACAACTAAACAAAAACTATCACAAAAATAAAACATAATAATAATCAAAATGCAATTCAAGAATTTGTTAAGCAACAAGTTTAAGTAGTTATGAGTTGCAAGCCTCCGTTTGTCCAAGTATCCTATGCTCTCATGAGGTTTTTGGTGAGAGTAATCCTGCAAGAATCAACAGCTGTCAGACTTAGGAACCCAAATAGGTTTGGGTTCCTTCTCATAAAAAGTAGAGTGTAATTCATGTGTGCTATGCTGTGAATCATGCAATTTTGGTCTCCACATCCAATGTGTACTACGGTGAATAGTGCAAGTATGTGAGATGTGTCCTAGCATGCCACATGAAAAACATCTAACTCCAGGAAAATGATTTCTTAAATGATTAGTGTTATAACGCCTCTTCCTAGGTTTTGGCTTTAGATCAAAAGTGGGTGTCATCCAATTTCTCTTAATTGAGTCCAATTCATCTTTAAGCCTTAAGTTAGTATCTTCCAAAGCATTATTATCAATCCTCAAGTTGCGCTCTATTTCTTTAGATTTCTTCAAATCAGATTTGAGTGAGGTGTGTGAAACTTTAATGCATCATGCTCATTAATTAATTCTGAATACTTTTTATTTAAATCATCAAATTCATCAAGTAGAGCCATGTGATATGAATCAATTATAGAATGATCTTTGAGAATAATTTCATTTTCTTTTTATAAATTCGAAAGTTCCAACTTTAAATTAGCATGAGTCTTTTTAAGTTTTTTGTATGATGCATGAATTTTCTCACAAATTTCAAATAATTGATCATAAGTTGGTGTGGACCTCCGAAAGAACACCGTGCAAACGGGTCAATTGGAAGGGACAGATTGGATCATGCATACGACTAACCATTGGGGATAGAGGCTTTCACCAACACATTCCCGATGGGTAGTAATATACACGAGCTAGTCACGGGTTTCCCCCACCCGATGCAAGAGTTTGAATGGGGTTTAGTAGATGTGGGATCGAGTTTCCCACGGGCGCAAGCCCCCGTGGTTAATTACATCCCAGGCAGGAGCCTGAGAAAACTCTTGATTAAGGATCATACATTATCCTCTCCTAAAATGGGATTGACACATGGGTGTAGACTAGAAAATCCTATCCAAAAGGGAAGAAAGGTCTCAAAGAGGCTCAATCAACATGCGTGGCTCATACCAGCATTCGGAGGCTCTAGGGAGCTAAAGAGAAACTGGAGAAAGAAAGACAAGCAATCAATCACATGCGTGAGAGAAGAGATGGAGGTGGCGTCATCCTGTGATGCGGATAAGTAGGATTTATAGTCCCTGAAAGGAAGGGACCTACCTACTATCTAAGGCATACTACGAGACTGAGTGTAGTAGCCTCGAATCCTAAATCTAGATTGGGCTTAGTGCTCTACGAAACACTAAGACCCGTGTCCTAACTATTGCAGTGCAAAAACTTGGACTTATCCCGGCCTGGATTGGGGGAGCCAGCTAACCACCTAATCGCTTTAAAACCATGCTATCAAGTCAATTATGAAAGATGGGTGGGTGTTATAGTTATTGGAAATAGGACCGACGTCTAGAGAGTTTCCTAAGTGGTCATAGACTTATGTGGGTCAGATGCTCCTAGCTAATGCAATTAAATCTTATTTAGTTGGTTACTAATGCAATGCATGCTAGTTGAATTGTCAGCTCATGCATGTCATAGAATTTTAAAAACAGGCTTATAGAAAATAAATTTTTAGAAAAGACTGAGTCTCCCTAGGTCTGGCACTTCATCCTCATAGGCCAGATTATCCGGACTCTACCCGCAGGCAGGGAGGTGTCTTATAACAAGGAAAGAAGAATGCAATAATATGCATGCGACCCTAGACGGTTCCGGCAATTCCCTAGGTTCGTTAAGTTTCTAAATTATTTAAAACTTAAATATTAAATTTTGGTTATGAGTAGAAAAATTTTATAGCCCTTAAAGAGCCTAACGAAAATCCAGGCAAAATCAAAGATGGCATGCAAGAAAGAAACCTAAGAAAGCAGGCAATTTCTACTGCACAATCAGGTAAACACATTAATATAAATCCCAAAATAAATCATCTAAATGTCCATAGGCAAACTGCCCTTATTACAACCAGAATTTGCAGAAAATAAAGTGGCCGAGCACCACTGCCAACAACCCGGATTTCTAAGTCTATGACAGACGCAAATAACTTTGAGTGGGATATTGGTCTTCAGGTCTTCAGTCTTCTTTGGATCACTCCTCCTTGGACTCCTTGGAACTATCCTCCTTAGACTCCTTGGATCCCCTCCTTAGACTCCTTGGAAATCTTCTCCTTGGACTCCTTGGATTCGTCGTGGCTTGAATATCCAAACGAAGAGACAATTCCCCCTTGGAAGGGGGTAATTCCCCCTTGGAAGGGGGTATTACCTTTTCTCTTTGGATACCTAAAGCCATCCCACTCGATATCCCAAATGGAACAAGACTCTCCCCTATGGGGATGCCTTCTTCTTTTAGGATTCAAGTGGGATAAGAATATCCACACTCAAAGATTATTTTCACAACTCTTAACTAATTATTACAAATTTTACATCCATTTGAAAACAGGAAAGAAATCTAAAGAACCTCAAGGTTATCCTAATAAAAATCCCAAGAGTTTATGTAAAAATGAAAGTGCTAACACCATTGACCCTGTGCCAAGCCATGCTCTTAATTATGAGGGCTAAGCAGCTCCACCTGTGCAGTTATAATTAATTTAGCCCTCATTTTATTTAGGGGGAGCTGAGCAAGCACCTGCATAAAACATTATTAGAAATCATGTCATTGCTCCCCCTTTTATTAGTTTGAGCATGGCCACCTGCACGGAAGAACAATATATATATATATATATATATATATATATATATATATATATATATATATATATATATATATGACGTTCCTAACCTAGGGGTAGATCTAGCGCTCATCACTTCACAGAGTGCAATAAATATAAGCAAACACACCAATCATTTTTTAAACAGCATGCAATGAAATCCACGAAAGCTCCGGCACACAGCAGAAAAGTAAAACCCAGCAGCCTAACCTAGATCTAGAAGTGGTGCCATAGCAAACAATTCTATGTGTGTGTAAGGCTGGTGTGATTTTGACAGATCTTGAGTTGGGTGATTAGTTAAAGTTATCTAGAGTTCATGTTTGTTGGGGGTCTGAAAAGGACATTTTTGTTAAAATTCAAATATTAGTGAATTATGGTGCATTTTAATTATTTCAGTTTGTTGGTCAGTTTTAAAAGCTTAGGATACTTACATTTAAAGTTTAAGTGATATTAGCCAATTTTAGAAAGTTCCGGGTCCACCTAAGAACTAAGCTAAGGGTCCAAAAAGTCACTATGGGAAATAGACTAGGTTCAGGTATTCTACCACCTTAGAAAAATACTAGACCTTAAGATGAGCAGTTAGACAGGTAGTACACTGGATTTGGAGTTTTCTAGGCAAAGTTATGAAATTTCTAAGTTTCGGGCCCTAGACTATAGGCTGGGGTTGACCAAAAAGTTGACTTTCTAATTTAAGTGCGTTTCTAAAAATATAACATTTTTAATAAATACTAGGCCTTAATAGGAGTCTAATGCCACTGAGTTTGCCTAATTTGGAAATTTTTACAATTAGTTATGAATTTTCTAAAATTGTGGTATTTATGGAATTTATAAATTAACTAGGAAAGGGCCGATTTTACTGTTTTGATCCAAATGAGCTCCAAACTGATTGGAATCACCCCCAAAGGTCAGGAATGACCTTAGAAGGTATTCCCAAGTGTTTAGGGAAAATTTGGGATTTTTAATAATTTTTAATGAATTATTAGGGGCAAAATGGTAATTTCCACCTATAGTCAAATTAGGGATCAACTTGACGTCAAACTAAGGAGCCCTATTTATCTAAGGTCAAGGATCAGATTCTGGTCAGTTTGAGGTATTATGGGTAATTTTTTGACCTAAAGTATATTTATTGTAATTTTCGGAAGGTCTCGGGGCCTTATTTAATAGGTTAATTAGGATGTTTCAGATGTCACTAAGTTTAAGTGTTGAAGTTTTCATGTTGTTCTAGAGTCTGTCCTAGTCCCTAGAAAATTTCTAAGTTCGCGAGACAGGTCCCTAATTTTTGTTCTTAAGGTGTCACTACGTTATATGGGTTTAAATCGTGTTTTGAACTAACCCTCAAGGTAATAAATGCATGGGAGACATAAACAAAATAAACACGCCATGTCCTTAGATCTAGGAGATCCTAGACTAAGTGCTCGTGGTGCGACATACACATGCAATCTACGAAAAATAAAAGGAAAGACACCTAATGAAGGAATTAGTGAATGATTGGAACTCAATCACCCACTAATCCTCTCCCTCATGATTGCTCTTCATTCATAGAACCCATGTTTAAAATTTCATGCAATAGCGGATCTCCCGGAATTAAGAGATTTAATATATAAATAGTTTCAAAATAGTTTTAAAATACTTAAATACATATATATGAATTTTGGAAATTAAGATAATTAAAAATAAGTCAAATTATAGTAAATAGGTATATGGGAGACCCACTGACCACCCAATCGAGACTTCAATACGACTTGAAAATAGTTTATATCTTGAAAATAAATATTATATTAATCATAAAAATAATATCAAAACACCCAAATAATCCAATCATAGCATAAATCTGTCAAAAAAAAAAAAAAGAGCCAAAACCAGCCACTGAAACCATTGGTCAAAATAAAATTCACATTTTTCTAAAAAGAACGAGGGGTTATACACAAAAATCCGATTTAAAAGGACGAAGATATGATTTTCCGAAGTTTAAACAATTTTAAAATAGTGCTGTTTTACTGTTTTTAGAATAACAGAAACTATAGACATGATTTTTATCTAAAAATAGTCTTAGAATGTGCAGAATTCAAAATACGAATTTTGGGAGTTTAAATCAGTAAAAGATAGTTACAAATAGACAATTATAGAAAATAGTAAAATATAATTAAAAATAATCTCAAAAATAATTAATAGTAGTAATGATTCTAAAATAAAACTTAAACAGCAAAATAATGACTTAAACTAATAGTAATTAACATAAATAACTATTAAATAACAATATAACAATAATTATACTAAAAATAATAATTTAAATAAAAAAAAAGGTTATTTTACTGTTTAATAAATAATTAAAAATATACATATTATTTTTATATTAAAAAATTTTATAGTGTAGAGGATGAAAATACGATCAATTCGAGGTATTATACGTCAAAATCGGTCAAAAACGGATTTTCTGTGAATTTTTGAATGAAAAATAGGTTTTAAAATTAATTTTTATATTAAAAATACTCGGCGGCGACACGTGGCGCACTACGATTGGATCCCGCGGTTTCGGAGGAGAGCCGTCCGATCGGCGCCTGATCCGAATGAACGACCTAGATCTCGGCAGACCGAGACCTGTGCATCCGAGCGGCATACACGGTCGCACCGAACCGCGGTGCAACCCGATCCGAGCCGTTGATCGGCGGATCAACGGCCCAGCATGCGTCCAACCTGGGCGGACGGAAAACCGAAACCCTAAGAGGGTTTTTTGTTTCGTTCTCTCAAACGACTGAACCAAACGCAACGAAACTTTAGATCTAAGTTCTAATAGTGAAGAGCATTCGTTGGGGGTATGTTGTTTGAATTAATATCCACTAATGACGACGCTAATTAACCCTAAGTGTTCTAACTAGGGTTTGAGATATACCTCAATCCACACGGTGGATTCGGGAGATCTTGGTCTTGTTGGACTTGTGGGATCCTCTAGAACAAGTCTCTAGTTGATGTCAAGCTTCAACGCTTCCTCGATCGAACGTAAATCAAACGAGAAGGAAAATAGGCTCGGTCTCGTCGGAATCTCGCCGCCGGCGTGGGTTCACCGTCGGGAATTGGTCGAGGGAGGTGAGGGGAAGTCCAAGGAACTCTCACACGAAAGTTCTCGGACTCAGATGGTATGGAGAGAGAGAGGTTGTCAAAAAGATCCCTATTTGGACAAGATTTTTCATATTTAAAGCCCCTAGACCTAATACCAACGACTGGGATTAATTCCTGAGGTGATTTGGAGGGAAAATAGGTCGGTTTTGACCGTGGTTTTCAATTCAAAATGAAGGGGGGCTTTAAATGCCATTAATTAGGTCTTAATTGCAATAAAATAACCTATTATGACCTATTTAAGACCTGATTGGACCAAGTCAGCGTTTGACTTGGTCAAATCAGTCAATTGGGTCCATGGGGAGGAGGATCGTGCTCAAGAAAGGGTTTAAAATGATTTAAAATTGATTTGAGCTCTTAATGGGTCATATTTAACCCATTATGACTTGGGTTGACCAAGTCAAGGGTTGACTTGGTCGACCTAGTCAATTAAGTCCATGGGGATGAGGGGTTTGAGCCATGAAGCCATGAAATTAATTTAAAATTAATTTTTGGCTTGAAGGGTCCAAACTGGTCAACCCTAGTTGACTTGGTCAACTGAGTTGACCTAGGGCCCAAGTCTGGTTCCAACAGACTCGGTTTGACCCACTGAACCCATCAGAGAGGGTCTTGGGGTCTGACTTGGTCAATTTGACCAAGTCAACCTTTTGACCAAGGATCTGGGCAAAATCGAGGTCAACAGTTGGTTTACATACCTCTTCTTCATCACTTTGATCAAGATGATCTTCTCCCATTAAGCACAAGTTTGTTGTTTTTTCTTTTGGTTCCGTCTCTGATGAATCTGATGCAGAATCCGCCCAGAATGCCTTTTGGACTCTTTTCTTATCCTTCCTTAACTTGGGTTTCTCCTCACCCTTTTCTTTGCTTAAGTGATCTTCAAGTGTAGGACAATCAGCTCTCACATGTCCAGGTTTCCTGCATTCATAACAGACAACATCAGAAGATCCCTTTGAATATTTATTATCCTTACCTTTTCTCTAATGATGCTTTTGCTTCTTCCTTAGAAATCTTTTGAATTGCCTTGTGATTAAGGCAAAGTCATCGCTTTTAGACCTGGAAGATTTAGAATTTGATTTGTGTGCCTTCAGTGCCACCATTTTCTCATTCTTTTTCTCACCTGCATCAAGATTTCTTTGATTCACTCCTTACTCATAAGCAATGAGTGAGCCAAGTAAGTTGTCAATCGAATAGGTGTTTAAATCCTTAGATCCAGTTATAGCAGTGATTTTAGCATCAAACGAAGAAGGCAAGCATATTAAAATCTTGTTCACTTTTTCATAGTTTGAAAGTTCTCTTCCTAAGGCATGCAAAAACGTAACAATTCGAGTAAATATCGTATACATTTCAGAAATTGATTCATGAGATTTCATACAAAAAAGTTGGTAGTCATGCAAAAGAATATTCGAACGGGATTGTTTAACTTCATTAGTGCCTTCATAAGTGATACACAATTTATCCCAAATTTCTTTACCAGTTTTGCAAGTGGAAACACGTATGTAGTCTTCTGATTTTAAAGCACATAAAAAGCAGTTCAAACATTTTGCATTCAATTGAGCTAAATCTTTTTCATCGAATGTCCATTCAGTAAAAGCAACTTTTGTTTTAATTCCGTTAATTTCACGAAAAGGTGGAGAATACCATTCTTTAATAAGCATCCATATGCGATAATCAGTAGATTATAAAAACATTGCCATATGGGTTTTCCAAAAATCAAAAGGTAGGTTATCAAACAAGGGAGGTCGTGTAATCGAATATCCTTTAGTAATGTTACGATTCCCAAAGTTAGCCATGGATCAAATTCAAAAAGTTTTCAAACTCAATTTTTATGAATCCCGCTCTGATATCACTTGAAAGTTCGTTAGGGATGTTAAGCCCTATAAAACTGGCCCAAGACTAACCAAGAGGGGGGTGAATTGGTATTTTAAAAACTTTAAGCAAAGCTCAACAAATTTCACAAACCAAATCACCACAAAATAAACAATGCGGAAATTTAAGTGCGGAAGCAATAAAAACAAGAACACAAATGTTTATAGTGGTTCGGTCAACTCGACATACGTCCACTCCCCAGAGGCGCCCTCCGAATATTGCACTACAATCGTGACTCTCCTTTAGCCCCCACAGCT
This sequence comes from Dendrobium nobile, assembly GCA_022539455.1. Classification (NCBI taxonomy): domain Eukaryota; kingdom Viridiplantae; phylum Streptophyta; class Magnoliopsida; order Asparagales; family Orchidaceae; genus Dendrobium; species Dendrobium nobile. The sequence goes on along the minus strand of CM039722.1, from coordinate 2,788,716 downwards.
AGGCGGAGAAGCCTTTACGAACACCTCTTTTTTCCACACCCGGCAAGGTAGAGAACCTTCCTCCTTCTGCTTCCTCTTGAAGCAGGCAGAGAACCTTGATCACTTGCTGAAACGTACCTCTCCCAACCCTTCTAAGGACAAGAGACTCTAGGGAAGAAGAAGTGGAATAATGCTTGGAGCAACCCCTTGTGAATCCCCTCACAAGCTCCCCCTCACAATATCCTTTCTCTCTCTCTCTCCCTCTATCTCTCTCTCTCTCTCTCTCTCTCTCTCTCTCTCTCTCTCTCTCTCTCTCTCTCCTTTAGGTTTTCTCAAGCCAAGACAGTAGCCAAGGATATTCAAAAATGTTGAACAAGAGCTCTTATAAAGAAGAGCTTCAAAGGAGCTCATTAATTGTAAGTTGCCGACTATATCGTCCAGGATGATATGTAAATCATCCTGCCCGATCAGTACAAATCTCAAAAGATCGGCCAGAGCATCGCCCTGAATGCAAACTGGACGATTGAAAATTGGCTTGATCGTCTAGAATGATCGCACGATCGTCCCGACCCATCAGTTCAAATCAGAGGAAAATCGTCCTGAGCATCGCCCTGAATTCAAGCTGGCCGATATTTATCGTCCAGGAGTAACTAAGTGTTTTTGAATAGATCATCCTGGCCGATCCTGATATCGTCCAGGACGATGTGATCGTATCAGTCATCCTTAATTACTTCCTTGATTCCTGGATTAATTTAGGCATAATTGTGTGATATCGTCCAGGCCGATATTACAATCGTCCTGGCCAATTTTCAAAAATACAAAATACCTAAATTGATTATGTCAACAAATTCTTTCTGTATTAAGCCTATTGTACTGGCCGATATAAGTATCGTCCAGGCCGATTAGTTAATTACGGCTGCCTTAACAAGAAATCCTGTTTAGAACTTCTATTTTGAACTCGATCGTCTAGGCCGATAATAATATCGTCCTAGCTGATGTGAGTAAAAACATTGATTCTAAATCTCTCAAGTGTGTGTGTGTAGGGTTAATTAACATCGTTCACTTCAAACATTTACAATTGACTCAAGAAAGGAAAAAAGAAAATTACAGACTGACTCAACCCTAATCTACCCAATCTGTAGCTGATTCCAATTTCCGTCCGATCTTTAAGTCCTGAAAAGTCAATAGAGAGAAAGGCAGGTGTAGTGAAACAAGATTTGTTTGCTATCAAAATAATCATAATCCAAAAACAAGTTTATAACAGGCATAAAATGAGCCCAAAAAGAAAAACTAAAAAGATACGCAATGATCGCCATAACAACTGAAAGATATATAAAGTGTATCCAAAATCAAAAGATGCATAAAATGCGCTAACCAATTGACAAGTAGCACAAAATAAACCCACACGAAAGCAAGCTACCCTCTCTTTCAAACCTTTAAATCATAGAAAAATTCATGTGTTACTTGATATTTTCAAAGACTTGATTTCGAAACTCATAATTGTGACTAATTACTTTGTTATATTATTCGATGAGATATTTTTCTGGAATGAATCTTTAAACAAATCAGTTTTCATTATTTGATTGCTCTTTTTTGAGTTAGATCTTTATTTTTAAAAGATGGTTTGCCCTATAAGAAGTCCGAGCTGGGGTTACAGGATCGTTTATTTTACCTTTTCTTGAATTTCAGCAATGTTAACTTATTTCTTACAATTTTTAATTCAATCACATGGAAAATTTATCATATTTTTGTTTTGATAAAAAAATTTGGGTTATTCATTTTCTTTTATAATTTTTGTTATCATTTCATTATTTTATATTTAACTTTTACAGATTTTTTTTTATATATTTTACAGCCTCTTCTGATCACCTCCTTACATCATCAAAATCTTCAATTTTTTATCACATCATTTTCGATGACATTCATATAATCTTGGATGATATCATCAAATTCCCTTCATCATCAATCTAATGGCTAGTTTGACTCAATCATTTAAGATTGTCCTGGATGATCCACATCGTCCTGAATAATCTGATTGAATTCTACTCAATTATTTATGATCGTCCTAGACGATATACCCATTTGTCCTGGAGGATCCACATGGCAAAAATGGTTACACATTTTAAATTCAGCATGTACGATCCATTATTGTCGATTGTCCTGGACGATCCACCTAACCGTCCTGGATGATCTATTTCATCAATGGTAATCTAGCATGACTCCTCAGATGATCACTTGTGTATAATTATACTGGATGATATCTGATTGTCCTGTATGATATGACTGCCTTTTCGACCAATCATCCCGGACATCATAAATTTTCCTAATCATCCTGGATAAATTTTTCTTAGACGATGTGGCCGATTCTTTATAAATAGTAAATTTTAAAGAGTTTTCTCACCCTTATACCTCAATTTCCTCTTTGCTCTCACTCATACTCTTAATTTCCTCTTTTCTCTCACTCATACTCTTAATTTCTTATCAATGGAGGGTAAAAAACTATCTAAGATGGCGATTGATAGTTCCTCAAGGGTATGTGTTGACCCTCATTTCACTGAGGCGGCAAACCAAACCGCCTATCTTCCTAATGAAACTACCAGGATCACTCTGTCGAGGACTGTCAATCCTCAAATACTCACCTACCCAGTACTAGATCTTTTCACTCATACCCCTCTCACCTTCATTTTGACCCTAGTCTGCCCGTTCAATTTTGAACTCCTTTATGAGTTCATTGCTAGCCTTAGGATAAATGCTACCTATATTGCCCTGCAATCCTATATCCACAGACATCTAGTAGAGATTACATACCAAGATTTACATGAACTCTTCCAGCTTTCTACTTGTAGAGACAAGCTTCATATCTTATCTTCAAATCTTAATTTTTATTAGGCTCTTGTCTTTCATGTTATTCATAGCACTCATCTCCATCTGGGCACGACGAGGTTGAGGGAGCTGAGGAGGAAGCTGCTCCTGCACTTGTTCATGTACATATTCTGATCCGCCAGCACTCATAGTTAGATCAGCTGGTGGAGCGGTTTGACCAGTGGGAGGCTAGGTTCGACTCTTACATTGCTATGTAGGAGCAGCAACATGCAGTGGATGTTGCTAGATTTGATGCGTACGTGGCATACCAGTAGTAGCAACATGACTAGGATATAGCCTAGTTTGGGGAGAAGTTTGCTTCCATCTCTAAGTTCTTTTAGCCACCACCACCACCTCCTTCATCTAATTAGTGCCCTCCGTACTTATAGACTAATTTTTCTTGTGATATTTTTATATGATGCTTTTATACTATTGTTAGTTTCTATTTTATATTTTCTGGTTTGTATTTCTTTCTATTTCCTCATGCTTTTTGTGATATCAAAAGGGGAAGTAGTGGTAGTGTTAGTGTATTAGTATTATTTCATTGTATTGTTTTTTTCATCCTACTTTTGTTTAGTGTTTGTACCACATGCTTGTTTTTAACAAAATTTGCATTGCTTGGTTCATACTATTCTCCTTTACTTTATGTTTCATTAATCTTAAATTTTCTAACAAATATTTGGCATCATAAAAAAGGAGAAGATTGCTGCAAATATGGATTCAAGGATTATAATTTTTAGGATAGCAAAGAGATTTGGTTTTTATTTCTTAACAATTTCCCTGTCTAATAACATTTCAGATCCATAAGATCAATTGCAAATCTAGCGAGCTCTAAATTGGGTAGATTAGGATTGAGTCAGTCTGTAAGTGTACTTTAGGTGGTTTTACCTTTTCTTAAGTCAAATGTAATAAAGTGATCATAATGCTAAGTAACCTTGCACACACACTCAAGGGGAGAAATTCTGTATATTTTAGAGTTTTTTATTTTTAATCATATCGTTCAAGAAGATCCAAAATCATCCTGGATGATCAATTAGAAAAAGAAACACTAATTAGGACATTCTTGTTATGATAACCAAATTAAGCAAATCATCATGAATGATATTAACTCGTCCTGGACGATAAGCACAAATAAGAAAGAATCAGCTGCGAACTCTTTTAGGTATGTTATTATTTTTAAAAATTATACAGGATAATCCCATATCATCTTGGATGATTCATTATAATTATGCATAAATTAGTCAGGTGATTAAGGAAAGTAATTAAGTTTTGATTGATCTATCATATCATCCTGGATGATCGCAGGATAGTTTTATACGAGTTTAAGAAAGTCATCAGTCTACTGGTGAGGGATCATCTTTAGGATAGACCCAATATTCTAAGTATCATACGTGGTCATATGTTGTTGGAGGAAGGCAGAGGAAGAGGGTATATGGCTTGAGTTCGTAAGGCTATGCTTATGACGGCAGTTCATATACATCAATATTTTATGACGCTAGTGGAGCTGAAAAAACAGTTAGCCAGAGGATTCCTTTCCTAATGAGAGAGATAGAAGAGATGGGAAAGGTTCAAAATGAGATGCAGTCAGAGCTGCGAATCTATAGAGATGAAAATCAAAAGAAGAAAAAGTAAGAGCCGACACATGAATCACAAGGCATCGACGACATGGAGGATGATTAGTGCTCTTATTTGTTTGATGAGCTTTTTGTTCAAACATTTGGTTTGATGAACTTATTGTGTGAAAGGCGAGGACACGGAGGACATGAACATCTTATTATGGATTTCATATGTTATGTTTATTGTAGAACATATGCATTTCTATTTGGTTAAACATTTTGTTATGCTTATTGTGGACTTCATTTAAATGTTATATATGTTGATTTTGGAATATAGTTGTGGGTTGATTATAGTGGCGTGTCGCCCTTATTTATTACATATGTTTTAAATTATGTGCATGTATTATGGAAATTTGAGTAAATAGAAGGGGGGCTGTCAATTTTTTTTAAAAAAATGCTATAGGTTTCTGGCAGCCAACTGCAATTTGGCAGCCAAAAATATAGATACTGAATGGCTTATTATACTCGACGACATTTTAATATAACCACAGATAAATATCGACGATTTATCCACAATCAACCGGCAGTCAACCGACAATTTAGCCGCCATTGAAATTGGCATTTTAGATGGCCGATAAGCCGCTGGTAATTAATCGACGGTCACCGATGCTATGACTGCTGGAATTTATCGGCCGTCTATGCTACCGAAAGCTGTCAATAAAGTTAACCGCTAGAAATTGACAGTCACAAATTATTTCCTATGCTGTTTATACCGACAGTTTACTAACTATTGAAAAAAAGTTGGTATTTTAGGAACCTACCAAGAATATAATACTTACCGTCATAAAAAATCATTGGTAATTAGCATTTTTCCTTTAGTGTATCTTACTGACTATGGTCCTTCTGACCTTTGTCTCCTACTATGGTCCTTCTGACCTCCATCACCAGACAATAGACTTCTTGACCCTTATCTCTTGCCGACTATGGTTCTTTCGACCTTTGTCGCCTACTATGATCCTTTTGCCCTCCATCACAGGACAATGATCTTTTGACCTCTCTCACTCCTATTAACCATGTTCCTTTTGAGCTTTATTACCTAGTATAGTCCATCCAACCTCCATTGCTAAACAATGGACTTTCTAACCCTTGCCTCCTTCCAAATATGGTCCTTCCGACCTTTGTCGCCTACTACGGTCCTTCTGATCTTCGTCATCAGACAATAATCTTTCTAACCCTTGTCTTATGCCGACTATAGTCCGTCCAACCTCCATCGCTTCCGAGCTCCATTACCAAAAAATGGACTTTCTGATGCCTATCTCCTGTCGACTATGTTCCTTCTGATCTCAGTCGCCTACTACGATCCTTACAACCTCCATCAATAGACAACAATCTTTCCAACCCCTATATTGTGTTGACTATGATCCTCACAATCTCCATCATCAAATAACAATCTTTCTGACCCATGTCTCCTACCAACTATGGTCTTTACGATCTCAATTGCCTACTATTATCCTTTTGACCTCCATCGTCAGTCAACATATTTTTTTGACCTCTATCTCTTGTCGAGTATGGTACTTCCAATCTCAGTCACCTACTACAGTCCTTATGACCTTTATCGTAATAAAACATTTTTTCTTACCCCTGTCTACTGCCGACTATGGTCCTTTTGAATTTATCGCCTACTACGGTCCTTCTGACGTCCATCACAAGATGATGGTCTTTCGGACCTCAGTTTCCTACTATGGTCCTTCTGATCTCTATCGCCTACTACGGTCCTTCCTGTTGAGTCTAGTGAATAGGTTGTTAGACATAAGTTAATGTCGCAAGGCTACCAAGAGGGGGGGGGGTGAATTGGTATTTTTAAAACTTAACCCTCTTTGAAGTTTTGTTGAACCGAAATAAATTTTTTAATGAAATTATTTATAGAAAAGTTTTTTCAACCACAGAGTTTTTTAAACAAAAGTAAAATGCAGAAAATAAAAAAATAGTAAAGTAAAAGACACAAGATTTATAGTGGTTCGGTCTAAACCAGACCTACATCCACTCCCCAGAGGCACCGTCTGAGTATTGCACTAATACCAATAGTGTCTCTCCTTTTGCACCTACAGCAAGGCGGAGAAGCCTTTACAAACATTCTTTTCACCACTACCCTGTGCGGCAGAGAACCGTAGTCCTTTTACACAATCCCCAGTGTTGGCAGAGAACCGTCCGTCCTTTCACACTCTCCTAGTGTGGGCAGAGAACCCTTCGTTCTTTCACACTCTCCTAGTGTGGGAAGAGAACCCTTCGTCCTTTCACACTCTCCTAGTGTAGGCAGAGAACCCTTCGGCTGTTCACACTCTCCAAGTGTCGGTAGAGAATCGGATCTCCTTGACAGATCTTCTCACAAGAAATCTAGAAGGAAGAAAGAAAAGAGTGAAGTAATCCTAATTCACAAGTAGAGATTCTTACCTTTAAACACCAAGTGAAGCCTTTACGCTCCAGTGGTAGGAATCCTCCTTTGAATGCTCTCTCACACTCTCTCCTTGACTTTTCTTTCAATAGGCACGAAGATCAAAATGACAAAAAGATAGGTGGTAGTCAAATTTGAACTATTTATACAGAAGACAAGAAAAACTACCCAAAAACTGCAAGTTTTCAATTCTGTATGCAGTGGATCGTCCCGTACGATCGTGGATCGTCCTGGATGATTTTACTTAAATGGTCGGAAACAAACCTTATGTATATTGGTACGAATTATTTTCGTACATGCTAATCATCCCGTACGAACCAAGTTTGTCCGGTACGAAACAGTTATTACATAGGTCGGTTCACAAAATTCTTCAGGATGTAACCAACTGACATAAGTCGGTTCAGTTCATCCTGGGACGAATAGGTTTCGTCTGGACGAACAGAGCAAGCTTCAATACAGAGAAGTTCGTCCTGGGACGAACCTTATTTTTCGTCTAGACGAATGGAGCTAGCCTCAATACAGAGACGTTCGTCCTGGGACGAACCTTATTTTTCGTCTGGATGAATAGGGCATGGTGAGAATACAGAGACGTTCGTCCTGGGATGAACCATTGATTTCGTCTGGACGAAATGTAGAAAGTGAGAATCTCGAGACGTTCGTCCCGGGACGACTATTAAATTCGTCCTGGATGATTAGGACTTAGAAAAATTTTCTCTCCGCCTGTTCGATCCATTGCTCTCCTTAGGGGTAATTGACATGATCGTTCCGTACGAACTAAGTTCATCCTGTACGATCAGTTCACAAAAAAAAGTTCTCCAAGTGTATATATTGTGATTTTTCACTCAATTACAGTCACTCCCTCTCATATCAAAACTTATGAAAATTTATTGAATTTGATTCCAAGTCTTCAATATTTTGGAGTTGATTTTTCTGAAATGTTAGTACACACTAGAGCAAGAAATAAATATTCCAAATAGTGTTAGGAGATATATGTAAAACAATAATAATTGAAATCATCAAAATAATACAAGTTGCAAGAATGTAAAACATGCAAAATAGCAACTCTCTTAACAATCCCCCCCTTTTTGATGATGACAAAACAATTATTGTTTATAGAAATTTAAATTCTAAATATCTCCCTAAACTCCCCCTGAATTGATGAATACATGAAATATAAGAAGGCATATATGTAAAAAGAATTTTTGTTTTTAATTTTGAAGAAACAATCAAAACACACACTCAACTACAATAAGAACAACCAAAACCGATACCAAATTAAAAAACAAAACAAAACAAACAAAAAAAAATAAAAAAAATATTAAACAATTTCTCACCCTTTTTGACAACAGCAAAAAATGAAGAAGAAAAGAAAGATAGAAAAGTAAGTAGAAGTATGAAATTCAGTTTATAATTTAATTTTGAAAGTGATTGAAATAAGATATGCAAATAAAATTAAGTCATTAGAGAAATCATAGAGATTCATATAATTGAAGAAATGTCATAACATAGAGAATAAAAGAATTTATCAAAGGCATGTGTCAATTTAGATATTAAGATAAAGAAATTCATTGCACAAGGGATGAATAAAAAAATTTATATTTCACATTTCAATGTTAAGTATAAATGAACATAAGATCAATTTGAATTAAGAGATTGAAAGAGTTTGGAAAGAAAGAATTACCACATGTGGTGCTTTACGCATCTTGTTCATATATTATTTTTGGCACATTTTTGTGCATTTGTTTACTGTGGGCTTATTTTATGCCTCTTTTTGTCATTGCAAATTTTTTTTGCACAACTCTTTTGATTTTTGTACATTTGTACACTTTTCAAGAGTAATTGAATTCTTTCCAAAGTCAATAATCTAAGATTTCAAATTTTTCTAAGTGCATAAATACTATTTAAAAAGAGAAATACAAAATAAGAAAACATCTAAAATGCAATAATAATATTAGTACTAGAGTAGTCTAAATAAGAGACATGGAATTGAAGATTCTAGTAATATCAAGTTATAAATATTTCTTAATTGTAGAATAAATATATTTTCTAATGAAATTAATTTTAATTGACAATTTAAATAAGGCACTATTAAGATTAAAAAAAAAATTGAAAGTCATAAAATCTAACACACATTTCCCAAAACATTAGACAACAAAACATTCCAACATTTATTGATATCAAATGAAGATATTACAATTTAAGGTACATGATATCAATAACAACAACATTAAAACAAGGAAAAAGATAATAATCTAAAACACATCACAAACACATCAACTAAAAAAGAGACACTTAAACAAATACTACAATCATTCTGAAGGACCTTGATCTGGAGGAGGAGGAGGTGGTGCAGCATTAAAAAAGTTGAAATAACTACTCATCACAAACATATTGGAATTAATGGAATTAATCTGTTCACGCATGAATCCCATGTCTTGATTGTACTGAAGGTCTTGCTGCTGTAGATGAGTTTCAATTTGATCAAATCTTTGATCAAAGTGAGCCTCTAAGTTGTTAAATCTTTGAACCAAATCCTGATAATTTGGTTCAGCAGCATGTGAAGGTTCACCCTCTTCTTCTGTTTCACTCAATACTACATGAGGTTTGCTTGGCTCGTCCTTGTTGAAGATTGCTCTAAATGAACCTGGGTGAGTTAAATCATACTTCTTCTCTAAAATGTAGGCAATCAGATGACCTAAGACTATGTTCTTTTTCCTTTTATGATCTCCATGACCAATTTCGGAGAGACCATAAATATAGTCGATTAGGAGTTGGGCCTCATCTATGGGTTGCTTGGTCATTATCAGATAGGTAACTATAGAGAGAAGTGGAGTGATGTTGACTCTATCACCAGCTTTAGGTATAATAGAAGATCTAAGAACATGCTGGATGATTCGGGCATTAAGAGTTAAATAGGCTACTTTTGGCAAATGATCCTTAACTTTTATTCCTCTAAGAACATGGTTAACTTCAGTCCAGTAAAAGCTAGTGGTGGTAAAGGTGTGTGCTCTAATCCCTTCAGTCCTTAAATTTAAGAAGATACCAAGGTCAGCCTTGGTGATTTCTATTTTCTTTTTGAAGACAAAAGAACTGATAACAGAGTGGTCGGAATTAAATGACATGTTTGCCAAAAAATAGTGGAAGGTTTCTTTATTGTAGAGATGGACTAAGGTGAGGATTAATCCAAATTGAGTTGAAGCAAAAAGGTGCATTACCTTAAAGGTCAACTGCTCCTGAAGAAGAACTCTAAATGGAGTGATTTTTGTAGAGACAAACCTAGGAAAAGATTCTTCATTGGCTCTAGACAGGAAGTTTTCGGATGTATTCCTAGGACGGCCCTTAGCCAAAGTCTTTTGGCGCTTGCTAGAACTTGCCATTGAAGGATTTGAAAAGATGAAGTATTTGAAAGTGATGTGTGAGAGTGATTGTTCAGTAAAAATTACCGTTAATTTAAGGAAAAAATGATATTCGTACTAGACGAAATTCCGTTCGTCTCGTACGAAATTAATTCGTCCCCGTACGAAAATATTTCGTATGGACGAATAAATGAGTTAAAAAAATAACGGCTTTTCGTAATCATACAATTTACGAAGCATCCTTTCATACAGACTTTTGACTAAGACGATCGTACAGATGAACACATGTTCGTACAGACGATCAAAAGTTAACTCGTTTTAATGGCAGTTGAAAACCGTCCCCCGCTATGAACCGACATCTGTTCGTCTGGACGAACTAAAGGTTCGTACGGACGAAGTTCATAATAAAAATAGTCTTATCCTTTCAACTGCTGCAATCAATCATCCTGACGTTTGAGAAAAAGATATTTCATCCCAGACGATCTTGCAGATCGTACAGACGATCTACATTAAAAATTGTTTTCAAGACGGTTTGAAATCACGCAGATTGACATTTTACACATATCGTCTCGTACGAAAATTTTTCGTCCCGGACGATTAACACAAATTTTTGGATTTTTGTATTTTTATCAAAGAAAACCAAAATAAACACATCAAGCACAATAGACAATGACAAATGTACAGACTCTAAATAAAATGCACTAAAAAAACAAACAAAAATCACAAAAACAAAATCATAAAAACATAAAATACAAAAACAACAACATCAATGTTGCAAAAACATTTTTATTTAAGCATTCAAATCAATTACACCAAGCCTTGTTCTTAATGTACTGAAGGTATCAAAGGCTAAAGGTTTTATAAAAATGTCTGCAAGTTGATTTTCAGTTGAAACATGGGTAAGTTCAATTTCTCCCTTGGATACATGATCCCTTATGAAATGATGCCTTATGTCAATGTGTTTGGTTCTTGAATGTTGAATAGGATTTTTAGAAATATAAATAGCACTAGTATTATCATAATAAATTGGAATAGTGCCTATAGTTAATCCTAAATCAATCAACTGTTGTTTTAACCAAAGTACTTGTGCCACACAACTTCCTAATACAATGTATTCTGCTTCTGTAGCAGATAGGGCCACTGAATTTTGTTTTCTACTAGACCATGAAACTAATGAATTTTTAATGAATTGACATGTTCCAGAAGTGCTTTTCCTATCCACTCTACAGCTTGCAAAGTCAGAATCTGAATAACCAATAATTTCAAATGAAGAGCTAAACTTAGGATACCAAATTCCTAAGTTCTGAGTTCCTAGTAAATATCTTAAAATCCTTTTCACTGCTGTCAAATGTGATTCTTTTGGATCTGATTGAAATCTAGAACATAAGCAAACACTGAACATAATATCTGGTCGGCTAGCAGTCAAGTAAAGTAAAGATCCAATAATCCCTCTATATTTCTTTTGATCAACAGATTTTCCCTTAAGGTCCTTATCCAACTGAACTAAGGAACTCATTTGTGTACTAACAGGTTTAGCATTGTCCATTTCAAATTTTTTGAGGATGTCCTTAACATATTTAGTTTGACTAAGAAATGTACCTTCCTCAAATTGCTTAATGCTAAAACCTAGAAAGTAATTTAAATCTCCTATTAGACTCATTTCAAATTCACTACTCATTATTTTAGAAAAATCATCACAAAGATTTTTATTTGAAGATCCAAAAATGATATCATCCACATAAATGTGAACAATGAGTATATCCTTTCCAAATTTTTTTAAAAAGAGAGTTGTATCCACACTTCCTTTTTCAAAAGATCTTTCAAGTAGGAAGGTGTTTAATCTCTCATACCAAGCCCTAGGTGTCTGTTTCAATCCATATAATGTCTTTTTTAACTTAAAAACATGATTTGGGTATTTAGAATTTTCAAAACCTTGAGGTTATTCTACAAAAAACATTTTCTTCAATTACCCCATTTAAAAAGGCACTTTTCACATCCATTTGAAATAATTTAAATCCTTTAAAACAGGCAAAGGCTAGTAAAACCCTAATTGCTTCAAGTCTAGCTATAAGGGCAAAAGTCTCCTCAAAATCAATTCCTTCAATTTGATTATACCCTTTAGCAACTAATCTAGCCTTATTTCTAATGACTACTCCTGAGTCATTCATTTTATTTTTGAACACCTACTTGGTTCCAACAACACTTTGATCTTTTGGCCCTGAAGTTAATTCCCAAACTTTATTTCTTACAAATTGATTCAACTCTTCCTGCATGGCCATTATCCAAAATTCATCAAAAAGTGCTTGATCAACATTAGTGGGTTCTATAGTTGAAATAAAGGCTGAATGATTGACTTTTTTGTTTAATCCACGCCTAGTTCTAACACCCTCACTTGGTTCACCTATAATCAATTCCCTTGGGTGGTTTTTAGAAAATCTCAAATCTCTAGGTAAAGGGTTTTCTATTTCCAAATTTTCTTCCACATTTTCTTCCAAATTTATTCTATCAATTTTTTGGGAGTTTTACTCAATCTTATCTTCAACAATATTTGGCTCTTCCAAATTTCCAGATTCATCAAATACAACATGTGTGGTTTCTTCAATGACCAAAGTTCTTTTGTTGAATACCCTATAAGATTTTCTAACACTTGAATATCCAAAAAAAATTCCTTCATCTATTTTTGGATCAAATTTTCCTAAGGCAGATTTTCCATTATTATGAATGAACACCTTGCAACCAAAGACATGCAAATGAGATAAATTAGGTGTTCTACCTTTTAGCAACTCATAGGGTGTTTTATTTAAATTCGATCTCACATTTACTCTATTCAGAACATAACATGCAGTTCTAACCACCTCAGCCTAAAAATATCTAGGAAGTGAGTATTCTGCCAACATTGCTCGGGCGGCTTCTATTAATGTTCTGTTTTTCCTTTCAACTACCCCATTTTGTTGAGGGGTTTTAGGTGCAAAAAAATTGTGATCAATTCCTTTTTCTTTATAAAAATTTTCAAATCTTTCATTTTCAAATTTTCCTCCATGATCACTTTGTATAGAAATTATTTCACACCCTAATTTCCATTGAATCCAAGTCGAAAAATTTCTAAATTCCTCAAATGATTCACTCTTATGAAATAGAAATCTAACCCAAGTGAATATTGAATAATCATCCATTATAACAAATCTGTATACCTTCCCTCCTAGACTTACAGTTCCTACTGGTCCAAAAAGATCCATGTGTAAAATTTCCAAAGGTTTACTAGTCCTAAGATCCTTATTGGATTTAAAAGAGGACTTCACTTGTTTTCCTAATTGACATGCATTACAAAGGTGATCCTTAGTAAAGTCTAGTTTTGGTATACCTCTCACTAAGTTCTTTTGGGTAATTCTCCTAAGATTTTTTATACTAGAATAACAAAGTCTCCTATGCCAAAGCCATGATTCATCAGAAACAGTTTTCAAATAAAAAGCAGTATGAGATTGAATATAATTTAAATCTAGCATATAAACATTGTTTACCCTTTTTCCATTTAAAACATCTTTCCCATTTAGGCTTAATATGCAGCTAGTAGGTAAAAATTTTACATTATAGCCCTTATCACATAGCTGACTTATACTTAACAAATTATGTTTTAAGCCTTCAACCAATAACATATTGTCTATAAATTTTTTTTTCAAATTTCCAATCATACCTGATCCAACCACTTTCTTTGTGGTATTATCTCCAAGTGTAACCTTGCCTCCACTCCTGGCTTCCAGCGTTATGAATTGAGCAGTATCTCCAGTCATATGCTTTGAACATCCGCTGTCTAGGTACCATATGCTCTCACGATGTCTTGTGTGAGAGCGACCCTGCAAAAATATCAAATGTTAGACCTTGGAACCCAAACAAGTTTGGGTTCTCCTTTTAGCAATTTATAATCAGATGCATGTATGATATGTCTAGGTTTATGCATCTTAGGTTTCCACACCAAATTAGATTTTATCTTCAAAGTATAGGTGTGAGCTATATGTCTAAATAATTCACAATTATTACATTTTACATTAAGAAAAGTATTCTTAAGTTTTCTACCATTTGTTTGTCTTCTAAGGGATTCCATATATTTAGGATAATATTTAGGATTTATAAAATCTTCAAGTTTGGGGGGTATCCTATTATCCTCAAGAGCACTTAATTTCAATTTATAAAATGAATTCATATCTTCCAAGATTCAATTTGTATAATTGGTTCGATATGTTTTGCTCTCAGATTCATCCTTAAACATTTTAAAATCTTTTTCAAGAACAGCATAGGATAATTTTAAATTCTCATAATTCTTATTCAAGTCATCATATTTGTCAAGTAGTTTCATGTGGTTGTCATCTATTAATGCATGATCTTTCCTAAGGATTTCATGTAACTTCTTAAGCTCTTCTAATTCTAAACTTACACTAGCATGCATCTTTTTCATTTTCCTATATGCATCATGCATGTTGTGGGTCTCCGAAAGGGTTCCGCTCGTGTGGTTCGAATGCAAAGAGTACGATCACACTATCCCGTAGGACAAAATGGTCGTAGACCTTTACAATCGACACAAGCAGGCCGATGGAAGAGCAGATGGAGTTATAGATACGATTAGCCATGGAGGATAGCGGGTTTTCACCTACGCACCTCGATGGATAATAATATCTATAACCCTAAATTCACGAGATTTCCCCTATCCGATACATCAGCACTGAATAGGGTTTATTTGATTGTGGGGATCGGTTTCCTACGGGCGCAAGCCCCCGTAGTTAATTACATCTTAGACCTTGATCTAAGAAAACTCTCGATTAGGGATGTTAGGTTATCTCCTCTAAAGTGGGTTTAGTGTAAGGGATTTCTAGGTTTTTTTTTTTTTAATCAAAGGGGAATGTCCCAACTTGGCTCGATCAGTTATACAGGGTTCAGTCAACATCCGGCCGTCTAGGAGAAGCAAAAACTGGAGAAAAAGAAGAGAGGCAAAGCATCTCAAACAAGCACGAGAGAAAGAAGGAAGTGGCGTCATCCGTGTGACGCAGATAGGTAGGATTTATAGCTTTCAGAAGGAAGGAAAGCTTACCCACCAATAAGGTGTATAGTGGTTCACTTGTACCACTCACCTTAGACCCTAAATCTATAGAAGATGTAATATCGTACATACGATATTAACACCTACGACCTAGCTGATGCAATCTGGACTTATTCCTTGTCTGACAAAGGAAGCCGGCTAAAACCTCCTAATCGTGTAAAATCCATGCTATCTGGTCTGTATGAGAGATGGGAGGGTAGTTTAGACACTGAAATTGGGATCGACAACTAAAGAAATTCCTAAGTGATCCCACACTTATGAATGGTACAATGCTCCTAAAACTAATGCAATTAATTCTTAATTTTAATTAGTTACTAATGCAATTTATGCTGGTTAAAGTCTCCAAATCAGATATGTATGAAATTTTAAAAAGGCTTATAGAAAATAGTTTTTGAATGACTAAACTTCCCCAGGTCCGGCACTTCATCCTCATAGGCCAGATTATCCGGACTCTACCCGCAGGCGGGGAAGTTTGTCTAGGAGGTGAGAGAATGCATGTATGCCACCCCGGACGATTCCGGCTATTCCCTAGAGTCGTTATGTTTCTATGTGAGTTAATCTTAAATTTTATTAAATAATTGCGAGTAGAAAAATTTTATCCCTAAGGAGCCTAACGGTCAGACACAAGCACATGCAAGAAAGAAACCTATAAAAAGCATGCTGGTTCTACTGCGCAGTCAATGTAAGTAAATCACAGCACAGAAACAAAATCCCACGAAAAAAAATGTCCATGGCAAGTGCCATACAATATTACATCTCAAAGTACAGTAAGTAAAGGTGGCCGGGTTCCACCGACAACAACCCGGAAATGACGCAAATCTTAAAATAAGGCATTTTTTATTTCTTCAGTCTTCTTCTTCTCTTCCTTGATTCGTCTTTGGATCGTCTTCATCTCTTCGGGCTCCTCGTAGTGACTCTCCCAAAAGGATACCCAAATGAAAAAGGAAACCCCCTGTAGGGGTTTACTTTTCCCTTTGGACTCCTCGTAGTGAGTGCTCCAAAAGGATATCCAAATGAAAAAGGAAACCCCCTGTAGGGGTTTACTTTTCCTTTTGGATTTCTTTCTCTTTAAAAATGCCTTATTTTAAATTTTCACAATTTACTATCAAATACATTGCATTATAAAAAATAAAAATCTAGACTCTCCTGCAGGGGTTATCCTAAGCAGTTATAATAAAAATTCATCCAAGCAGTTATACATATAAATGAAAATGCGCACATCAATCACTTGGCCGTGCTCCGATTATTGGGGGCTAAGCAGCTGAAGCAGGTACCTAAAGCAGTTATATATTATTTATTAATTTTAGCCCCCCCCCCCCTTTTAGCAGCGTTATATGAGCACGGCCACCTGCAGGAAGACAGCATCAGTATAAAAGAACGTGCCTAACCTATGGGTATTCTAACGTCACAACCACAGTGCAACAAGAAAACTAAAAGAACATCACAGAAAAGCATCACAGAAAACCCACGGAAAAGGCTACCACAAGTACTAAGCAAACAGCACACGGGTCACATGCAAAGCGTCACAACAAAGTACAGAAAAGAAAAGAACAGCAGAACAATAGCTTAACCTAAAGCTAATAGTCGTGTCCTAGCAAACCAGTCTAAGTGTGTGTAGGCTGTGTGGTTTTGGTAGATCCTAGATAGGATAATTTAGTTAGAATTGTATGTATTTTAGTTTGTTTGTTGAAAGGGACAAAGAAGAGATTTTAATTAAAATTCAAATCTTAGTGTTTTAAAGTTGATTTTAGGTATCTTTTATTTTAGTGTTTGATTAACCACCACCTTTGTTTCACACCGAGGCCGTGAGGTTTATTTCACCCTCCTTGGGGCTAACTTAATAGCCTCGTAGGCCTGGGTTACCCAGTGATGATTAACTTTGTTAAATTATTTTAGTTTGTTGTTAAAAGAAAAGAAAAGGATGAATTAAATCATTTCTTAATCAAGTTTGAATTATGCCAATTAGAAAAAATTAATTTTAAGTTTTGACGCTCCATTAGATCCATTCGTGGCGTTGTGCCACCAGGCTCGAGGAACCAGCCTCCTTAGGACACTTAGCCCCGCAGCCCGGAGTAGTCCATCCAATAAACTTCACTTTTGGAGCGGTTGTTGCGTATTAAGGGATTTGTTGATTACTTTTAAGAGATTATTCTAAGTTTGGACCTTTAAGAAATCTTTTACCCTAATGAGTTTAGTTTATAACTTGATCTCCTAATACCATCTACATCTTTTAGATTTTTAGATTGGTTAATAATTAATTATTAGATTAGTTAGAATTGATTTAGGTTTACATTTTAGATTTATATTTTAATAATTATAAGTGTTAATTAAAACTTAATTAAGAGTTAAGTGTTTTAATAGATTTTTAAGAATTAGATTGGAATTAGTTGGTTGATTATTAGTAGATTAAGAAAATAAAACCTAAATCTAGGAAAGCGTGTCACTAAGTTTTTCTGTTGTTTTAATGTCTCTATCCTATAGGGAACATGCATCCTAAGTCTATGTTTTCTAAGACTCAGTCCTTAATTTTTGTCCTTAGGTGTCACTAGTGTTGTAGGATTAAAGGTGTTGTTCTTCTAACTCCTAAGACTTCTACACGGATGTCATAGGATTTTAGGGATCTAAAAATAAGAATAAAAGCAATCCTAAATATGTAATTGAAGCTTCTAAGGCCCTAAGGGTGGGAGGCGTACAACCATCTAGGCCCCTAAAGGTTTTTCTAAGTTTTAGTAGACTTACAGCACCGGGGGCTATGACCCGGTGGTTCCGCCCGTAGCGCCCCTACTAGATGAGTAGGGACGACTGATGCTTGGATCCTATTGTCCTAGCTCCAGCTCCAAGTGCTCCAATGCTCCTTGTCCTTTGCTTTCCAAAATAGTACCTCGCAAGACACAGAAAAGATATGTATTAGAGCAGTTCTATAAATAAACAACAGTGTAAGGAAATGAAAGAAATGCAATAAAAACTAGAACGTACCTTTTGTTATTTGTTGAGCCATTTGTTCTTTAGGTTCTCCTTGTTTTGCAAGCATGTAGCACCAAAAACATAAAACAAATAAAGGAGAAAACAACGAAAGAAAATCAAATACAAAAAGGGGTGTAGGCATCGTTGTTATTGGATACACTTCGTAGAAGTCAAGTGCATCCTATAACAGCAACAATGCCCTTTGTTGTTCCCACTCCAAACGAGACACTTGATATGTTTGACTCGACTACCCCCAACACACCTTAAACCCAGGGCCAAATAAACTAAAGGAGATAGACTTCTAAGGCTGAACCTACAACTAGATTTCTTCTGTTTGAATTTACCCAACCCTTCCTCTACTCTTAGAAGCTAACACTAAAGAGAGGAAAATTCAACTCGCTTCCAAACAGACACTGAAGATCCCCTAACATAAAACTATCAAAGCTTCAACTCTCCAAAATTCATCCTTTTAGAAGTAATCACTAAGAGAACTCAATCCGAGTAAGAAAGCACTAGTCACTCCTAAATGATACTATAGGGGTTCTTCACACAAGCCCAACCGAATCCAATATGACTTGCAAGGATTTCTAAAACTAGTATACGAAACCTCCCAAAAGAAGCCATCTACTAAAAATCACTAATCTTTTCATTTTGTTTTGACACCAAAACTCTACCAAATCTCTACAAAATCTCCCACCAAAACTTCATTCTTTGACACAAAACTCTACCCACCAACTCATAATCAAGTGCCCCCTTTCATTTGGAGTGGGGTAGAAAACATAAAGCTTTCCAACAAGAAAGTTTTATAAAGAAAAACTTCTCATTAGAAAGCACCCATAAAATTTGTCGCATAAAACAAATCCAAAGCCGCTAATAAATCGCTCCAACCAAAGCAAAACAAGACATCTTTCAATCAAAAGCGATTTCCCAAACTAGCAACACAAAGCGAATTGTAAGAAATCTTCAATAAAAGCGAAGAGAAACATTCACAAAGCTCTCTAAATATAAGACAACTCATAAGACTTTTCCAAAAGAAACTCAAATGTCACTAGTTGGCAACGACACATAAGAAAAACTACAATATCCGACGTAAATATGCATGAAAACATGACTCAAACAATCGTTTTGTAAAATAAGCTTTGCTCCGAACAAGCTCTCTTGATTGCTAATGTGATAATCTAGAAGCATTCGTTGATAAAACCCAATGTAACCACCAATTACTATTTATGTAGAATTTTGAATCTAAAATTGAATGCAATACTCTATGTGTATGTTGAAGCTACCAATTCATGCTCTTTCAGCTTTTATATTTAATGGCATGTATAGGCGTATAAAGAGATCTTGCTTGTTCTATTCTCCTTTTACCAATGTAAATGGAACAGTGCATAAATATATTCTCCAATGATTTCCTTTTGCTTAACTGAGCAAATTTTCAAATGACGACACATTATAGAAGCCTATGGACATGTAGATAGATGCTTTTGAAACTTGCAAATGGGATTATAAAACATATGCTAAATCATTTCACATGCTTCTACTAAAGTTATTATAATGTAATCAAATGCCACACATAAACCTTCTCCATAAGAGACATTAATACACATAATTAAACTTTGCAAAAGTTTTAAACAGTTCAAGATATTTAGATAACACTTTCCATGTGAAATCTAAGGATTTACACATGCATCTACACCTTCATCTACAAGAACTTAGTGCCAACATTCCAATATTTCTCAAAAGACGTTTACAAGAAAACTTATAAATGCTCACAAGTAAGAAAAAAGAGACGTGTGATTACTCTTCTAAAATATCCCATGAGAAAGAAGCGACAAAAATTGATTTATTCGTTTCCAACAAAACTCTTACAACATAACCAAACATAAGGCTAAAACATCAATTTCCATGCCAAACTACTTATACTTCACGAAGCTTTCAATGATGGAAGTGCTTATGGCAAATGAGAACAATAAGAAGTAAGGATACCTCCCACTCATGACTACCACATAGAGACAGTGAATTCAATACTAAATTAAGATGCTTGAAGAAAATAAAACTATGCTTGTTCAACATTCCCCTTTGATCAAAACTCATGAAATACACTACTATTTTGATGACGAACTTTATGGAAGAACACCATTATTAGGAAGCATGCTCTTCTCAAAACCAAATCTAATCGTATACTTGCCCAAATCACAAATAAAATGAGGGCTCTACACATGAAATTTTCTAATCTTACGAGAAAGAAGTTTATAATGTAGACACATTTAATAAGTTTAAAACAAAACGACGAATTCATAATATCAAATGCTTACGTGAGATTGAAGCATATTCTCACATTCGACTCTTTCAAATTCGATCAAAGTTACAAGTCACTTTGCATGCACATTTTGGTAACGAACCACATAATATTCCATGGCTTTAACAATTTATACTTGAAGAAATACCTCTAAGTGATGTACTTCATGATGCAATTCATAAAATAAAAGTAGATCTTTTATATAAAGCAACCAAACAGGTTCTCCTTCAAGCAAGCTTGCACATGTATTTGTTAACAAATGCTCAAACATACATGATTCAACTAGGTGCAAATATCTAAACAAAACGACTAGCACAAAGTAGACAAAAATGACTTGCTCTTTCACACCCAAGAAAAAAAAAAAAAAAAAAAAAAAAAAAAACTTACATTCTATTAACACAACATAAATATCGCTTATGTAATGGCTAAAGCAAATCTACGAATGAGAGAAATCTTTCTTTTTGTTTTGTTTTGAAACACTCATTTTAAATAACCCCTCTCAAGTTCCAAAGGGGATAATGAAATACACAATCACCAAACTCTCCAAAGTACATGACATTCACCCAAGCATTAAGTTTAAACTTTAAAGGAAAAGCATCCATGGAAGAAAGATCTATGGCCTTACACAAACCCCAACAAATAACTGTATGCATTTTTATTCTAGACTTTAGTCAATGCATCGGAGAGAATTTTACAAGGACCATCTCATTGCAAGGATTTTAAACCTCACAAAAGAAAAACAATCTCAAATCTTTCATGCTTGAGTACATATTTTTTGACAAAACCCCCTAAAAATAAACTTTAATGAAGAAGAGAAACTCATAATAATACAAACGAATCGAGTGCAAAAAGAGGAGTGATAGAGACGCAATACGAGCAAATGAAATTTCCGAAAAAAAGAAGTGTTTAACTACACCCTAAAGAATGATCCATGCATGAAACTACCGCAACGAACTTTATATTCGAGAGCCGGAGTTTAACAAATATTACGGTATTGTCCCCATTTTAGAAAAGCCACCGAAAATAACCTTAGCACTCCTATTCCAATTCCGCAAAAGAGATCCATAAAACCAAATGGTCATTTCACTTCTTTTATATTGGTATGGTCTTCTCATTGATTTGAAACGTTGGAAAGCACACATACATATATAACAAATCTATAGCAAGAGAACTCTTGAAGCTTTTGCAACAAAAGACTAATAACATCACGATCACAAACTAGCTTTGCGTAAATGCATCTAATTTCTATCACCATAAGGCATCCAATAAAATCAATACATGAAAGGGGACAAATGAGTAGAAGTAAGCATCATCACAAGAAATGTCGTTACCAAGGTATTCCATCCATATCTTATTGTTAGAGTGAGGTAGGTATGAACATATTCAAATTTTCTCAAGAGCCATCTCTCCAAAATAACTTGCTACTTAGTAACTAGATGAGCATAACCAAGTTAAGCAACAAATATCAAGTAAAAAAGAAAGAAGAAAATTTCCCACGAAGCACTGATTCTTGTTTTGATATATTTCTAAAAGAACTTGAAGGGACTTTTATATGAGCAAGACCACTATACAAGGCCTCAATGCAAGCAAACACCCATGGCTTTCCTTGGGAGCAATTCATCAAACATTAAGAGTGCAATTTATGAAGCCATGTGAAACAAGTTGACTATAAAAAAAGTGGGTCACACCTAGAACTTCAAACAAAGTTCTCTAAGCAATCTCCTTCATCAAAGAGGCATAAACATAAAGACCAAGAGAACAACTTAAAGCAAATTCATTCCCAGATTTTTTTTGCAAGGGACACTAACACCAGAAAACAAAATTAAACATAAAGAGAATGGAGGGGAGGAAGTAGAGGATGGGAGAGAATAAGAGGAAACAACGAGAGGGGAAGGAGACTTACCTTGCGGGATGATGAAACTCGGGAAGGCTGGAGGAGAAATTTCGGGTGGCTGCCGTCGGACAGGGTAGCAGTCGGTCCAGCCAACGTCGGGCTGGAGGCGTCGGGTTCGTCTAGTTCGGTCCTGGAGAAACCGGCGTGAGTCTGATCCTGGAGCCGTCGACCAGGGCTTACAAACAGAGGAAGCAAAGAGGAAGCTCGGTTCGGGTTCCGGCTTGTTGTTGGTCACGCGAACGGAGGAAGACGGAGGGAGCGGGACTGGCGTCGAGGCGTTCGACCTTGACGTGGCTCGGTCCGTCGCCTGCTTGGGATCGCACGAACAGAAGGAGACCAAGAGGGAGGGGTTTTGGTCGGGGCTTAGCGTGCGAAGAAGAGCTTCGGCTCGTCTCTCTGTGTCCTGCGCCGATTCGGGACAGAGAGAATGAGAGAACCCCGGCGAGTGAGAGAGCTCGGGAGAAAGTGAAAACCGAGAGAGAGAAGGCGTGGGCGAGAGTCTCCAAAACTGAAGGCCTTCGCCGCGGGTAAATCCAATCCGTTGCCGAAGGAGGAAGCCCGCGAATTCCATCTTCGTGCTCCAGCTTCCGAAATCCTCCCGAAAATAGCTTTCCACTGCTCGATGTCTGCCCAGCCGCAGAAAATCAACTGAGATGCGGGATTTGAGCTGAAACGAAGATTTCGCTCGATCACGGCCGTCGAGGGAATTTCCTGATATAGAGGGAATTCAAAAATACTCAGAAAGTCAAATGTCTCATACCAGACCCAAATTAGGCTGAATCAAATTGAAATTGGCCGAGATTGGGTTAAGCTCGAGTTTGAATTTGGCTCGATTCGAGTCGATTCGGGCTCAAGCCGGCGCGACGAATTTAATCAAACGAAATTAAATTCAAAATAAGCATCAATCTAAATCAAATCAGGTACGACGCTACGAAAATAAACCAATCGAGTCTAACTGAACACAGTCGAGTTTGACCCGGCTCGAGTCGGGTCGATTCGAGCTTGAATTGG
This sequence comes from Dendrobium nobile, assembly GCA_022539455.1. Taxonomy (NCBI): domain Eukaryota; kingdom Viridiplantae; phylum Streptophyta; class Magnoliopsida; order Asparagales; family Orchidaceae; genus Dendrobium; species Dendrobium nobile. The sequence continues at coordinate 2,765,257 of CM039722.1, read as the reverse complement.
GCTCGACGGGATTCAATTAGATCGAATGAAAGGGCTCGAGCACATTCGAGCCAAAAACGAGGTCAACAAACGGACCCCCAACATATGCGGAGAACAACGGGTAAACCGTATATGTTGGCGTTGACCTTTCCAACTCTAGGAAGATACAATTCTAGGGTCAAACAAGAAAACTCACTAAGAAAATGCAATCAACTAATGAGGACCAAACCAATAAAGAAAGAGATCTCACAGGACCAAGTAGAATTCAACGATCACCTACGGCAAAGATCTAGGATGATACGGAAAGAAAGGAATTCAACAAAAAACTGGGAAAGTTACATCAAATAGCAAAGTGATAATCAGAGGAAAATAATAGTAATTAACAGTAAAGAGCTCATTTATCTGCCTGACCACATCGCAACAGCAGAATAGAGAAAAGGAAGGGAGTTCTACATTCGCCTGACCATATTCGCAACAGCGAATGAGAACAGCTCAATATCCACCTGACCATATTCGCAACAGCGAATAAAGAGCTTCCCAAAAGGTCTAATGCCCACCTGACCAAAATCGCAACGGTGGAACAAAAGAAAGAAGTCCAACATTCACCTGACCAGATCGCAACGGTGAATAAGGACGACCCAATGTCTGCCTGACCAGATCGCAACAGCGAGACAAAGGGTGAAAGAGAGGGGGTTCAACATTCGACTGACCAGATCGCAACAGCGAATGAGAACAGCTCAATATTCATCTGACCATATTCGCAACAACGAATAAAGAGCCTCCCAAAAGGTCTAATGTCCACCTGACCAAAATCGCAACAGTGGAACAAAAGACAAAATCCAACATTCACCTGACCAGATCGCAACAGTGAATGAGGATGACTCAATGTCTGCCTGACCTTATTCGAAACGGCGAAACAAAGAATCAGAAGAAAACTCAACAACCCCCAAACAGGAAATAAAATAGGGGGAATGAAGAGGTGGTGAAGTATGCCTCCCAGGGACTCTGTCGGGCACCCAACCAGAAAGGGGAGTCAACATTCGCCTGACCAGATCGCAACAGCAAATGAAAATGGCTCAAAATCCACTTGACCATATTCGCAACAGCGAATAATGAGTCCTCCCAAAAGTCTAATGTCCACCTGACCAAAATCGCAATGGTGGGACAAAAGAAGAAAGTCCAACATCCACCTGACCAGATCGCAATAGTGAATGAGGACAATCCGATGTCTGCCTGACCATATTCGAAACGGCGAAACAAAGGGGAAAAGAGAAAGGGAGTTCAGCATTCGCCTGACCATATTCGCAACGGCGAATGAGAACAGCTCAATATCCACCTGACCATATTCGCAACAGCGAATAAAGAGCTTCCCAAAAGGTCTAATGTCTGCCTGACCAGATCGCAACAGCAGGACAAAAGACAAAATCCAACATTCACCTGACCAGATCGCAACAGTGAATGAGGATGACTCAATGTCTGCCTGACCATATTCGAAACGGCAAAACAAAGAGTAAAATTCACCTCTACAACCACCCAACGCACAAGTTCGTGATGATGTAAGGGAAAGAAAAGTAATCAGTCACCTAAGAAATCACTACCTTATATTTTAGTTACCACATGGTAGAGGACAAATCGTCGTGGCCATGAGTAATTCAAATACAAGTAGAATTTCTTAAGCAAAATTGAAATCATAAAACATGAGGTAATCTATCGATATACATCTCTCTAAAAAAAAAAAAAAGAGGAACATATATACGACCGTGTAAAAAGAATAATTTCATAATGAATGAATAGAAATGACAAGGGGACACACTTGCCACTGAGGACAATAATCATCATATCAAACATTTATGATTATTAAAGAAATCACAGTGGTAACACCCATGCTATCTGATGGGACCCTGTGAAAAGTACAAGCCACAACATTTATGTATTCAAAAGAGACTGCTCTTGTAACTAAAATCAAGATCTCAATGAGAGAATATATCATTTGAAAGAAGTAGTGGATCGACTTTCTGCTAGAAGATCAAAATCCACTAAGAAGTGATGTTAATATATAGAGCCAGATATACCACATCATAAGTAAGGGAAAATAACATCCCATTAAAAAGTGAACAATCGTAATCGAAGAAGTGGACACACAGTCGCCTCCTAAGCAGTCATCGAAATGCTTTAGGAGAGACAGAAGGGAATTTGGAGGGAATTTGGGCTTTTTGAGCGTAGAACCGGGTTCCGCCTGTGACAAGGGCAACCGATTCTTTCTCAACTAAGAGCTTCCCTCTCGCAAGAAGAGAATTTTGGGGGACTTCGAGCTCTTGGAATGTAGAACCGGGTTCCGCCTGTGACAAGGGCAACCGATTCTACTCAACTAAGAGCTTCCCTTTAAATTTTTTTTTTTTTTTTTTTTTTTTTTTTACAATTATAAATCAAATATGCTGGAACATAAAGAGGGGAAAATTGTTGGCTTTGATATCCCAGGCCATACTCGCCACATGAGTAAAACTGGGGAGAGAGAAAAGTCACAACAACAATTTGTAGAAAGATTCACCAGGTAACAATGGATCAACATCACTATATTTGACAAATATAGACCAAGGATGGACCCAGTATCACATTCCAGAGAAATTCGAGCTAGTAGTTTTGGTATCCCAGACCACACTTGAAGAGGACAAATGAAACTGGGGAAAGTCAACCCTCGAAGGGGACTGAGAAGAAGATCTTATGCAATAACATCAAAGTGATTAGTGAATATAAAAGTAAGCACAAACATCCCTACGGCGTATTTACACACAACTCCTAAGGAGAATCTCATACTTTGCATGACGAACATCACGTGGTAGAGGACAAATCGTCGTGGCCACGGACTGCCGAAAAGTATAAGAAATCCTTTAGAGTCATATCTATACAGAGGAATATTTACAAGTGACGAAAGATGCCCCTTGTGATGTGCAAACTCAAGCATAGTACTTTCGTAAGTACTGCCCATTAATGACAGGCATGGGATGAACACCATTCGCATCAACTAGCAAGTAAGATCCACCCTCGTATACTTGCTCTACGACAAATGGGCCTTCCCAAATGGGCTCGAACTTACCACCTCGACGACGACGCGAGATGATAGGTCTACGCAAAACAAGGACCAATTCTCCGACCTGAAAAGCACGGGGTCGGACAAGGCGATCATGTGCCTGGGCCATACGGGCCTGATACAACTTAAGGTTCTGATAGGCTTGTAAACGAAGCTCTTCTAAACCATCAAGTTCTTCCAACCGTAGTCGGGCATTATCCTCATGAGAAAATTGTGGCTAATTGCTACACGCAACGAAGGGAGCTCAACCTCTAGTGGGAGGACAGCTTCAACCCCAAAAGCTAAAGCATATGGTGTACACTGAGTAGGAGTACGGTATGTAGTCCTATAGGCCCATAATGCTTCAGGTAATTTATCGTGCCATTCTCTTTTATTTGCCACAAGTATCTTTCTTATCAATTGGACTAAGGTCTTATTGAATGCTTCAGCCAAACCATTAGCCCTAGGATAGTAAATCGAAGAATACCGCCAATTTATGTTATGGCGGCGGGCGAATCTAGCGATTTTAGTGCTTCTAAAAGACGGGCCGTTATCTGAAATTATACGGCGCGGAACACCAAAACGGTAGACAACATGATCGCGGAAGAAGCGCATCACATCTTCTGATTTAACTTCCTTAAGTGGGATAGCTTCTGCCCACTTAGAGAAGTAATCGGTAGCAGCCAGGATAAACCTATGACCCTTAGAGGAAGGAGGGTCAATAGGACCCACTACATCCGTGCCCCAACTCTCAAAAGGCCAAGAAGACACAGTGGGATGCAACGGATTAGGAGGTTGGTGGATAACATTATTATGAATCTGGCATTGGTGGCACTTCCTAGCGTGCTCCATACAATCACGGATCATCGTCGGCCAGTAATAACCAAGGCGTTTAATTCTGACCTTCATCTTAGGTCCGGACTGATGAGCACCACAAAGCCCCTCATATACTTCACCCATGACCTTACGAGCCTCCTCGTTGTTGAGGCAACGCAACCACATCTGGTCAAAAGAGCGTCGGTACAGGGTTTCATTCACATAGGAGAAGGACAAAGCTCTCTTTCTAATCTGAGCAGCAAGAGAGCGATCGTCCGGAAGTTTACCACGCTTCAAGTACTCAACAAAGGGGACTCTCCAATCTGACTCTTCCTCAACAGCATACACTGCGAGGGTCTGATCGGGAGAAGACAAATCCGCGGGACACAAGGCTTGTCGATACTGGACTACAATCGACACCGGGTTTCCATTCGGGTCAGCCAACTCCTTAGCAAGTTTAGCTAGTGCATCCGCTCTACCATTCTCAGATCGAGGGACTCTAACTAAAGTTACTTCAGGGATCAAACACAGGAGCTCCATTGCCCTATCGTGGTAAGGCAAAAGCTCAGGTTTGAGAACTTTGAAAATTCCTGCCACTTGATTAATAATTAATTGGGAATCTCCAAAAATCTTAACCCGCGCAATGCTCATCTGAATGGCCAACTCGAGTCCTACAATCAAGGCTTCGTACTCAGCTTCATTATTAGTACGAGGCTCAGAAAGACTATAGGAGTAACGAAGGGTGTGGCCTTTAGGAGACACAAAAACAAGCCCCAAACCTACCTTAACCACGGGAGTTTCGTGAGGACGTAGTGATTTGATGGAAGAGGCTCCATCAAAGTAAAACTCCCAAGTAGGGGACTCCTGCTCTTCTACACTCATGACTAATTCGTCTGGCAAATCGTCATTAAGTGGGGAATCTGCAGGGATCGGGTGAGAAGCGAGAAAATCAGCTAGAGCCTGTCCCTTGACGGCCCGCTGAGGGACATATGTAATGTCAAACTGCAATAAAATCATGGACCAACGCGCTAGACGTCCTGACAAAGTCGGACGGGTCATCAGGTACTGCAAAGGGTTGACTCGAGAAATCAAACTGATCTTGTGTGAGAGCATATAGTGTCTAAGCTTCTGCACAGCAAAGATCAAAGCCAAACACTGCTTTTCCATTGCCAGGTATTTTAGCTCTGCAGGAATTAATCGTCTGCTAAGGTAGTACAAGGCGTTCTCTTTGCCTTCCTCATTTTCTTGAGCTAAAAGTGCACCAAGCGACTCATCCAAGGCAGTAGTGTAAAGAATTAGCGGCTTGCCAGGGATGGGTGCAGCTAACACTGGGGGATTCATCAGGTAGCCCTTTATGCTCTCAAAGGCCTCCTGACAATTCTTATCCCAATGGAAGCGGGCATCCTTCTTTGCTAGAGCAGCAAAAGGATGGCATCTACCGGCAAGATTGGAGATAAATCTCCGCAAGAAAGCAAGTTTACCCTGAAAAGACCTCAACTGGGTAAGACTCCTAGGGGGTTTCAAGTCCACTATGGCTTTGATCATGGAAGGGTCAATCTCAATGCCACGGTAACGGACAATAAAACCAAGAAACTTCCCCGCACTAACTCCAAATGCACACTTTAGGGGATTCATCTTCAAATCATGCTTTCTTAAGCGCTCAAAAACGATTCGTAGGTCTCGGAGGTGATCACTACGGACCTTGCTTTTGACCACTAAATCATCCACATAGCATTCAACTTGCTCATGAATCAACTCATCAAAAATGATAGTCATGGCACGTTGATAGGTGGCCCCGGCATTCTTGAGGCCAAAGGGCATCACCTTGTAACAAAACACACCGATGGGGGTGCGAAAGGCAGTGAATTTCTCATCTTCAGGGGCCATCTTTATCTGATTGTAACCAGATGAACCATCCATGAAGGAGAAAATGCTATGGGACGAAGCAATATCAACCATGAGTTCAGGGATGGGAAGAGGGAAATCGTCCTTAGGACATGCCTTATTCAAATCACGGAAGTCAATACAGACACGAATTTGACCATTCTTCTTCCGGACTGGAACAACATTGGCAAGCCAAGTGGGATACTTCTCTTCACGAACAAAACCAGCTTCTATAAGCTTCTTAGTCTCGGCTATCACCTGTTGTTCAATCTCTAACCTCATCCGACGAGGTGACTGCTTAACAGGGACTGCATCAGGACTAATAGCTAACTTATGGACTGCTACTTCCGGATCCAAACCGGGCATCTCCGTGTAGTTCCAGGCAAAGCAATCCTTAAACTCAGAAATAAGTGCAACATACTCTTGAGCCTCTGATTCGGATAGCAAAGCACTATGAAAGATAGGCCGAGGATCCGATTCAGTGCCCAAATTGATCTCGCACAATTCGTCCATGGCAGAACTGGCGCCATCTTCGAATTCACGTGGGGCTTCAAGGACCCTGTCCTCATTCTCCTCCGGGTCTTCATCATCGGAGATGGAAACAACCGGATAAAAATGCGAGACAACCTGAATGCTGGCGGAAGGGGACTGATCTTCTTGAGAATAGCCTATACCCTGCCCAGTTCGAGGAAAATCAGTTCGCCAAATACGGGCTTGCTGTTGGGCTTGTCTACCTGACCAAGTCGAAGGGACAAGACCTCGCTCAACAAAGTTATCCACAGCAGGGGAAAAGTATCGGGGAACTGGCATGATCTCATCGTCCGCAGTGGATTCCACAGAATCCTGTATGTCAGTACTCTGTGGGACACCTACACTATGGAACAACGATGCATGCCAAGCAGATTGTGCTGGCACATAGAGGGTATGCAGCTCTTGTACAGAGCGCCTATCTACGGGTAGTGCACCACGGACACTGGCGGAAGGTGTAGGGGAAGGTTGAGGAGGAGATTCCTCAATTCTCATCCCATACATCTGGCGAGAAAGGGATTGTTGGCTAGTGGTCTGACGTCCGACATCTCCGTCGTCGTCTGAATCACTATCAACAACTAGACCACCTTGAGGTATCAAACTCCTATGGAAAGTGGGATAGGAATTGTGATCAACACTAAAGGCAGGCAAAGGGACTGAGTGACGAGGAACATCAATCATCTCATCATCAGAGTCAGACTCAACAATCAAAGGGGAAGTGTACAAGTGCGAAGGAGGAGGGATTCGAGTATCAAAGTTCCTCGGAGGGCGAACTGACTCTCTACCTCGACCTCTACCACGCAATCCCCTACCCCTACTAGGGGGAACATCGTGCCTGAGTACAAATCGTAAAGATTCATCCAGGTCTTCAGTGGAAACATCTGCCCCAATCCTAACCTGTGATGGACCCTGTGCTAGTGGCTGTATAGGACCCTGTGCAAGTGGCTGCATAGGACCCTGTACAATACTAGTGGGTATCACTGGTGACTGGGCAGGGAGAGGTCTACGAGCTTTCCGAGGCATGTAGTGCTCGGCATCATCATAAATGGAGACTTCATGCACGGCAAAAGGCTGAATATCTCCAAGGATGGAAAACTCTATGTCATTCCTCATATACTTCATGCACTGGTGCAGTGTAGAGGGCACCATTCCATATTCATGTATCCAAGGCCTTCCTAAGAGAGCCTTGTATGAGGTATCTGCCTCAATAACATGAAACTTCGCCTCAGTCAAAAGATCTCCAAAACGCAAAGGCAAAGTAATGGAACCTAGAGCTCGCTGACCTTGATCATTGAAACCCTTCAGCATAATCTTATCTGAAGTGAGCTTTAAGTGACCAAGGGAGAGACTCTGCAGGGTGGCATGATTAAGGATATTAACTGAAGCTCCTTGGTCAATGAGGACCCTGTTCAACTCATAACCATTTACTTCAGTGGTGACGTACAAGGGACGATTGTGATCAGAAGTTCCTAAGAGGAGATCCTGGTCTGAAAAGGTAATGCATGGTATCTCTCTTAAATAGCATGCATCCTTAACTGACTCAGTGGCAAAGAAGGCTTGATAAGACTCTGGTTCGAGCAAAGCTTTCACCAAAGTCTCTCTCAAGTCGGAAGACATCATAAGTGCATCATAAACACTAAGAAGGGAAGGGATCTTTCTCAAATGGGCCAACACATTGTAATCAACATCCAACTGAGGGCCTTTTCCCTTCTCCTTAGCAGGTGCTTGAGGAGGAGGGATAGGATCATCCTGTTGGGTAATGATGTTTCTATCTTTTTCTTTATTATTCTTAGCCATTTTAGGTGGTAGGACCTTACCTGAACGCAACTGTATCTCTCGTACTGAATCAGATTCAATAGAGGACTCATTTAGTTCAGGTGACATGGCTTGTGTTGGTTCAACAAAAAGTGATTGAGGAGTGTTCTCGGATTCGTCTTCAGAATCCATGTAACAACCTCCCTCAGGAATAGCGAACACGGGTTCTTCTTCACATTCAAACTCTTCTCCAAAGGAAAGATCATCATCATTTTCAGAAATAAATAAAACATGAGAAGAACGAGTGCTAGAAGAAGTAGAACTAAAAGGAGCAAGACACCAAAAGTAGCCAGAATCATTTTCTTCCATTAATTCATCATCAGTTGGAGGGAGAACAAAATCCTTCAGCGTAAGTGCTGGAAGAGATCCTGTCTTCCCCTCAGAAGTTATAACAAATTTCTCTCTTTCATACATCTTTCTAATACAAGGAGAAATAGAAGAAATGTGCTCAGTAGGCACTACAACAGAAGAAGAGAAAGAAACTGGCAAAGGAACTGGACTGGCAACTGTCGACTTGGCCTGTGGGGGCCTCCTCTCAACTGCCTCTGAACTCTGAACTGCCCGTCTAATCATACCTCTTGTCTTGCGAGAGAGTGCAAGCTGCCACTCCTCCCCAGAACTAAGAGGTGCTCTACTGTCACTGCTCTGAGCACCACACTGACTGTCACACTGGCTGGAGCTAGTAATCATCTGAACAACCTGAGCAACTTTGCCTTGAGGATTCACTAGGTCACTATCCTGCAAGTGAATCTCACCCCTAGCCATAAGGCTTTCCACTCTATCCTTGAACACATAGCAATCTTCAATCACATGACCAATATGCTTATGAAATGGACAATACAAAGGATGCTCTGTCTGCCCCTCCTCTTCCACTCTCCTGTTGGGTGGAAATGTCAAAATGTTCTTCTTGACCAAAAATTTGAAAATCTTCTTTACACTCTCCCTTTTAAAGGGATACTCCTTGCTAAGCCTCTCTTGCAAATACTGTTGGTTTTTTGGAGTTCTATAAGAGGGCCTAGGCTGCTGACTCTGTGGTCGTGGCTGAAACTGACCAGGGGGCTGTACTGGTGGTGGTAACTGAGGTCGGGGCTGAAATTGAGGTCGTGGTGGTGGTGGGCGCTGTGGTACTGAACTAACCATGGGCCTCTTGCCCCTATCAAGAGCATCAGAAGTACTATGCACCTCTCCCTTCCTAGGAGGTGGTGCCCCAGAAAACTCCAAACGCTGAGGTCTACGGATGGGTTGACTCTCAGTCTTAGGAGGGACTGCACTGGGTATGCTGTCCTGTAGGCTAGTGACTTTGGTTAACAACTTCTGAAAGGTTCGAATGCTGAAACCCTTCAGGTACGGAGCGATAGGACCATCAATGTTCTTCAACAGAATCTCAACTGCATGCTGCTCTTGCAGTTGAGGTTCACACTGAAGACTAAGGTTTCTCCACCTAACTATATAGTTAAGTAGAGACTCGTGAGGGCGCTGTCTGGTCACTACCAACTCACCAACAGTCACTCTATGCTCAGTACTAATGAATCTCTGCACAAACAACTGCTCCATCTCAGCAAAAGTACGAACTGAATCATTAGGGAGATCGGCATACCACTCAAATGCCACTCCCCCTAAACTACTAACAAACAATCTAAGCATCAAAGCATCATTTCCACCAATATTACAACATATGGCCCGATACTGAGCCACATGTTGTCTTGGGTTCCCAAACCCATCAAAAACTCGAAATCGGGGAGGAACAAAACCAGCGGGGTAAGGCTCCCGCTCGTACTCTACCGGGTAGGGGCGACCTCTACTAACAGAATCCCCAGACTTTCTAGAAGCAATAGCCTGATCAACTCTCTGTGCAATCATGTCCTGAATCTGAACTGGTGACAACTGTACTGACTGACTCTGGACTGGCACACTCAAAGGAACTGCTGGGGGAGACATCGGAACTGCCCTCTGAACTCTATCAACTCTAATAGGCTCTGGGGCTGGCGACTGTGGTGCTACTGGCTCGTCTCTGGATGTAGTAGGAGTAACTACATCCATGACATGGGGTGTAGCCCCCAACGCCGTCAACTGGGCGGTCATCGCCGCCATGGCTCTAGCCATCTCCGCCATCTGAGTCTGTAACTGCAAGACTGTGACATCCGTATCTACTGAACGGGGAGGTCCACCCTGTGCTGAGGTGGAAGGTACATCAGCTTCCCCTTGCTCCTCTAAATCATCGTACTGCTCATGCTGCTCGTCTGACGTGCCTCGTCTCGTGACAACACAGACACGGTGAACGGGAATGTCTTCATCTGACTCCTCTGTAAGCAAGTCATCATCGGAGAGGGTCTGACAAAGGGCATCTATGTACGGACCCATAGGAAAAGAAATCCTAAGGGGACTAGAAGCAGCAACTGGCTCCACTCGAGCCGGGGCACTACTGTCAACATCTACTGCATCAACATCCATCTGAACTGGCACTGACACTGAAGGGACTGTATCAACTCGCCGAATCGTACCAACTGTCTGCTCCGTCTCGACAGGCTCATCCACCTGCCGACGTCTCCAAACCCATCTACTACGACGGGACCCGGTAGGAACATCTAACTGAGTGGAGGGGGCAACGACAACTGAACCAAGCTGGGATCGGACAGGCTCTAACTGTGGGCGACGTCCATGACGGCGAGGGCGTCGTCCAACAGCAGGGGCACCTGCCTGAGGTCTATCAGTGGGAACAACTCTAGTCTGCTGTCGTGGTGGCTGTCCTCTCTGCCACCGGTAACTCTGTCTAACTGACTGTCGCTGCAACTGAGAATGCACCTGAGAGATCTGATGGAGTAACCTCTCCTCACTAACACGCCCTCTACCGCGCGCTGAACGGATAATGCTTCGGATCCTCTGAGTGAGGGTCCGAGTGACAGTATCCCTGGGGACTCGAGCGCGAGGAAGAGTAGTGGGGACAGGAGGGGCTGCTGCAATGTGGGCAGCGTCCTCCTCATCACCACTATGCACCAGAGGGGAAAAGCGTCCTCCCTGAACTGCGTCGATCTCAGGGGCGACTACAACATCAGGAACTGGGGTAACTACACGTCTGCGTGGCTCCCGCTGCAAGGGAACCATCCTCTGCTGAATTGGCTCCTGGTGAGCCACAGAATCTGCCATCCTCTGAACTGCTGCATCGGATGCCGCTAATCGTAATCTTCTGTTCCTATTTCTCCTAGCCCTTCTCCCAAGGCCGGAGGTGGAAGAAGAAGCTACATCAGTACCAACAGACTGTACTGGAGGAACAGAAACGACTGAAGGGACTGTCGGTGTCTCCTCGGCAATCTCAAGGTGAGACAACCGGGTGAAAACAGAAACCCGACGAGTAGAAGGTGGAGGAAGCTCGGCTTGAGCAACCCTCTTCCTCGAAGAGGAAGGAGGAGGAGAGACTCGAGCACGAGCAGCCTCTACCGGAACAACAGGTAAAGGAACTGCTGGCTGCCGGCGCTGAGGGGCCGGGGCTACTCGAACAACAGGAGCGACAGGCGCTGGCCGCCTGACCGCTGGACGAACAGGGTGAACAGGAAGTGGCCTAGGCACTGGCTGCCTAACCACCGGGCGCACTGGCTGCGCACGAACAGCAACTGGACGAACGGGTGCCCGGGCTGGCTGCCGAGCAACGGGTCGTCCGAAAGGTCGCATAGCTGCGCGTCCTCTCCTCTGAGGTGGAGAGAATGCGGCAGCCTCGGAGGGGGTCGGCCCGCCAAGAGTGACGTATGCCGAATCGGTGAAGGATCCAAAGGTGATCCCCCCCGCCGGTGGGCTCGTCAACAGGGACTCGGGAAGTGTCACCCGTGAGTCAGAGCCAAAACAAAAGGTAACGGACGGACTGGAATACGCCATTTCTACTGTCTGCTACCACAAACAATAACAATTAGCGTAAACAAAAGCACCGGAAGGAACGAGAAAGAAAGGGACGGAATAGCCTATAAAGGCTAGAAGAAGAAGAACCTAACTAAAGAACACTAAACCCGGAGTGCACACAAAAGGAGATAATTTAACATCCGAAGATGGAGAGAGAAACCTGTCCCACCGTGGTCGCCAGAAATCTGTGGGTCTCCGAAAGGGTTCCGCTCGTGTGGTTCGAATGCAAAGAGTACGATCACACTATCCCGTAGGACAAAATGGTCGTAGACCTTTACAATCGACACAAGCAGGCCGATGGAAGAGCAGATGGAGTTATAGATACGATTAGCCATGGAGGATAGCGGGTTTTCACCTACGCACCTCGATGGATAATAATATCTATAACCCTAAATTCACGAGATTTCCCCTATCCGATACATCAGCACTGAATAGGGTTTATTTGATTGTGGGGATCGGTTTCCTACGGGCGCAAGCCCCCGTAGTTAATTACATCTTAGACCTTGATCTAAGAAAACTCTCGATTAGGGATGTTAGGTTATCTCCTCTAAAGTGGGTTTAGTGCAAGGGATTTCTAGGTTTTTTTTTTTAATCAAAGGGGAATGTCCCAACTTGGCTCGATCAGTTATACAGGGTTCAGTCAACATCCGGCCGTCTAGGAGAAGCAAAAACTGGAGAAAAAGAAGAGAGGCAAAGCATCTCAAACAAGCACGAGAGAAAGAAGGAAGTGGCGTCATCCGTGTGACGCAGATAGGTAGGATTTATAGCTTTCAGAAGGAAGGAAAGCTTACCCACCAATAAGGTGTATAGTGGTTCACTTGTACCACTCACCTTAGACCCTAAATCTATAGAAGATGTAATATCGTACATACGATATTAACACCTACGACCTAGCTGATGCAATCTGGACTTATTCCTTGTCTGACAAAGGAAGCCAGCTAAAACCTCCTAATCGTGTAAAATCCATGCTATCTGGTCTGTATGAGAGATGGGAGGGTAGTTTAGACACTGAAATTGGGATCGACAACTAAAGAAATTCCTAAGTGATCCCACACTTATGAATGGTACAATGCTCCTAAAACTAATGCAATTAATTCTTAATTTTAATTAGTTACTAATGCAATTTATGCTGGTTAAAGTCTCCAAATCAGATATGTATGAAATTTTAAAAAGGCTTATAGAAAATAGTTTTTGAATGACTAAACTTCCCCAGGTCCGGCACTTCATCCTCATAGGCCAGATTATCCGGACTCTACCCGCAGGCGGGGAAGTTTGTCTAGGAGGTGAGAGAATGCATGTATGCCACCCCGGACGATTCCGGCTATTCCCTAGAGTCGTTATGTTTCTATGTGAGTTAATCTTAAATTTTATTAAATAATTGCGAGTAGAAAAATTTTATCCCTAAGGAGCCTAACGGTCAGACACAAGCACATGCAAGAAAGAAACCTATAAAAAGCATGCTGGTTCTACTGCGCAGTCAATGTAAGTAAATCACAGCACAGAAACAAAATCCCACGAAAAAAAATGTCCATGGCAAGTGCCATACAATATTACATCTCAAAGTACAGTAAGTAAAGGTGGCCGGGTTCCACCGACAACAACCCGGAAATGACGCAAATCTTAAAATAAGGCATTTTTTATTTCTTCAGTCTTCTTCTTCTCTTCCTTGATTCGTCTTTGGATCGTCTTCATCTCTTCGGGCTCCTCGTAGTGACTCTCCCAAAAGGATACCCAAATGAAAAAGGAAACCCCCTGTAGGGGTTTACTTTTCCCTTTGGACTCCTCGTAGTGAGTGCTCCAAAAGGATATCCAAATGAAAAAGGAAACCTCCTGTAGGGGTTTACTTTTCCTTTTGGATTTCTTTCTCTTTAAAAATGCCTTATTTTAAATTTTCACAATTTACTATCAAATACATTGCATTATAAAAAATAAAAATCTAGACTCTCCTGCAGGGGTTATCCTAAGCAGTTATAATAAAAATTCATCCAAGCAGTTATACATATAAATGAAAATGCGCACATCAATCACTTGGCCGTGCTCCGATTATTGGGGGCTAAGCAGCTGAAGCAGGTACCTAAAGCAGTTATATATTATTTATTAATTTTAGCCCCCCCCCTTTTAGCAGCGTTATATGAGCACGGCCACCTGCAGGAAGACAGCATCAGTATAGAAGAACGTGCCTAACCTATGGGTATTCTAACGTCACAACTACAGTGCAACAAGAAAACTAAAAGAACATCACAGAAAAGCATCACAGAAAACCCACGGAAAAGGCTACCACAAGTACTAAGCAAACAGCACACGGGTCACATGCAAAGCGTCACAACAAAGTACAGAAAAGAAAAGAACAGCAGAACAATAGCTTAACCTAAAGCTAATAGTCGTGTCCTAGCAAACCAGTCTAAGTGTGTGTAGGCTGTGTGGTTTTGGTAGATCCTAGATAGGATAATTTAGTTAGAATTGTATGTATTTTAGTTTGTTTGTTGAAAGGGACAAAGAAGAGATTTTAATTAAAATTCAAATCTTAGTGTTTTAAAGTTGATTTTAGGTATCTTTTATTTTAGTGTTTGATTAACCACCACCTTTGTTTCACACCGAGGCCGTGAGGTTTATTTCACCCTCCTTGGGGCTAACTTAATAGCCTCGTAGGCCTGGGTTACCCAGTGATGATTAACTTTGTTAAATTATTTTAGTTTGTTGTTAAAAGAAAAGAAAAGGATGAATTAAATCATTTCTTAATCAAGTTTGAATTATGCCAATTAGAAAAAATTAATTTTAAGTTTTGACGCTCCATTAGATCCATTCGTGGCGTTGTGCCACCAGGCTCGAGGAACCAGCCTCCTTAGGACACTTAGCCCCGCAGCCCGGAGTAGTCCATCCAATAAACTTCACTTTTGGAGCGGTTGTTGCGTATTAAGGGATTTGTTGATTACTTTTAAGAGATTATTCTAAGTTTGGACCTTTAAGAAATCTTTTACCCTAATGAGTTTAGTTTATAACTTGATCTCCTAATACCATCTACATCTTTTAGATTTTTAGATTGGTTAATAATTAATTATTAGATTAGTTAGAATTGATTTAGGTTTACATTTTAGATTTATATTTTAATAATTATAAGTGTTAATTAAAACTTAATTAAGAGTTAAGTGTTTTAATAGATTTTTAAGAATTAGATTGGAATTAGTTGGTTGATTATTAGTAGATTAAGAAAATAAAACCTAAATCTAGGAAAGCGTGTCACTAAGTTTTTCTGTTGTTTTAATGTCTCTATCCTATAGGGAACATGCATCCTAAGTCTATGTTTTCTAAGACTCAGTCCTTAATTTTTGTCCTTAGGTGTCACTAGTGTTGTAGGATTAAAGGTGTTGTTCTTCTAACTCCTAAGACTTCTACAAAGAATGTCATAGGATTTTAGGGATCTAAAAATAAGAATAAAAGCAATCCTAAATATGTAATTGAAGCTTCTAAGGCCCTAAGGGTGGGAGGCGTACAACCATCTAGGCCCCTAAAGGTTTTTCTAAGTTTTAGTAGACTTACAGCACCGGGGGCTATGACCCGGTGGTTCCGCCCGTAGCGCCCCTACTAGATGAGTAGGGACGACTGATGCTTGGATCCTATTGTCCTAGCTCCAGCTCCAAGTGCTCCAATGCTCCTTGTCCTTTGCTTTCCAAAATAGTACCTCGCAAGACACAGAAAAGATATGTATTAGAGCAGTTCTATAAATAAACAACAATGTAAGGAAATGAAAGAAATGCAATAAAAACTAGAACGTACCTTTTGTTATTTGTTGAGCCATTTGTTCTTTAGGTTCTCCTTGTTTTGCAAGCATGTAGCACCAAAAACATAAAACAAATAAAGGAGAAAACAACGAAAGAAAATCAAATACAAAAAGGGGTGTAGGCATCGTTGTTATTGGATACACTTCGTAGAAGTCAAGTGCATCCTATAACAGCAACAATGCCCTTTGTTGTTCCCACTCCAAACGAGACACTTGATATGTTTGACTCGACTACCCCCAACACACCTTAAACCCAGGGCCAAATAAACTAAAGGAGATAGACTTCTAAGGCTGAACCTACAACTAGATTTCTTCTGTTTGAATTTACCCAACCCTTCCTCTACTCTTAGAAGCTAACACTAAAGAGAGGAAAATTCAACTCGCTTCCAAACAGACACTGAAGATCCCTTAACATAAAACTATCAAAGCTTCAACTCTCCAAAATTCATCCTTTTAGAAGTAATCACTAAGAGAACTCAATCCGAGTAAGAAAGCACTAGTCACTCCTAAATGATACTATAGGGGTTCTTCACACAAGCCCAACCGAATCCAATATGACTTGCAAGGATTTCTAAAACTAGTATACGAAACCTCCCAAAAGAAGCCATCTACTAAAAATCACTAATCTTTTCATTTTGTTTTGACACCAAAACTCTACCAAATCTCTACAAAATCTCCCACCAAAACTTCATTCTTTGACACAAAACTCTACCCACCAACTCATAATCAAGTGCCCCCTTTCATTTGGAGTGGGGTAGAAAACATAAAGCTTTCCAACAAGAAAGTTTTATAAAGAAAAACTTCTCATTAGAAAGCACCCATAAAATTTGTCGCATAAAACAAATCCAAAGCCGCTAATAAATCGCTCCAACCAAAGCAAAACAAGACATCTTTCAATCAAAAGCGATTTCCCAAACTAGCAACACAAAGCGAATTGTAAGAAATCTTCAATAAAAGCGAAGAGAAACATTCACAAAGCTCTCTAAATATAAGACAACTCATAAGACTTTTCCAAAAGAAACTCAAATGTCACTAGTTGGCAACGACACATAAGAAAAACTACAATATCCGACATAAATATGCATGAAAACATGACTCAAACAATCGTTTTGTAAAATAAGCTTTGCTCCGAACAAGCTCTCTTGATTGCTAATGTGATAATCTAGAAGCATTCGTTGATAAAACCCAATGTAACCACCAATTACTATTTATGTAGAATTTTGAATCTAAAATTGAATGCAATACTCTATGTGTATGTTGAAGCTACCAATTCATGCTCTTTCAGCTTTTATATTTAATGGCATGTATAGGCGTATAAAGAGATCTTGCTTGTTCTATTCTCCTTTTACCAATGTAAATGGAACAGTGCATAAATATATTCTCCAATGATTTCCTTTTGCTTAACTGAGCAAATTTTCAAATGACGACACATTATAGAAGCCTATGGACATGTAGATAGATGCTTTTGAAACTTGCAAATGGGATTATAAAACATATGCTAAATCATTTCACATGCTTCTACTAAAGTTATTATAATGTAATCAAATGCCACACATAAACCTTCTCCATAAGAGACATTAATACACATAATTAAACTTTGCAAAAGTTTTAAACAGTTCAAGATATTTAGATAACACTTTCCATGTGAAATCTAAGGATTTACACATGCATCTACACCTTCATCTACAAGAACTTAGTGCCAACATTCCAATATTTCTCAAAAGACGTTTACAAGAAAACTTATAAATGCTCACAAGTAAGAAAAAAGAGACGTGTGATTACTCTTCTAAAATATCCCATGAGAAAGAAGCGACAAAAATTGATTTATTCGTTTCCAACAAAACTCTTACAACATAACCAAACATAAGGCTAAAACATCAATTTCCATGCCAAACTACTTATACTTCACGAAGCTTTCAATGATGGAAGTGCTTATGGCAAATGAGAACAATAAGAAGTAAGGATACCTCCCACTCATGACTACCACATAGAGACAGTGAATTCAATACTAAATTAAGATGCTTGAAGAAAATAAAACTATGCTTGTTCAACATTCCCCTTTGATCAAAACTCATGAAATACACTACTATTTTGATGACGAACTTTATGGAAGAACACCATTATTAGGAAGCATGCTCTTCTCAAAACCAAATCTAATCGTATACTTGCCCAAATCACAAATAAAATGAGGGCTCTACACATGAAATTTTCTAATCTTACGAGAAAGAAGTTTATAATGTAGACACATTTAATAAGTTTAAAACAAAACGACGAATTCATAATATCAAATGCTTACGTGAGATTGAAGCATATTCTCACATTCGACTCTTTCAAATTCGATCAAAGTTACAAGTCACTTTGCATGCACATTTTGGTAACGAACCACATAATATTCCATGGCTTTAACAATTTATACTTGAAGAAATACCTCTAAGTGATGTACTTCATGATGCAATTCATAAAATAAAAGTAGATCTTTTATATAAAGCAACCAAACAGGTTCTCCTTCAAGCAAGCTTGCACATGTATTTGTTAACAAATGCTCAAACATACATGATTCAACTAGGTGCAAATATCTAAACAAAACGACTAGCACAAAGTAGACAAAAATGACTTGCTCTTTCACACCCAAGAAAAAAAAAAAAAAAAAAAACTCACATTCTATTAACACAACATAAATATCGCTTATGTAATGGCTAAAGCAAATCTACGAATGAGAGAAATCTTTCTTTTTGTTTTGTTTTGAAACACTCATTTTAAATAACCCCTCTCAAGTTCCAAAGGGGATAATGAAATACACAATCACCAAACTCTCCAAAGTACATGACATTCACCCAAGCATTAAGTTTAAACTTTAAAGGAAAAGCATCCATGGAAGAAAGATCTATGGCCTTACACAAACCCCAACAAATAACTGTATGCATTTTTATTCTAGACTTTAGTCAATGCATCGGAGAGAATTTTACAAGGACCATCTCATTGCAAGGATTTTAAACCTCACAAAAGAAAAACAATCTCAAATCTTTCATGCTTGAGTACATATTTTTTGACAAAACCCCCTAAAAATAAACTTTAATGAAGAAGAGAAACTCATAATAATACAAACGAATCGAGTGCAAAAAGAGGAGTGATAGAGACGCAATACGAGCAAATGAAATTTCCGAAAAAAAGAAGTGTTTAACTACACCCTAAAGAATGATCCATGCATGAAACTACCGCAACGAACTTTATATTCGAGAGCCGGAGTTTAACAAATATTACGGTATTGTCCCCATTTTAGAAAAGCCACTGAAAATAACCTTAGCACTCCTATTCCAATTCCGCAAAAGAGATCCATAAAACCAAATGGTCATTTCACTTCTTTTATATTGGTATGGTCTTCTCATTGATTTGAAACGTTGGAAAGCACACATACATATATAACAAATCTATAGCAAGAGAACTCTTGAAGCTTTTGCAACAAAAGACTAATAACATCACGATCACAAACTAGCTTTGCGTAAATGCATCTAATTTCTATCACCATAAGGCATCCAATAAAATCAATACATGAAAGGGGACAAATGAGTAGAAGTAAGCATCATCACAAGAAATGTCGTTACCAAGGTATTCCATCCATATCTTATTGTTAGAGTGAGGTAGGTATGAACATATTCAAATTTTCTCAAGAGCCATCTCTCCAAAATAACTTGCTACTTAGTAACTAGATGAGCATAACCAAGTTAAGCAACAAATATCAAGTAAAAAAGAAAGAAGAAAATTTCCCACGAAGCACTGATTCTTGTTTTGATATATTTCTAAAAGAACTTGAAGGGACTTTTATATGAGCAAGACCACTATACAAGGCCTCAATGCAAGCAAACACCCATGGCTTTCCTTGGGAGCAATTCATCAAACATTAAGAGTGCAATTTATGAAGCCATGTGAAACAAGTTGACTATAAAAAAAGTGGGTCACACCTAGAACTTCAAACAAAGTTCTCTAAGCAATCTCCTTCATCAAAGAGGCATAAACATAAAGACCAAGAGAACAACTTAAAGCAAATTCATTCCCAGATTTTTTTTGCAAGGGACACTAACACCAGAAAACAAAATTAAACATAAAGAGAATGGAGGGGAGGAAGTAGAGGATGGGAGAGAATAAGAGAAAACAACGAGAGGGGAAGGAGACTTACCTTGCGGGATGATGAAACTCGGGAAGGCTGGAGGAGAAATTTCGGGTGGCTGCCGTCGGACAGGGTAGCAGTCGGTCCAGCCAACGTCGGGCTGGAGGCGTCGGGTTCGTCTAGTTCGGTCCTGGAGAAACCGGCGTGAGTCTGATCCTGGAGCCGTCGACCAGGGCTTACAAACAGAGGAAGCAAAGAGGAAGCTCGGTTCGGGTTCCGGCTTGTTGTTGGTCACGCGAACGGAGGAAGACGGAGGGAGCTGGACTGGCGTCGAGGCGTTCGACCTTGACGTGGCTCGGTCCGTCGCCTGCTTGGGATCGCACGAACAGAAGGAGACCAAGAGGGAGGGGTTTTGGTCGGGGCTTAGCGTGCGAAGAAGAGCTTCGGCTCGTCTCTCTGTGTCCTGCGCCGATTCGGGACAGAGAGAATGAGAGAACCCCGGCGAGTGAGAGAGCTCGGGAGAAAGTGAAAACCGAGAGAGAGAAGGCGTGGGCGAGAGTCTCCAAAACTGAAGGCCTTCGCCGCGGGTAAATCCAATCCGTTGCCGAAGGAGGAAGCCCGCGAATTCCATCTTCGTGCTCCAGCTTCCGAAATCCTCCCGAAAATAGCTTTCCACTGCTCGATGTCTGCCCAGCCGCAGAAAATCAACTGAGATGCGGGATTTGAGCTGAAACGAAGATTTCGCTCGATCACGGCCGTCGAGGGAATTTCCTGATATAGAGGGAATTCAAAAATACTCAGAAAGTCAAATGTCTCATACCAGACCCAAATTAGGCTGAATCAAATTGAAATTGGCCGAGATTGGGTTAAGCTCGAGTTTGAATTTGGCTCGATTCGAGTCGATTCGGGCTCAAGCCGGCGCGACAAATTTAATCAAACGAAATTAAATTCAAAATAAGCATCAATCTAAATCAAATCAGGTACGACGCTACGAAAATAAACCAATCGAGTCTAACTGAACACAGTCGAGTTTGACCCGGCTCGAGTCGGGTCGATTCGAGCTTGAATTGGGCTCGACGGGATTCAATTAGATCGAATGAAAGGGCTCGAGCACATTCGAGCCAAAAACGAGGTCAACACATGTGTTCAAAAACTTCAAACAATTCATCATACGTTAAGTCACATACCTCTTCTTGATCTATTTGATCAACATTATCTGCCATCAAGCAAAGATTGGTGACTTCTTCTTCTTTTTTAGTCTCAGATGAGTCTGAAGCTGAGTCCCCCCAAAAAGCTCTTTGAAACTTCTTCTTGCCCTTCTTTACAATTGGTTTCTCATTTACCTTCTCCTTGCTAGGAGTGGCTTTGAGTTTTGGGCAATCAGTCTTGATATGATTTAGTTTCCTGCATTCATAACAAATCACTTCATTAGAAACCTTGCCATTTCTGTTAAACTTATCTCTATTCCATTGCTAGCATCTCTTCTGCTTCCTTTTCAGAATGCTTCTGAATTGTCTAGTCATTAATGCAATATCGTCTTCATCCTCAGGTTCTGAGTGTTCACTCTCAGACTCTTCCACTTTTAGTGCTAAATTCTTCTCCTTTCGAGGTTCACATGCATCAATCTTTCTTTGACTAACCCCTTGCTCATAAGCAATGAGTGAACCAAGAAGATTGTCAATAGAACAAATGTTTAGATCTTTAGACTCTATAATTGCAGTAATTTTAGCATCATAAGCAGTAGGTAAACAACGAAGAATCTTATTAACCATTTCAGCATTAGTTAATTCCCTACCAAGTGCATGCAAAGAAGTGACAATTTGTGTGAATCTTGTGTGCATGCCAGAATTAGATTCATTTGGTTTCATGCGAAACAACTCATAATCATGTAACAAGATATTGAGTCTTGATTGCTTAACCTAATTAGTCCCTTCATAAGTTATACAAAGTCTGTCCCATATGTCCTTTCCACTTTTGCAAGTGGAAACTCGTATGTAGTCTTCATATTTTAAAGCACAAAAGAAGCTATTTAAACATTTGGCATTTAGTTGAGCTAAGTCACGTTCTTCTATAGTCCAATCTGCAAAAGGTGTTTCTACCCTAACTCCATCAACTAATCTAGTTGGTTTTGTATAACCTTCCTGGACTAGGATCCACATACGATAATCAAGTGACTGTAAGAAAGTAGACATGCGTGTTTTCCAAAAATCAAAAGGTATATTGTCAAACAGTGGATGTCTAGTAATAGAGTAACCCTCAGGTGTATTTCGGTTTCCGAATGTAGCCATCTACGTTAATTAAAAAGTAGTTTAAACTTATGATTTTGAAACAATATTTTGATACCACTTGTTGAGTCTAGTGAATAGGTTGTTAGACCTAAGTTAATGTCCCAAGGCTACCAAGAGGGGGGGGAATTGGTATTTTTAAAACTTAACCCTCTTTGAAGTTTTGTTGAACCGAAATGAAATTTTTAATGAATTTTTTTATAGAAAAGTTTTTTCAACTACAGAGTTTTTAAACTAAAGTAAAATGAAGAAAATAAAAAATCAGTAAAGTAAAAGACACAAGATTTATAGTGGTTCGGTCTAAACCAGACCTACATCCACTCCCTAGAGGCACCCTCTGAGTATTGCACTAATACCAATAATGTCTCTCCTTTTGCACCCACAGCAAGGCGGAGAAGCCTTTACAAACACTCTTTTCACCACTACCTGGTGCGGTAGAGAACCATAGTCCTTTTACACAATCCCCAGTGTTGGCAGAGAACCATCCGTCCTTTCACACTCTCCGAGTGTGGGCAGAGAACCCTTTATCCTTTCACACTCTCCTAGTGTGGGCAGAGAACCCTTTGTCCTTTCACACTCTCCTAGTGTGGGCAGAGAACCCTTCATCCTTTCACACTCTCCTAGTGTGGGTAGAGAACCCTTCGGCTGTTCACACTCTCCAAGTGTCGGTAGAGAACCGGATTTCCTTGACAGATCTTCTCACAAGAAATCTAGAAGGAAGAAAGAAAAGAGTGAAGTAATCCCAATTCACAAGTAGAGATTCTTACCTTTAAACACCAAGTGAAGCCTTCACGCTCCAGTGGTAGGAATCCTCCTTTGAATGCTCCCTCACACTCTCTCTTTGACTTTTCTTTCAATAGGCACGAAGATCAAAATGACAAAAAGATAGGTGGCAGTCAAATTTGAACTATTTATACAAAAGACAAGAAATACTGCCCAAAAACTGCAAGTTTTCAATTCTGTACGCAGTGGATCATCCCGTACGATTGTGGATCGTCCTGGACGATTTTACTTAAATGGTCGGAAACGAACCTTATGTATATTGGTACGAATTATTTTTGTACATGCTAATCATTTCGTACGAACCAAGTTCGTTCGGTACGAAGTAGTTATTACATAGGTCGGTTCACGAAATTATTCAGGACGTAACCAACTGACGTAAGTCGGTTCAGTTCGTTCGGTATGAAATAGTTATTACATAGGTCGGTTCACAAAATTCTTCAGGATGTAACCAACTAACGTAAGTCGGTTCAGTTCATCCTGGGACGAATAGGTTTTGTCTGGACGAACAGAGCAAGCTTCAATACAGAGAAGTTTGTCCTAGGATGAACCTTATTTTTTGTCTGGATGAATGGTGCTAGCCTCAATATAGAGACGTTCGTCCTGGGACGAACCTTATTTTTCATCTGGACGAACAGGGCACGGTGAGAATACAGAGATGTTCGTCCTGGGACAAACCATTGATTTCGTCTGGACAAAAAGTAGAAAGTGAGAATCCCGAGACGTTCGTCCTGGGACGACTATTAAATTCGTCCTGGACGATTAGGACTTAGAAAAATTTTCTCTCCGCCTGTTCGATCCATTGCTCTCCTTAGGGGTAATTGACATGATCGTTCCGTACGAACTAAGTTCGTCCTGTACGATCAGTTCACAAAAAAAAGTTCCCCAAGTGTGTATATTGTGATTTTTCACTCAATTATAATCACTCCCTCTCATATCAAAACTTATGAAAATTTGTTGAATTTGATTACTAGTCTTCAATATTTTGGAGTTGATTTTCCTGAAATGTTAGTACACACTAGAGCAAGAAATAAATGTTCCAAATAGTGTTAGGAGATATATGTAAAACAATAATAATTGAAATCATCAAAATAATGCAAGTTGTAAGAATGTAAAACATGCAAAATAGCAACTCTCTTAACACTTCCAACCTCCATCACTAGACAGCATACTTTTTAAATACTATCTCCTACGGACTATGGTTCTTTTGACCTACATCACCTAATACGGTCCTTCTGACCTCCATTGCCAGAAAATGGTCTTTTTGACCCCTATCTCCTACCGACTATAGTCCTTCTGACCTCTATCGCCTACTATGATCCTTATGACCTCCATCGACAGACAATGAACTTTTTGACCTTTATCTCGTGCTGACTACGATCCTTACGATCTCCATCATCATACAATAATCTTTTTGTCCCTTATCTCCTACCGACTATAATCCTTATGACTTCCATTTCCTACTACTGTCCTTCCAACCTCCATCGACAGACAATAATTATTTTGATCTCTATCTCATATTGATTATAGTCCTTCTGACCTCAGTCACCTACTTTGGTCCTTCTGACCTCTATTACCAGACAACATTTTTTTTATCCATGTCTACTACTGACTATAGTCTTTCTGACTTTTATCACCTACTACATTCCTTTTAATGTCTATACCCAAATAGTAGTCCTTCTGTCCTCCATCGCCTACTATGATCCTTTCAACCTCTGTCGCCTACTATGGTCCTTCCACCCTCCATCGCTAGATAACAGACTTTTTGAACCCTATCTACTGCCGACTAAAGTTCTTTTGACCTACATCGCATACTACCATCGTTTTACCTCCATCACAAAACAATGATCTTTCTAACCTCCCTCTCCTTCCAACTATAGTCTTTCAGACCTCCATCACCTACTACAGTCCATCTGACCTCAATTGCTAGATGATAGTCTTTCTAATCCTCATCTTCTGCCGACTATGGTCCTTCTGACACCTATCGCCTACTACGGTCCTTCCGACCTCCATCGCCAGTCAACAGTCTTTCTGACCCCTATCTTAAGTCCATTATATTCCTTCCAACCCCCGTTACCTACTATGCTCCTTCTGACCTCCATCGCTAGACAACAATCTTTTTGACCCCTATCTCTTATCGACTATGGTTCTTCTAACCTCCGTTGCCTACTAGTGTCCTTTCGACTCCATTAGCCTATAACGATCTTTTTAAACTCTATCTCGTGCTGACTATAGTCCTTATAATCTACATCATCAAATAATGGTCTTTCAATCCCCTATCTCCTGTTGATTATGGTCCTTCTGACCTCTATCCCTTACTACTATCCTTCTGACTTCCAT
This sequence comes from Dendrobium nobile, assembly GCA_022539455.1. Lineage (NCBI taxonomy): Eukaryota > Viridiplantae > Streptophyta > Magnoliopsida > Asparagales > Orchidaceae > Dendrobium > Dendrobium nobile. The sequence continues at coordinate 2,739,992 of CM039722.1, read as the reverse complement.
CGCCTGATAATGAATTTTTTTACCTCTATCTCCTGTCTATTATGGTCTTTCTGACCTCCATCACCTAATACGGTCCTTTTGTCTTCTTTTGCCATTCAACGGACTTTATGATCCCTATCTACTGTCGACTATGGTCCTTCTGACTTCTACGGCCAACTACGATCCTTCTGACCTTTTTTGCCAGGAAACGATCTTTTTGACCCCTATCACATGCTAAATATGGTCCTTCTGACCTCTGTCACCTACTACAGTCCTTCTGACCTCCATCACTTACTATGATCTTTTCTACATCCATCACCAAACAATAGTTTTTCTAACCCTTATCCCTTATCTCCGTCTTTTAATACGGTCCCTCCAACCTCCGTCTTTTAATACAGTCCCTCCAACCTCCATCGCCAGACAACAGTCTTTCTATCCCTTATCTCCTGCCGACTACGGTCCTTCTGACCTCCGTCTCCTACTATATTTCCTCCGACCTCCATTGCCAGACAACAGTTTTTTTGACCCTTATCTCCTACCTACTATGGTCCTTTCGACCTCTGTTGATTACTATGGTCCTTCCGACCTCCATCGCTAGAAAACAGTCTTTCTGACCTATATCTCCTATCGTGTACGATCATTCTGACCTATGTTACCTACTATGATTATTCCTACCTCCATCTCGAAAATAATGGTCATTCTAACCCCTATATATTGCGATTATGGTCCTTCCGTCCTCTGTCGCTTACTACAGTCCTTCTGACCTCCATTGTCAAACAACAATTTTTCTGACCCTATTCTCCTACCGACTATGGTCCTTCTGACCTCCATCACTTACTACAATCCTTTCGACCTCCATCACTAAAAAATGGTCTTTCCTAACCTTGTCTCCTTCCAACCACAATCCTTCCTTCCTTTATCGCCAGACAATAGTATTTATGATCCCTATCTCTTACTGACTTTGTCCCTTCCGACCTTCATCATGTACTACGGTCATTCCAATCTCCATCCTGAGATAATGGCCTTTTTGACCCATGTCTCCTACTGACTACGGTCATTCTGACCTTTATCGTCTACTATGGTCCTTCCGACCTCTATCGCCAAACAAATATCTTTTTGACCATTGTCTCATACCGACTATGGTCCGTCTGACCTTCATCATCTACTATGGTCCTTCTTACCCCCATCGCCATAAAACAGTCTTTCTGACCACTATCTCCTACTAAATATGGACCTTTCAACCTCCATCACCTACTACAATCCTTCTAACCTCAATCACCAGACAATGGTCATTCTGACTCCTGTCTCCTGCCGACTATGATCTTTTTGATCTCCATCACCTACTACTTTCCTTCTGACCTCCATCGCCAGAAAATGATATTTCTGACCTCTATCTCCTGTTGACTACGTTCCTTCTAACATCCATCACCTACTACAGTCATTTCAACCTCTATCCTTAGACAATAATCTTTCTGACCCTTATCTCTGGGCGGCTATAGTTCTTTTGATCTCTATCACCTACCACAGTCTTTCCTACCTCCATCGCCATATAATGGTTTTTCTTACCCCTGTCTCCTACCGACTATGGTCCTTTAGATCTTTTGTCTCCTACTATAATCCTTCCGACCTCCATCGCCAGGCATCAGTCTTTTTGATCCCTGTCTCTTGCCGACTATGATGCTTCTAACCTCCATCACCTACTATGGTCCTTTTGACCTCCATCCCCAGACAATGGTCTTTCTAACCTTATCTCTTATTGATTAAGGTCCTTCTGACCTCATTCGCCTACTATAATCCTTCAGACCTCCATCGCTAGAAAATGGTCTTTTTAAACCCTATCTCCTACTGACTATGGTCCTTCGGACCTCCATCGCCTACTAGGTCCTCCTGACCTCCATCGTGAAAAAATGAGCTTTCTGATCTCTATCACCTGCTGACTGTGATCCTTTTGACCTCCATCGACTACTATAATCCTTCCGACCTCCATCACTATATAATAGTCTTTTTAACCCTTGTCTCCTACCAACTATGGTCTTTCGATCTCCATTGCCTACTACGGTCCTTCCGACCTCCATCAGTAGATAACGGTCTTTCTGACCCCTATCTCTTGTTGAATATTGTCCTTTTGACCTCCGTTACTTACTACGGTCCTTTCGACCTCCATCGCTATATAATAATCATTCTGGCCCCTTTCTCCTACTAACTATGGTCCTTCTGACCTCCGTCGCTAACTACGATCATTCTAACCTCTCTTGCCAGACAATGGTCCTTCTGAATACTGTCACTTGACTACGATCTTTTTTACCTTCGTTTCCTACTGATTATATATGATTCTGCCGACTATATGAATATTTTAATACTATTCTTCCAAATCCCACCATGTAATATGATGTACATTTGTAACATCAACCTAAGGCCTTCCCCCCAAGGAAGAGCCTCATTTGTAATGGACTGCAAATAATAGTGGATTCATTCAAACTGAGTCAAACCTTGTGTTTTTTCCTCCTTTAATTTTTAGGAGTTTCTATGTAAAAACTCTATTGTTCCTTATGAATGCTACACCCTCTCTTTTATCTGCTTGTGTGTTGGATCTTTGTACAAAACTAAGATATTATATTTTATATTTCTCTACCATCATGAATATTATAGGATGCAATAATAATATTATTAAAAATTAATAAAATTAACATAATAATATGACAATCCAACCTAAAACACAAATCCATACTATTATCATACCAAGTATCCAAACTAAGAATGAGTTGGAGGTTTAAAATCACATATTATGTTATATATTTAGATATGATTTATACATATGAAATAATATAATCATTAATATAATATAAATATATGACCATTTAACAATATTTATAAATTTTTTAAAAAGTATAATAATTTTTTTTAAATATACGTATAAGAATAATATGTTTATATATTTATGAATAAATATATTTATAAGACTAATATTTAATATAAAAAATTTATTATATAAAAAAATTATATTATTAATATTATAATATACATTGGAACAAATTTATAATACACATTAAAAAAATTTACATCCCAACAACCAAAATTCATAGCCTAACTAGCCCAAATTAACATCCCAACTAAGCCCAAATTCACATTCTAATTCATATAATATTCATGCAAATTTTTTTGTCCCACATCATAGAAGTTTGAGGTAATTATCTTTAACCTTTTATATAGTGTGAAATAACACTTTTTACTAAACACATTATGTGAGATAACATGCATATACTATGATGTAATTAATCATCATATTTAATAAATTAAAAAACGTTAAAATAATTTAATAAACTAAAATATATTATTTAAACAAAAATAAATATTTTTTTATAGAGCCGGTTGTTTCTTTCCAACTCAAATCGATTTAGAGGTTCACCATATTGAATCAACAACCAATTGAATCACCGTTTATTGCTGATTCAATATGGTTCGATGCAAAGCCAGTTTTTAAGCTAGATAGGACCGGCCACCTGACCGATTCATGTTTGAACTGACTGATCTGGTCTGATTTTTAAAATTGTGGTTTCTAAAGTTTTAACTTTTTTAGCATAGGCTTTTTTAAACTTTTATTTGGTGGAAAGGTGCAGGATATAATCAAACTGACTTATGTTTTTATTTTTTTTGGCAGCATTTTTATTATTTTTTAAAAAACTCTTTTTGTTCAAAATTTTTTTTGAATTGAATTTTTTATATTAAAAAACAATAAGAAAAGTGTTCTAAACAAAACCTTAGTAGAATAAAGATGTTGGTTTCTAATGCTTGATTTCTCTTTTTTTCTCAATATGTCATGACATGGAAGAAGCCAAAGCATGTTACAACAAAAAACCTTCACGATAAATTTTTTCTTAGATTATAAATATTAAACTACATCTCTTTAGGGGTGTCAAAATAAGGATGCGGGCAGGTTCGGGACAAATTCAGAACAGACTTGAAGCTATTTGATATGACCCGAACCTGACCCATTTTTACAAATGTATTATAAAATTCAACTTGGATCTGACCTGTTGGTTTTTGGGATGACCGGACCTGACACGAAACTGGGTATGGCGGAAGAAGTGTGCATGGGGCTCCCGAACTGTCTGGAAACTCCATCGAAGAGGTGACTTGTCTCTTGTCGAAGCCGTAGGCCGCCAAGACTTGAAGGAATGTCATCCTCATCGAAGCTGGAGAAGAGGAAAGGTAAATCTTAATAATAAGCCGGAGAAGAGGAAGGAAGGAACGTCAGCACCAGTGGCAAGAGAGGTAGGGCCGCGAGGCCACATGACTACGGGAGAGGCGGATAGTGATTTCGGCAAGGCCGTTAGGCAGCCTCCGGGTTGACTTGCGAGTGCGGGCATGAATGAGGAATCGAGATTTTCGATTTCATGTACAAGGGAGTTAGGATCAGGTCAGTATCAGATCATTCTCAGGTTTCTAGGTCAACCTGAACCGACTCTTTTTTTTTGGAATGGGCTGATTTGTTGAACCTGAACCAAACCCGTTTTACAAATGGGTTGACCCTAACCCAAAACTTTTGGGTCGGGTTCGGGTCGGATTTTTAGGTCGTGTCAAATATTTAATTTTATTAACAAATATTTCCATCAATTGTTTGAAACTTTTGAATGTTTAAGGAAATATTATTACGTGATAGAATATTTATCAAAATAAAATTAGAAATTAATGTTTAGCATTATATAAAGATCCAACATATATATAGGTAAAATAAGATTTTAAAGGTGATACAAAATATTTGAAATTTAAGAAAGAAAAAATTATGGTGTTTGACCTAGTTGAAATGATTCAACTAGTTTAAATAATTGGTTAAAAATAATGCTCTTCCTTATGAACTTTTATTTGGTCCAGTGAACGTACGCTCCTCTACGTTCGGCCTCCAATATTTTAGCGACACGTAGCATGAAGAAAAGTCGCCGACCCGACCCGCTGTTTTTTGGGTTCTAGCACGTGCGTTTTTTTAAATCCTTGATGAGCCGAACAACATCCCATCACCTTTTGGATATATTTCAAATACCTAGCAAATACCGAGTTGTACCTAGTTTTTTCTAGCAATACCTAGCAATATCGAGCAAATTCCTAGCAATACCGAGCAAATCCTGAGCAAATACTGAGTTGTACCGAGTTGTACTGAGTTGTACCTAGTTTTTTCTAGCAATACCGAGCAAATATCTAGCAATACCGAGCAAATCCCTAGCAATACCAAGCAAATCCTGAGCAAATACTGAGTTGTACCGAGTTTTTTCTAGCAATACCTAGCAAATACCTAGCAATACCGAGCAAATCCCTAGCAATACTGAGCAAATCCTGAGCAAATACCGAGTTGTACCGAGTTGTAGAAAAACTCGGTACAACTCCGTATTTGTATGGTTTTGGTCTTCACAGAGCGGTATTTCTCGTTTTTGCAAAGCAATACCGAGCAATACCGAGAAAATCGCGAACATAGCATTCCTGGGTTCCGCTCCGGGTCAAGTCGTCGGGCCGCGCGGTAAAGAGTAAGAGCACGTGGCGACATGTTATTGGCGGCCGAACGTACCTCTACGTCAGGTCAGAGGACGTAATAATTGTTCCTTCCTTATACTGTAGACATGAAGTATGGATAATGAATTCCATGAAAGAATTTGGAAGTGCTTTAAAGCATTTGAGGTTACCATCAAATGATCATTTTTGTTATGTTCGGTCATTTTTTCTTTGAAGAGAAAAGATAAAAACCAAAAACTCTACTATAATCTTAGAGTTGACGTCATGAATTTGAGTTAATGTTAATAGTATGCATTAGCCATAGTAGCCATAACGTATGAAAATATAATGAGCATTGATAAGAAAATGAAGTCCACAACACACGTTAACCTTAATTATAGATGAAAGCATGAGTCGATGACTTGCATTTGCCTTATAAGTAATTACATATATACATTGATGATGAACATTAACCATATAGGAGATGGTGTGCATGAATAGTGTTGGAGATTATGGGTGAGAAATTTGATGAGCATTGATATTAGTGTCAATGCTATGCGTTTGACTTATAAGAAATGTTATGCTGTTGCTATTGGGGATGAAGTTGCTAGGATAAAATGGTTAGGAGACAACTAATTATCAAGTAATGGTGCGGAGGACATCTTAGTTGGGCAATAATAGTTGGGCTATTGGCAGTAGACTACAGGGGTGTCAATTTCGGGTCACGGGTCGGGTTCGGGTCGAACCCGAACTGACCCGGGTGGAAAACGGGTCAACCCTAACCCGACCCGGGTAGAGAAACGGGTCGAAAATCCGAACCTGGACCCGACCCGGCGGGTTGCCGGGTTGACCCGACACGACCCGGCACCGCGACGGCGGCAGCGCGCGGCGGCAGCGCGCGGCAGCGCGAGCGGCACGCGGCAGCGCCCGGCACGCGGCGGGGCAGCGGGGCAGCGCGCGGCACGCGGCACGCGGCGGGGGCAGCGGGGCAGCGGCGCGTCACGCGTGGCAGCGCGTAGCAGGCGGGCAGCGGGCGGGCAGCGGCGCGTGGCAGCGGGGCAGCGGGCAGGGGGCGGGGGCAGCGGGCAGAGGGCGGGATTTCGAATTTTTTTGAATTAAACGGGTTGGCGGGTTGACCCGGCAACCCGCCGGGTCAACCCGAACCCGACCCGTTTTTGAAACGGGTCGATTTCTGGAACCCGAACCTGACCCATTTTGAAATCGGGTCGGGTCCAACCCGGCGGGTCCGGGTCGGGTCCAGGTCAGGTTTTCGTGTCGTGTCAAAAATTGACACCCCTAGTAGACTATAGTAGGGTGACAATGATCAAGATACCATACTGTAGGCTTTATGAGTGCCATGATCTATTCTATTAATTTTGATAGTAACAAATGTATGGATAATAAACTTAAATGTGATATCAATAAGTTTTCTTCATTAATTAAATTTTAAGTTAATAAATTTTAACTTTTTAACTATTTCTTATATAGCATCAAATTATCCAAAATAATATTAGTGATTATTATTATTTTTAATTTTAAAAAGTAGGCTTTATATAAATAAATATCAAGTTTTAAGAATTATGTGAGAAATATATATATGTAAATCCCCTCATAATTTTATTATCATTTGTTTGTAAATATATTATTATTATTATTTATTTCTTATTAGAATAGAATTATAGTGAATATTCTTTATCCTTCATTTATATCTTTGTAGTTCGGACTTTTATATGAAAATAAATTATATTCTCACATTTTGATCAAAATATTATGTTATAAAATAAAAATTTTAAATTTAATTTTAAGATAAATATAATATAAGTTGCTAGAGATTTGTTTCTTCTATGACTGTGTTGCAAATAATTGACTATGAAATAGAATTTAAAATTAATAGAAGAATGATATTTTAATCATTTATATAAAAAATATTATTATGTTAAAAATGAAGTAAACATTCATTTCTTTCAGAATATATAAAGTAGGTGTTACATATTGTAATTTTTGTATCATCTAAGATTTTATATTTTTAAAATAACATATATTCAAATAATTATTTAAAAAAAAAATTTGTTAGTCTCATGTCTGAATGAAATAAAGTTGATAAAATATTTGAAAATTTTAATTTGTGCTTGGACTAGAAAAAATTTTCTGAGTAATGCTACTTAGTAAATGCCACATTATATAAAAGTCACACGATTTAAATTATTCAGAGGTACATAAGTATATAATCAATTCATTCAAGGGTATATACGTAATATAATTAACTTTGTATTTTGATAAGTGATATTATCTTGAGTAATATTGTAAAACTATGCGCATTCGAATGTTGGAGGGTTCATAATTAAATTATATAATTAATTCCTTTTTTTCTTAATCATATATATATATATATATATATATATTGTGTAGAGCTTAAATCATATCATTCAAATTTAGGTTAAAAGAGTTATGAGGTCTATATCATATTAATCAAAACAAATCACTATATTGAATGTGATATGACTACAATATCTTATGATGCTTAAATGACAAAGGGAGGTCATGCATAATATTTCATTTTATTATTTTTACTATGAATAACTATTTAGCTATCTAATGAAATTTTCGTGTTGATTTTAGAATTATTTAATATTTTATCAAATACTTTATCGTTTGGAAAAACATAAAATGTTTATAAGTATGTATGCTTATAACTTCTTCAATGGTAAAGGACATTGCAAATCCATGATATGCTATGATATGACATATCCCAATGACCTAGATCCTTTCAAGGGAATTTAGGATATTTTTTTAATTAGATATTAAATATTTAATTATTAAAAAAAATTAAATAATTTATGATAAATCATGATATATTTATGGTAAAATTTTGGAATTTTTTAAAAAGATATTAAAAATAAAAGATAGGTAAAATTCCCATCCTTTAAATGCTCAAGCATACCAGATAACTTTCAAATCTTAGAAAAAATTATATGAGATATGGAAGTACATTATAAATTTTCATTTACTTTTTTAAAAATTTTAAGTGAAAATATTAATTTCTTGGATTTGTTAACAATAATTCCTATGGTATAAAAATTCATTGTTTGCATAACAAAATTTTATAAAAGCGCTCAAAGTTTGGGATTTGTTTGTCATCTTTTATGATATTTATTAATTATAATAGAGTTTTGATTATTTATAGAATTACAAAATTATGGAAATTCCCGGTAAACTATTTTTTACTTATTCTTCATATCATGCATGGAGTATTTATTGTAAAATATTTTAGATAATGTGCGCATAGGGACTTTCTACAACAAAAAACTAAAAATTTCTCTTAAAACCCAATTAAATTGAAAAAAATTAGATGGTTCTTTATTTGGCACAATTAATTAGAGTTGTTGAGCTTTTATCAAAAAATACAATAGGTTATGATTTTTCTTCCTTATTCATGCGGGCTAGGCTCATGTTAGTCCATACTTTTTCATAGCTACAAAGTTCTACCCATGAGGAGCTTTTGTACGAGGAGTAGGAGCAGTCTTTGAAAGTGTCGTGGCACAATCAAAAGGGGAGTGAATTAATTATTTGAATAACCTTAATTAGTGAATAATACAACATGCTGTGGAAAGTGATTTTGAGAAAAAAAAAAAAAAGTTTAGATGGAAAATGCAAAATAAATATTTTTTTTATTTTTTATTTTTGATAGTAATAAAATTTCTTAAGATTAATTAATTTGAAAGTAATTGAAAAAAAATATTTTTATTAATAAAAGATTTATGAAGGATTTATTTTGAAAATATTTCTTGAATGCAATTACAATAGTATAAAATAATAAATCTTAGCTAATAAACTTTGCAAGAAATAAAGTATAGAAAAAAACAAACAAAATGCAAATCAAGATTTTATAGTGATTTGGTCAACTTAACCTACATTCACTCCCCAAAAGTCCTCTTTAGGAATTCCACTGGTAAACGCTCCTGCTCTCAATAAGGAAGCAAATCACTTCTCTATTCCTTGGTGAAGAATGACCTTCACAAGCTCTTCCTCTTAAAAGGCCTAAACTCCCTCCTCTCATTTTTTGCGATTGTGGAGATACCATTCCCTCTTTCTATTCCTCATATGACGGAGATGTTGCTCCTTCCTTCTACTCCTCACATTAGCAGATATCTTGCTCCCTCATTCTACTCCTCATAATGGCCGAGATGTAGCACCCCTAACCTCCTCAGCTAGTCACAAGTATTTCACTTAAAGACTTCTTCCATAGATCTCTTGGAATAATAACCTAAAGGACCACGGTGCAAGTTGATAAGAACGGTCATGAGAACACCCTCATATAACCCTTGACTCCTTAAGGAATAACCTCTCAAGCTCATATTTTCTCTCCCAAGTGGATTGGACAACTCTCTCTGGCAAGGAGAAACTTCTCTCCCTCTCCAAAGGATTCTCTTTCAAGAAAAAATAGTTTTGGTTACTCACTAACCTCTCACACAATTGTTATGAAAAGAATCAAATTGAGCAATTTAAGAGAAATCCTAATTTTTAAAATTTTAACACACTAATCATGTAGTACGAAGTGTGGATTGTAGTAAATGATTTGTATAATACCTAATTTTTATTTCTATTAGATTAGACATACGATTTTAATCATACAGTATGATCAGTTGAATAAGATCAATGATCATCCTAGATGAACCATTGTTCATCTACAAAATATTTTGTTAGATCATACTAGATGATTTGGGTCATACTATACAAATGCCAATCCTTCATAATGGCCCTAGTTTGGAGACATTCATTAATAATTGTACAGTATGGTTGGGTAAAATTTTTAAATTCAAATTTACCTAAATTTGGGTATTTAAAAAATTGGATTCAAGTGTTAGCATTTATCAAAATGACTGATCATCCTACATGATAAAAGATTGTATAGTATAATTTAGTTTTGGATTTCAATTTGATTAATTTAACTAAACACATAATTTATTTTCTAAATTACCCGATTGTACAATATGATTTGAATTATACAATACAATTTAATAGATAAATAATCAAGTGCTCAATTTTTATCCCCACTTTTGAGTGTGAGCTATGTTGTCTTGCAAACATACACTTAAATACATAAAGATTAAAAAAAAAAGGGAAATATTGACTCTGATTACAAGTTTCGGCTAAACACAAAAGTAATTAATATATATTGTAGAAAAAGTAGGTGATTTTACCAATAATGTTTGAAAGCATCAAAACAACAAGCCTTGCTCACAGATTATAATAGTCTTATGGCTTCCTCTTCTAACCCCTAGCTCACCAACTTGTTCACCCTACAAATAAAACTATTAAAAAGCTATATAATGTTAGGTTTGTATACTTGTGTGAGTTGTCAAACATAAGAAAATCAATCCCTTTTGTGAGGTTCACCAAACCCTCCAAAGAGTTCTTTCGTGAAAACCTTGATCAATGGGTCATCAAAATCTATTCAAACTTTGACATAGTAGTTATTCAAGTTTCTTAATGGCTAATAGGGCTGGCTTAGGGCTAGGATTGATTGCTGGAGGCTTAAGGAATGTGAAGGCAGGTTTCCTTAGCTTTTGGAATGACTGTATGCTTACATATCCATGGAATCATTCTCATATATGGCTTCTTTATGATTTCATCACTTATTTTGTTACAACTTAGCCTGATATAAGTGATATAATGGATGGGAAGTTCTTATGGAACAAGCATCAATTAGTGCAATAATTATATATAGAAAACATTTATTGGCTACTTATAATAATCTTTATCCATTTTAACCCCACTTTAAGCCATGATTAGTTTTTTATTAAATCCATTTAACTAAGTAAATCTTTTTGGGAAGATTACATACTTATTAGCTATTATTATATGCAAGATTAATTCTATTGGTTTTAATTTTCTAGATAGAGTTATGTGGGGTTAACCATAACTATGTTTTACTTTGTAAATTGACTAACTTACCTAAATAGACCTTTCTAGGTGGGTAAATTGATTAAACCACTTTAGATTTTTGTTTCCAACATCCTTAGCAAGCTTTAGTTTTAAGGATTTGGGCTAGTTTTGCCAAATGGCTCGGCCAAAAAGGGGATTGGTGGCCTAAAGTTTATTATTTAGGAGCTTAGGGAAATATTAACTCTTTTGATAAAAAATTTACCCAATTAGTTTGAGACCCTTGGTGGGAAAAATTGTGTCACCACGCAGATTTTGATTTCTCCTATTTTGTAATCGAATACTGCATTAAGAATAAAGTACAATCTCGAGAGACTGACACAATATTCTATAATGGATTCAATATCAAAATAGGGTTTTAAAAATTGATATTTCTATAATTAAACACAGTTTAAAGAATAACATATTATTTCGAAAGATAAACATGAAATTCTTAAGAATGTGTTTAAAAATAGAAATAAATTTTTTGAAAAATTTATTCATTCTTTTATTTAGATATAAAAAGGAGAATATTATATCATCTTGAAAGACGAACATAACATTCTTCAAGACATCCAAAAGCAAGAATGAGTTTTATAAAATTCATCATTTCTAAAGTTGAATATATCAAGTAGGAAATTATCTTATTTGGAAAGACAATAATAATATCCTACAAACATATTTAAAATTAGAAATGAAGTTTTTAAAGATATCTGTATTCATAAAGATTCTTCCCTTATTTTATACAAATAAAATAAGGTTTATTTTAGTTTGGGGTTCTCAAATCCCTATAGGAGCAAGCTCCTATAGTTAATTACATCCTAGGAGGAATGTTCCTAAGAAAACTCTCGATTGAAGCAGTGATTTCATACCCTTTTGACTACAAAGTAGAAGACAAGGAATAGAAGTAAGGATTTTTTCAAGGAGAAAGCTCAATATTGAACATTTATTAGCGAGTCAAAGGAGAAAAAGTAGGAGGAGCCGAATTCTGAGAAGCTCAGAGGCAACCTCAATCTATCCTATGTTGGGCTTTACATTTTAAGAGAGAAATTTTATGTTTAAGTTGACATTTTATTAGAAATTTGGGATTATATTCCCGGAGGGCGAGGACTTAAGATTCTAAAAGAAATCAGCCTCAGAACCTAAATCTAATTTGGGTACTACCAAGTAGTGACCCGAACCTAACTAATGAAGTGCAAATCTGGACTTACCCCGGCCTGGATTGGGGAGCCAGCTAACCACCTAGGCGCTTTAAAACCATGTGTCAAGTCTCTTATGAAAGATGGGTAGGGACGTTGCTGAAGTTTTGTAGAATTTGGGGGCTGACATCTAGGATAGATCCTAATTGGCCCCTCAACTTATGTAGGGTGAAAAATGTCTAGAAATACAATTAATATTTTAGACTCTTTTTTTTTATTTGTATCTAATGCAATGCGTGCTAATTGACTCGAATGCATAAAATGAATATGAAGCATTTTTAAAATTAGGCTTAGAAAATAGGTTTTTCCCTAAAGATTGCACAACTTCCCCTTGACAGAACTGCACCCTTATAAGTCAAGTGGTTTGCTAGAACCCGCAGGCAGGGAGGTGCCTAACAAAGAAGAGAAAGTAATAATATGCTTATGCTGACTCTCGGCGGCCCCGAGCTTACTTCTTAGATCGTTAGAGTTACTATGTGAGCCTAAAATTTTTATTAAGATTATAAGTAGGAGAATTTTAAGCGTACCCTTACAAAAAAAAGCACTCTGATTCGTATCCAGGCTAAAACAAAACACGACATGCAAGGTTCCTAAAAAAGCTACTTCACAAATAATGTAAACAGTCAAATTTAATAATCCAAATATAATATCCAATGTCCGATGTCCATATTACACCCAGAATTTGTAGAAAAGTAAAGTGGCCGGGCACCACTGACAACAAACCCGGATTCTAATCCTAAGAATGACGCAAGTGATTTTTGAACTGATATATACTGTTCCTTTAATCTTTATTTCTTCGTCTTCTTTCTTCAATCTTCTCATTCTGTCTTTTCTTCTTCTACGAGCTTCTCGAGTCCGCTGGGTTCTGGATATCCAAATGAAAAGAAACTCATCCCTAAGAGGGGTATTTTCTATTATATTTGGATATTGAATTATCCTAATTTAGCTTTCCAAATAAAAGAGAATAATCCTTGAAGGTATATTCTCTTTTCTTCGGATTCCAAATTGAATGTGATATCCCATTTTCAAAATCACTTTCACAATTTTGACTCTTGATATATTATATTTACATTACATTTCATTTCACAGAAAGAGAAGAAAAATCTAGTCCGCCTGCAGGGTTATCCTAAGCAATTTATAATAAAAATCATCCCACGCAGTTATATATATATGCAATTGAATTTAAATTATTAAGCCACGCTTGGCCACACTCTTCTTCATTTGGGGGCTAAGTAGCTGAAGCACCTGTAGCATTTATTTAATATTAATTAATTAGCCCCCTTTTCATCTGCCCTGCACGAGTGTGGCCACCTGCAGAAAATTTCATGAACAAACAGATCGCTCCTAACCTACGGGTAATCTAATCGTCAAATCAAATCACATCACAAAGTGCAGTAAAAGTATGTAGACAAACATACCAACAATTTTACATCCAACATGCAATGAAAGCCGAGAAAGCCCGTCACAATGCAGTAAGAAAATAAACACCGGCCTAACCTAAAACTAGAGTTGGTTGTCCTAGCAAACAAATATAAGTGTGTGTAGTAAGATGTGAGGTTTTGATTTTTCTTAGGTTAATTTTTTGCTAAAGTTTTCTAATTGTTTAAATTTTAATTTGAAAATATTCACTAATCCTAAGGTAAAGTGTCACTAAGTTTTCTATGTTATATGTTTCTATCTTAAAGTGTGCATGTATCATAAATATTAATTTTCTAAGACTCGGTCCTTAATTTTTGTCCTTAAGTGTCACTACTGTTATATGGGGTGAAAAATTTGTTATTACTAACCCTTAAGACATTTCGTGCGTGTAAAGTGAATTTAGGGATCTAAAATAAAACAAAAGTAATCCTAATAAAATTGAAGTTACTATAGGGACCTAAAGGAAGGGTTCACGCACACCACATCGAGGGGCCTCTAAAGGTTTTCTAAGTTTAGAAATACTCACAATCACCGGGGGCTACGACCCAGTGATTTTGCCCGTAGCACCTCTACCCGGTTGGATAGAGGCGACTGACGTCATTAGCTCCTTGTCCTTTTGTTCACTCGACCAGTACCGTTCCTCGCAGTTTATGCCAATAAAGAAAAGAAAACAGGGAAGCAGAGAGCAAGGGGCGAACTGTTGGGATGGGGCTGGGTGGTTTCGGTTTATGCGAACTACAGAGAGAGGGTGAGAGCCTTCAGAACCTGAGAGTTCCTTGCGGTTTTGTGCGAATATAGAGCGTGAGAATGGGGTGGAAGGCAGTTCGTGAATGAAAGCATGAGTGCTGGGCAGTTTTTCAAAATTAAGAGAGGGAGTTAGAGAGATCGTGACGGAGGTTTTGTGTTAATCCAAGAGATGGAGTTTTTTTGTTTTGCCGGCCAAACCATCTCCTAAACCTTAATGCTTTAAATATATATCAATTACAATCCTACCCTTCCATTTATTTCAAAATTAAAGGTTTATATTAAGGCATGATTTAGAGAGGGATTTCAAAGGACTAAGATTGAAATAAATTTTTAGGGGACTTTGGATAAATGATTTTGGGTACATATATTTAAATCAAATTGATTTCAATTGATCGAGTCGATTTGAGTTCAGTTTGGAGTCGAATTAAAACTAGATTGAATGGATTTCGATTCGAGTTGAGTGATAGGTTTGAGTCCGTGCTATGTCATTAGGTGTCTACCTAAGGGAAATCCTGCGGGTGGAACATCTACACTAGGCTACAAAAACCTAGGTACTAGAGTTGATTTCTGGGAAATGAATCTCGAATAATGAGGTCAACAAATGGACCCCCAGTAGGCATGATAAACTTGCCAAAGTTTATCGTGCGTATTGGCGTTGACCGAAACGATCAACTAGATCCAAAAATTGAAGTTGAAGATTTGAGTTTATGAATTGAAAAGATTTTTGAGAATTGATTGAAAATTTATATATAAAAAAAATGATAGAGTTTTGAATTGATTCAGTGATTTTGAAGTTGATGTTGGCATTGATGGCTTTAGTAAATAATAACTAATGAAATTAGTATTATTTAATAAAGCCAAGATATTGAAAAGTTGAATGAGGTTTGGCACGAATAGAAATTTTGAAATCGATTTTGATATGATTGAAACCTTTTTTATAAATCAAGACTAACTTCAAGAGTGTAAATAGGATGAAGAAAAGATGCCGCTAGGGATGTTTATACTTTTCCTCGGGATGAAAATTAGGATGCCACTAGGGATGCTTATTCCTAATTTCAAAATGTCAATAGAATGCCGTAGGAGGACTTACACCTAAAGACGAATTTAAGATTTAAGATTTAGTGAAGAGAAGATGCCGCTAGGGATGCTTATACTTCTCCTCAGGATGAAGATTAGGATGCCACTAGGGATTCTTATACCTAACTTCAAGAATGTCAATAGGATGTCGTAGGAGGACTTAGACCTAAAGACTGATTTAAACTGGATTGGCTGCCGTAAAAGCGGACTTAAGCCAGAAAGTTAGTAGGATGCTGTAAAAGCGGACTTAGACCTAAAGACTGATTTCAGGGTGGTGAATTTTTAAAGTAAAGTTGATTTCTTTAAAGCTTTGAATCTTGTCCCTCAACCACAAATGATATTGATAACTTGCAAATGTTCTACTAGAGATCATAAGCTTTTATATATGTCATTTTCTAGAAGGGAAAGAAAAATATTTTGAAGATTGATAGACTTGAAAATCTTTTGATTAAAATTTTGTTTTATCCTTCATTATAAATGATCTTTATAACTTACAAATAATCCACTAGGGATTATGTTTTTATATCGGATCATCATATGTGAGGAAAACAAAAGGGGAGTAGTTTGATCATCTTTGATAAGTAAAGACTTAATAAAGTATCTCGACCACCAAAGGAGATATGCAAGATTTTGTTTAAAGATTGATTCTTTGATTGAATTTGTTTCGATTAACTCGAAGAAAATAATATGAATTTTCTAGAGTCTTCATTTACATGTTCTAAGAGAACTAAATGCAACATGATAAAATTGTCCTTAGAAAATTTTAACTTTTGTATGAGTTGTTATATAACAATGAGTATATTTGAGCATCCTTTATAGTGAAAGCACTAAGGAATATCAAATTCTCATAATGATTGAGAAAAGTTTGATTTTCATCAAAAAGTGAAAGCTTTATTTTTCATTTGAAAATTTTCTTATAATATTTGACTGTGATCGCTTAAGTTTTAATCATCTTAACCCAATGAAAATGACATGAGAAAAGATTCAAAAACTCAATGAAGAATAGATTGACTCCCTCTAAATTAAATAGTTTGAATATGACCAGAACGATTTCAATCAAAAGTTAAAACTTAACAACTTCCTTCAAAGAAAATTGTAGTTTCAAAATATTTTGAATTTCAATGCTACGAAAAGAAACGGGGATAGAGTTGTTTAGGCTCTAATAACCGAATTTAGTTTTTGATAAAGATATATCTTGAATTGAATTTTATATCTATTTGACGAAGCCATCATAGACTTTATCGGGAATAGAATTCCTCCAATTCTAACATCCAAGATTAGTCAATAATGGACTAGGTCAAATTGTAGTTTGATTTTGATTTAGCGTTTAGCAAAGATTCAAACAAAGATATCGTTGACATCACTAAGGATAGAACCCCTCATGTTCTAACATCCTAGTTCAGTCAATGATATATTTAAAATTCAGACATGACATCTACTCATCGTGAATGAGAACATTAGACAATCATCTCAAAACCAACTAAAGGATGTCCTTTAGTTCAGTTTCAAAATTTTGAATCCAAAGAAAGTAATTTTTATATCTATAAATATCACTGTAGATCATCTAGCATCAGGACTTTATCTAGAATCTCATTCAAATTGGAAGATGTTCAAAAGAGAGTTGAAGATATTTGGATAATAGTTTGTTTATGCATCGTAATTAGGTTAGATATGTGAAACCCAATAATGCATAACCAGCACCATTATAATTTCATTTAGATTGATCATCTATATGATTTTTCTTGATAATGATTTGAAAATCTGAACTGACCTACTCAAGTTTGCTAACTAGAGAGTTCTCAGGACTTAGATTTTGTTAACCCAGATCAAAGTTCCCTCTAAGAAAAACTGGGATTTCCTTCTTCATCTTTTTCTTCTTTTTAAACTAAGATCCAAAGAAATTAAATTAGAGGTAGAAATTCAATTTTTTTTTTCAAATCTTTCAGATGGTATATATATTTTACATCTAATAGAACATCAATGCTAGATGATGAACTAAAATTTTTAATTCTCAAAGTCAAATGTTAAAAATACTAAAGGATGAATAAGTCCTATGATATTCAAGATTTAGAAAGGGAAGCCACTTTTTTTTTTTTGCTACACATTTAATGAATGTGTCTCTTTTTTATTTTCTTTTCTTTTCCATCTTTACCTTTTTTTTTTAGGAGGCTTCCTCTACTTAAATCTTAAAATGAATATTTTAGTTGTAAAACCATCTTCCAAGTATAAGAGTAGAAAATTAACCCTCTTATATAAGGAATATGGATCTACAAATCGGACCCAATCCTATAGTATGAATAAATAACTTGAATGAGATAATTATGAAATAAGTTCATCAATTTGCAAGATGCCTATGAAATGTATAACAATGAGGTGAACAAAACTTTCCTTTCCTCCAATTTTAATTTGACATAAATCGTAATTCAAAAGAAGATACATATTGATATCATAATGGGTGAACCCAAATATGATAATTTTTTATCACTATTGAAGAGGAAAAAACTATTAAAGATGTTATAAAATCACCTGACTCGGTATCAATTCAAGGTGTGTCAATTAATTTTAAGGAAAAGCCACATGGAAAAGAAATGTTTATCATATCATGGGTTAGCCTTAATAAGGAACCTTGAATTATCCCAAGTCTTTGACTGAAAGAGGAATTTAAGATGATCAATCTTAACAAAAATTGCTCATGAGTTTTCTCAAATGGAGTAATAAAGCCAAGAGTAAACTTAGCTAATATTTGATTTAAAAATATTATCACAAGAGAAAACTTCAGATGATGAACAAAAGCTTTTATGTAATTTGTCTATTTATTTTCATCGCATGCCTTAAAATCCACATTTTATCAGAGTTAAACCACATGGCAGAGGACAAATCGTCGTATCCATGCAGTACTCTTAGGAAATAGGATTTATAAGCATATTAAACTATAACCTACAAGAAGGTTTAAATGTGAGGGAATTTAGAATGATTTTCAAACTCTCAATATATCAACCAATATTTATATATTCCTAAAATTAGAAAAATCATAATGTGGTTGAATGAAAGATTTGAAAATATATTTGAATTTAATTCAACGATTGCTAGGAACCTAGAAAAATTAGCTGAACTTTTGTGCTTTGAGGTTCCAAAAGAAAATGAGATTAAATATATCTTCATCTAAAACGTTAATCTACCCAAGTGGAGGGAGGGAGGGAACAAACTTTTCATTTTAGCATTGATAACCATTGGTCTTATTCTTTAAATGTTTAGAGGAATCAACCACAATGAAGTTTTAATTATAATTTAAGGAAGATAGAGGTAAATTTCTTTTTGAAAGAAATCAACCTGCTATTTTCTCTAGCAAAATTATTTTTATAAGCTTAACTTGTATTTGAACCTTCAAACTTTTCTCAAATCAAATTGAATTTAATCTTAAAAATCTTGCATATATGAGATTATGGACCCTGTCCTAACAAACATATCAAGCTACAAAGGACATGTAACTACAATATGTTATTAGGACAAGCAAAAAGTTTTGATTTGAAGGTTTAAGCTTTTGGACCTTGTCCTACCACACATATTAAGCTATATAAAAAAAAATATAACTATAATATGTTGGTTTAGATAAGGAGAAAACTTTGATTTAAAAGCTCAAAATTCTTAAGATTTGTCCTACCACATATTGAGTTATAAAAATATATAACTACAACAAGTTAGCCAGGACACGAAAAAGTTTAAAATTTTGAAGACTTAAAATATTTTGGACCCAATCCAAATAATATTTTGAGCTACTAAAAGAAGTAACTATACATATTACTAAAGATTGGGCAAAGAGATTTTGGACCCAGTGCTAAGTCAAGCATCAAGCTACAAGAAAAATGTAACTGCAACATTCGAATTAGCACAGGAAATTTCTTTACAAAAAGGTCGTATAAAGGAGCTTCCCATCAGTTTTCTAACGGGGTCCAAAATAAGACCTCTAAAATTTATTTAGATACCGGCCAAATTATCCAATAATGAAATGAATAAAAGAACCAGCAGAAGAAAAGTAGTTACAACCTATGACGAGCACAAGTATACTACCGATTAAAAGGGTATAAAACACAGCTAAAGATGGAGAGAAGATTGATCCCCAGCGGAGTCGCCATAAAAACCTTGGTGGGAAAAATTATGTCACCACGCAGATTTTGATTTCTCCTATTTTGTAATCGAATACATCATTAAGAATAAAGTACAATCTCGAGAGACTAACACAATATTCTATAATGGATTCAATATCAAAATAGGGTTTTGAAAATTGATATTTCTATAATTAAACACAGTTTAAAGAATAACATATTATTTCGAAAGATAACCATGAAATTCTTAAGAATGTGTTTAAAAATAGAAATAAATTTTTTGAAAAATTTATTCATTCTTTTATTTAGATATAACAAGGAGAATATTATATCATCTTGAAAGATGAACATAACATTCTTCAAGACATCCAAAAGCAAGAATGAGTTTTATAAAATTCATCATTTCTAAAGTTGAATATATCAAGTAGGAAATTATCTTATCTGAAAAGATAATAATAATATCCTACAAACATATTTAAAATTAGAAATGAAGTTTTTAAAGATATCTGCATTCCCAAAGATTCTTTCCTTATTTTATACGAATAAAACAAGGTTTATTTTAGTCTGGGGTTCTCAAATCCCTATTGGAGCAAGCTCCTATAGTTAATTACATCCAAGGAGGAATGTTCCTAAGAAAACTCTCGATTAAAGCAGTGATTTCATACCCTTTTGACTACAAAGTAGAAGACAAGGAACAGAAGTAAGGATTTTTTCAAGGAGAAAGCTCAATGTTGAACATTTATTAGCGAGTCAAAGGAGAAAAAGTAGGAGGAGCCAAATTCTGAGAAGCTCAGAGGCAACCTCAGTCTATCCTATGTTGGGCTTTATATTTTAAGAGAGAAATTTTATGTTTAAGTTGACATTTTATTAGAAATTTGGGATTATATTCCCGGAGGGCGAGGACTTAAGATTCTAAAAGAAATCAGCCTCAGAACCTAAATCTAATTTGGGTACTACCATGTAGTGACCCGAACCTAACTAATGAAGTGTAAATCTGGACTTACCCCGGCCTGGATTGGGGAGCCAGCTAACCACCTAGGCGCTTTAAAACCATGTGTCAAGTCTCTTATGAAAGATGGGTAGGGACGTTGCTGAAGTTTTGAAGAATTTGGGGGCCGTCATCTAAGACAGATCCTAATTGGCCCCTCAACTTATGTAGGATGAAAAATATATAGAAATGCAATTAATATTTTAGACTCTTTTTTTTTTTATTTGTATCTAATGCAATGCATGCTAATTGACTCAAATGCATAAAATGAATATGAAGCAGTTTTAAAATTAGGCTTAGAAAATAAGTTTTTCCCTAGAGATTGCCCAACTTCCCCTTGACAGAACTGCACCCTCATAGGTCAAGTGGTTTGCCAGAACCCGCAGGCGGGGAGGTACCTGACAAGGAAGAGAAAGTAATAATATGCTTATGCTGACTCTCGGCGGCCCCGAGCGTACTTCTTAGATCGTTAGAGTTACTATGTGAGCCTCAAAATTTTATTAAGATTATAAGTAGAAGAATTTTAAGCGTACCCTTACAAAAAAAAGCACTCCGATTTGTATCTAGCCTAAAACAAAACACGACATGCAAGGTTCCTAAAAAAGCTACTACACAAACAATGTAAACAGTTAAATTTAATAATCCAAATATAATATCCAATGTCCAATGTCCATATTACACCCAGAATTTGCAGAAAAGTAAAGTGGCCGGGCACCACTGACAACAAACTCGGATTCTAATCCTAAGAATGACGCAAGTGATTTTTGAACTGAGATATACTGTTCCTTTAATCTTTATTTCTTCGTCTTCTTTCTTCAATCTTCTCGTTCTGTCTTTTCTTCTTCTACGAGCTTCTCGAGTCCGCTGGGTTCTGGATATCCAAATGAAAAGAAACTCATCCCTAAGAGGGGTATTTTCTTTTCTATTTGGATATTGAATTATCCTAATTTGTCTTTCACAATAAAAGAGAATAATCCTTTAAGGTATATTCTCTTTTCTTCGGATTCCAAATTGAATGTGATATCCCATTTTCAAAATCACTTTCACAATTTTGACTCTTGATATATTATATTTACATTACATTTCATTTCACAGAAAGAGAAGAAAAATCTAGTCCGCCTGCAGGGTTATCCTAAGCAATTTATAATAAAAATCATCCCACGCAGTTATATATATATGCAATTGAATTTAAATTATTAAGCCACGCTCGGCCACACTCTTCTTCATTTGGGGGCTAAGCAGCTGAAGCACCTGTAGCATTTATTTAATATTAATTAATTAGCCCCCTTTTCATCTGCCCTGCACGAGTGTGGCCACCTGCAGAAAATTTCATGAACAAACAGATCGCTCCTAACCTACGGGTAATCTAATCGTCAAATCAAATCACATCACAAAGTGCAGTAAAAGTAAGTAGACAAACATACCAACAATTTTACATCCAATATGCAATGAAAGCCGAGAAAGCCCGTCACAATGCAGTAAGAAAATAAACACCGGCCTAACCTAAAACTAGAGTCGGTTGTCCTAGCAAACAAATCTAAGTGTGTGTAGTAAGCTGTGAGATTTTGATATGTCTTAGGTTAATTATTGGCTAAAGTTTTCTAATTGATTAAATTTTAATTTGAAAATATTCACTAATCCTAAGATAAAGTGTCACTAAGTTTTCTATGTTATATGTTTCTATCTTAAAGTGTGCATGCATCATAAATCTAAGTTTTCTAAGACTCAGTCCTTAATTTTTGTCCTTAAGTGTCACTACTGTTATATGGGGTGAAAAAATTGTTATTACTAACCCTTAAGATATTTCGTGCGTGTAAAGGGAATTTAAGGATCTAAAATAAAACAAAAGTAATCCTAATAAAATTGAAGTTACTACAGGGACCTAAAGGAAGGGTTCACGCACACCACATCAAGGGGCCCCTAAAGGTTTTCTAAGTTTAGAAATACTCACAATCACCGGGGGCTACGACCCGGTGGTTTCGCCCGTAGCACCTCTACCCGGTTGGATAGAGGCGACTGACGTCATTAGCTCCTTGTCCTTTTGTTCACTCGACCGGTACCGTTCCTCGCAGTTTATGCCAATAAAGAAAAGAAAACAGGGAAGCAGAGAGCAAGGGGCGAACTGCAGAGAGAGGGTGAGAGCCTTCGGAACCTGAGAGTTCCTTGCGGTTTTGTGCGAATAGAGACCGTGAGAATGGGGTGGAAGGCAGTTCGTGAATGAAAGCATGAGTGCTGGGCAGTTTTCCAAAATTAAGAGAGGGAGTTAGAGAGATCGTGAGGGAGGTTTTGTGTTAATCCAAGAGATGGAGTTTTTTTGTTTTACCGGCCAAGCCATCTCCTAAACCTTAATGCTTTAAATATATATATCAAATTACAATCCTACCCTTCCATTTATTTCAAAATTAAAGGTTTATATTAAAGCATGATTTAGAGAGGGATTTCAAAGGACTAAGATTGAAATAAATTTTTAGGGGACTTTAAATAAATGATTTTGGGTACATATATTTAAATCAAATTGATTTCAATTGATCGAGTCGATTTGAGTTCAGTTTGGAGTCGAATTAAAACTAGATTGAATGGATTTCGATTCGAGTTGAGTGATAGGTTTGAGTCCGTGCTATGTCATTAGGTGTCCACCTAAGGGAAATCCTACGGGTGCGACATCTACACTAGGCTACGAAAACCTAGGTACTAGAGTCGATTTCTGGGAAATGAACCTCGAATAATGAGGTCAACAACCCTTCATTTATCATATTCTTGGATGTTGAGCGTAGGCCTCATGCCAGTTGGCCTGGTCGAGCGTTGGACTGAATATGCTAGCTAGCTAGGACGATTTCACCATGAACAGACTATATATGTTCACCATACGTTTGGCAAGTTGTCTATCTTCAATTGTCATATTCTTATCTTAAAAATTTTAATATAGTTTGTTGTCTAATTATAACTACGTACAAGGCATTTAAACTTAAACTTCTAAATTAATATATAAAAAAAATTCATCTAAATAAATATACATAGAGAGAGAAAGAGAGAGAGAGATTTAGGTCAATTAAGATGACTCACACACACATCACATAAGCAATAATCGAATTCAAAATCTCTTAGTTGATAGCCAAAGGTCCCAACAAAGTGACCAAAATGAGCTGCATGCATACCTCGTCGTTAGGTTATACATTCTTTCTTCTTTGCTTTTGTAGATAAATAATTAGATGTCACTCTCTCGTCAAAACCAGACAACACAATCGTCAATGATATATAGTTCCATACGCATTAAATTCAGAGGGTGAAGGCTACCGTGCTCTTACTTGGCTCGTGCATGCTACCTGAATAATTGATCTACTTTAGCTAAATATAATATTAATGAGCTCAATAATTATAAAACTTGGTAATTAATTTTTTCTGAATATTTTATGTTAAAATAATAGGAAGAAATGGGACCACTTAAAACTTAATTGGAAAACGATCCCAAAAATTTTGACAGACGAGGTCAAGGCCTTGTGCGCAGATAACACTAGCTCCATTTAGCGATAATTATATTCATTTCAATTTATTGAATATTTATTTAACAACTGTATTAATTATTAATACTTATAAGCCATGCAAATTAACGTTACCTTGCAAATATATATATTAACTTTTTCGTTTTAGTGGGCAGGCTTTATTTTAATAGTAAATTTATCTTAGGAAGATAATTTCAGAGAGAAGATTTTAATGTTTTGGTGTCATGAGCTAATTAACTAGTTATTCCCCCCCAAAAAATATTAACTAGTTATAGCTGGCATTTTATTGTCGGAGCTTAAGAATGCATTGATGACTAAAAGAGCCAAATTAGGAATCATGATGAAATTTTTTTCTATTATGACCTTGTCAACAATCTAGGCTGTTAGGGGTCATCCATTATGCATGACATGCACATCATTGGTTTTTCGATCGTAAGGCTTGAGCTGGCCTGAGAAAAGGGTTACAAGTAGTGAGATTATTTTGAATTTATCATCCACCATTATAATAGCTAGTTGAGTTGTTATTAGTTGGCTAATTGACTGAAGAGGGCTCAAGGAGGACTAGACATTGAAATATATGCTTCAAGTTAGCCTGAATTGGATTTAATGAGATAAAATGAACTTGGGAGACCCACCTAGGGTTTATGTTTAGAGGTTTGACATACTTTGTCTAACCCAAATGAGTTGTATCACCTAAGGGGACTAGGTTAGGATCTTAAAAAGTGACATGCAAAGTTTGTAAACGTCTTGACTGAATTTATTAGCTTTTGTTCAAGTGAACCCAAGGTTGGTCACTTAACCCATTTTTTAAAACAAACTTTGATCATTATCAAGAGGTTTAACTATAGGTTAAGTATTTAGTCTAAGGGTTCTTAAAATAGGTTAAAACTATTTATAAGTAATGCAAACGTCAGTAGGTTTTGATTGGTTATTGGATTTGGATTTAAGTATTTATGGTTTAGGGATATCTTTGGTCAAACCTAATTTGACCAATTGTCAATAAGGTTAATTAGGGATCCTTGTCCAATGGGTTGGGTCAAGGTCAAACCTTGGGCTCTTAAGGTAGATTCTTAGTTCATAGGCCACCAAGTTTTAGAGTCATATGGCTTAGGTTAAATTAGTTATTTTAGAATTTTAGGACTTTTATATTTGACCTATGGTTAACTAATGGGTTCCACTACCTATCTCAAGTAAATAGGGGGTGCAATAAGGTTGTTAAGTATCTTTAGTCAAGTATAGGGTTAACTAGGCCATTTATTCTTAATCAAATTAATTTTCTCAATGGCATAGTCAATTAATTCATAACCCATCAATGTCCTCTCACCTACCTCAAACTTAGACAAATGAGCCATACATCTCCTACCATATAATGACATACCAATACCTGAATGAAAATTATTATAATAAGCAAGCTTACACAAAGGGATATGGTGCTTGCAGCTCACTCTATAATTAAGTGCACATAATCTTAATAAAACCTTAAGCATCTCTATGATGCTTTTAGACTAGCCATCATTTTGTGGGTGAAAAGATGTATATAAATTTAACTTAGTTCCTATTCCTTTTTGAATGCCTCTCCATAACCTAGAAGTGAATCTACCATCACCACAGGAAAATCACGTATTATCGGCGGATTTTTTCCGGTAGAAAATCATTATTTTTCGGCAGATTTCTAGCGAAAATGTTTTCACCAGTAAAACGAGAAAATAAACGCTGGAAAATTTTTCTAGCGGAATTTGGCTGCCAGAAAATTGTCCGACGGCTGTCTGGCAGAAAAATTCCACCTGAATAAAGAAAAAAGCTGAAAATGTAGGCCCGAACTCGCCTCTTGCATTGCCACCCGCTCCCGCCAGCCCGATTCCGAAACCGCTACCACCATCCCAAACCCGCGCCTCCTGCTAGCTAGCGAGCCTGCTAGTCAAGACCCGTGGCTCCCGCCAGCCCGAACTTGCCCGCATGAGCCGCGAGTCAGCCTGAACCCACCTGACCCGCGGCTACCTACGCGTCCATGCCTGGATTCAAACCCCCAACCTGTTGGAATAACTTCATGGAGCCTTTCACTTTGCTGTAGTGCAAAATGTATAAACAACATATATATTTTATATTTAAATATTATTAGCAATATTAAAATTTAAAATAAATAAAAAATATATATCTCAAAGTTTATAAATAAGACATTAAATTAATAATTACATAAAATAAGTTATAAAATCAATATATAATTAATTAGTAATTTAACAACTTATTTTAATTATTTAATTAAGACAAGTTATTAAAATAATAATTAATTAAAATAAGCTATTAAGTTAATAATTAATTAAAATAAATTATTAAATTAATAATTAATTAAAATGTGCTATAAAATTATTAATTATTTAAATAAAAAATATATATTTATTTTAGAAATTATTAAAATGTGCCGAGAAATTCATCTGAAAGTCTGTCGAAAAATCTACAAAAAAATGTAAGAAATATTTCATTGTAATTTGTCAAAAATTCACCGAAAAATTCGTCGGAAATCAGTATGTCGGAAAGCCATCGAGAATTTCGCCGGTAATAGTCTATTTTCCTATAGTGCATCATGATTAAAAATAATAGCATTTAATATATGATTGTTGCATCCAGGAGTATTCGCGGCGGTAGAGAAATATAAAGTTTATCATCTTAGCGTTGTACGAAAATTTGGCACGCAATTAGATAAGAGAGAGGGTCTAGTATTTATGAGACACCAAGATTTTTACGTGGAAAACCCCTGAAAAGAGAGAAAAACCACTGGGCCTAGCCCAGTTTGAATGAATCCACTAGTATTGCAGTCGATTACAAATGAGGCCCTTCCTTGGGAGAAGGTCTTAGCTTGATGTACATTTTATAGAGTACATTACATGATATGAATACAAAGAATCACTATTGACATGTTCGTTTGGTCGGGAGGACCGTAGTCGGCGGGCGATGGAGGTCAGAAGGCTTGTAATCGGTGGGCGACGTAAGTCAGGAGGACTGTAGTCGGCTGGCGACTGAGGTCAGAAGGACTGTAGTCGGCGGGCGACGTAAGTCAGGATGATCGTAGTCGGCGGGCGACATAAGTCAGAAGGACCATAGTTGGCGGGCGACATAAGTCAGGAGGACCGTAGTCGGCTGGCGACGGAGGTCGGAAGGACTGTAGTCGGCGGGCGACGTAAGTCAGGAGGACCGTAGTCGGTGGGCGTCATAAGTCAGAAGGACCACAATCGGCGGGCGACATAAGTCAAGTGGACCGTAGTCGGCTGGCGATGGAGGTCAGAAGGACAGTTGCCTTGCGAGGGAGGCTGGAAGGACTGTGTCTGACGATGAAGGTTAGAAGGACGACATCAGGTAGAAGTCCAACAATGGAAAGAAATCCATATTCGATTATACGGCCAGCAAAAGTCCGATAACTGGTAGAAGTCCGGCATCAGGTAGAAACTTGGCGAAGAGTGAAGGTCAGGTGTTGGGTAGAAGTCTGATGTATGTTGGTGGACGAGCTAGGAGAACTCCGGCATCACTTGGGCGGAGTTTCGGCGTCAAGAGGGAACTCTGTCGTTAATTGAGAAGAATTTCCACATTCCATAGAAGTTGGGCAGAATTCTAGCGTTCTCCTAAATATCCGACAGAGTTTCGGCATATTCAGGCGGCGGGAAGAGCTCCGGCGGCGGTCAAGGAGGAGAAGATTCTCCTTTTCCCCTTTCTCTTCTTCTTCCCTTCTTCTTCTCTCTATTCACTTGAGTCCCCTTTGTATAGAATGAGGGCTCTATTTATAGTTTTTCGGGAGTGGCATGGCTTGTAAATAGGTGTGAGATCAGGGGCGATAGGGAGTGGTCGAATGGACGGTTGATGTTGAACCCTTCAATCATGTACCGTTCGTTGGACATTTGAAGGCCTTAGTGATGTTGAAATTCATCGATATTGGGGTCGTTGGATTCGTGTCGTTGAGCCGTTCGATTTGAGTATAATCTCGTTAAAATCGGAGACCGTTTGGTAACTCAAATTGTGGTTTGAACCTTCCAACAGCGCTTCGGGTCCTTAATTTGGACCCATTTGGACTCAGATTGGGTTGAATTTGGTGTCATTGGGTTCGTATTTCTGAGACGCTCAGTTTGACTATAAGTTTGCTAAAATCGGAGTTCAGATGATCCCAGATTTAATTTTTGAAATTTTCAGCTAGCTTTTTGCCCGAGATTCGTGCCCGATCAAGATAATTTTTGCATGGCGTATCAATGATGTAGTCTAACAATCTCATCCACATGCTACTCTACAAATCTCTATATTGAATCAACCTACCTTATACAAATAAATGTTTCGAATTTATCTATCAATCGTCCACAACACATAATAAATTATGACCATTTCTAAACCTTAACAATCATATAAAAAAATCCATCATAACTTCCTCTTTTTTTCACTCAAGAAAAAGCAAATATTGTAGCAAACCATTAGTTTTCTGATACATTGATTTCGACATCTATTAAGTCTCGTATCTTTAAACAAAATCTAAAAAAACATACTTTAAGTTGGGCCTCCAAAACATAAAATTTTGATCATTATCCATATTACTACTCTCTAGGTGAGTTGTGTATCATGATTAATGAGCCGCATGTATTATCCTCTCATCCTACCACCACTAGAAGGAAGCTAAAGTTGACCCCACAAGTCAATATGCGATGATCATCCACATGTATCTTTGCTCTCCTTCTAGACTAAATCATGTCAAGTAATCTTACATGCTCATCATTTAAGCTCTAGTCCTCCTTAATCCTCTCCTTAAAAGAAAGTTGAATAATAATCTACTAATGAACTATTATATCTATGTCAAATAGACACACAACAGTAAAGTGTAAATTTTATATTGTTTCTTACTTTTAAATTTAGTATGTTGGTTGATGTTGTACATGAAATATTCAAGAAATGAGAAAAAAAAAAATTATTAGTGTTGAAGTTGTGCCTCAATGCTCCAAATACTAGCGTCGCGTCATCTACAATGCCTTGGTGTTAGATAAGGGAACCTACCACAAAACTTAATATATGCAAAAAAATAACTTGTATGCTAGAATAACATTATATAAAAAATAAAGCACGCTTAATGTAAATTAACATGATATTTATCTCATGTGCTGTAACTATAAAATTAAAGTCAATACAAAAATATTGTCAAAAGTAGGTACATATAAAAAATTATAATATAATCATTTATTTAAACATGTTTTCAAAATAAAATAGCATGATAGAAAATAATATTTAGCATTTCATTTTAGAGCATTCCATACTTTTCACTATACCTCTTATAAGCAAACCAATTCATAACAGGTTTTATAGTAGGTTCCCTTATACCTATACTTGTTTATATTTCCCTTTGTCCTTTATGTCTCCACTTCCCCTTATGCCTCAACTTTTTTAAATCACATATGTTCAAGTTTATCATGCACATAAATGGATAATCATGTATTTGCATTGGGTCTTATACCTCTACTTGAATGCACATAAAGTATCAAAAATAAGTCACATGTATTTTTTCATTTCTCTCCCTTTTCACATATTTTTAGTACATAAGCATAAAAATATCTGCACTTTCAACAATTATGAATAGTATCCCAATATATTATAGAAATATGTAAAAAATTGCATGTATGAATAACTTTTTAGGGTTTATAGGGGAAAATTTGCGTATATGAGTAAACATTCACAATTTATCAAATCATTCATATAAAATATATATGCTAATATAATCAAAATATTTTGCTCTTTGACATACTAAAAGTTAGGTTGTGTAAAATTAAAATCTTTTTAGACCTAAATTTGAATAAAATATGACCAAAAAAGTTGAAATATAAAGTATGGCTGTGGTAGCTAGCCTACATCCATCTAAAGTATTTCCTTAACTGGCCCGACAAATGAAATTAGCTCTAAGACCTCTTAATCATGATTTTCTCCCTCCTTTCATTTTTTCTTTTTTCACTGCTAAAATAACTCATGGTCAAATAAAAAAGCCAAATGGCAAGATTTTAAAATTTGAAGATTAAACAAATTAAAAGAATAAAGATAAAGATAAGGGTATAAAACAATTGTGAAATTAATTCAATTCTATTTATAAAATGTAGGTAAATCTCTCATAAAAAAAATATGTAGGTCCAATAATGATGAGAAAATAGTCAATAAATACTACAACATGCTTAGAACACTTTGGTGAAAATATTTTGCTAAATAGGCACCAAATAGTTCTAGAAACTCTAATATTATGAAGATGTGATTTTCCTTAAGCATGACAAATCCAATAAGAAACCTCTTGTTTTCATATCCACAATATTTATAAAAAAGGTTAAAATTATTTTAAATAAACTATTAAGTGCTCTATAGTATGGTGAAGATAGTTTGTAAATCGGATAAAAAATGCATCCAAAAATTTTAATTGAGTACCCAAAGGTCAATTTCAACATATCAATTTCTCTCCAAACCAAACAAAAAAAACACATGTCATATAAATTAAGCATTGAAAGATTTTAAAAAATGTAAAAAAAAAGTAGATGTTCTAAAAAACAAGTGATTCGTATCAAATTCAAATTAGGTTATTAGATGTAGTTTAATATCTTAGAAGCAAGCATTATAAGGAAGGTTGTGAATTACATATAACTATAGTTAGCATTAAGAAAATATAAATTTATTAAAGTGCATTAAGAAATTTTATTTAATCTAGATAAATACATATAGCATTAAGAAAATCTAATTTAATTTCATAATAGCACTAGGGAATATTTTATATATTCCTTCCTTTTTTGGTTGTGGATCAAATAATTTGATCACTAACTCATGATCAATTCTCTAATTTTTCTCTATAAATTGCATGATTTCAATTTTGTTAGATTCAAGAAGTTAAAGATCGAGTTTTAATCGTAGTTAAAAATCTCAGCTTATTGTGGCATAGTATAATTCATACTCTATAGCACCTAAGGCCATCAATGGGTTAACATTCATACTTTCACGAGTCATAAGACTTAATGAAATATATCCCACACCACACATGATAGTTTGGAAATACCCTAGTCTAAATTTTCTTAAGGTGATTAAAGTAGCACCTTGGGATGGCCAACCCTTGAATCCAAGCTTAAGCTTACTACCATTACACTTATGAAAATATTTAAGAGAAAGAAAAAGGCATTTAATAATTTGTTTAGGATGTTAGGAGGATGAGAGAATCCAATCCATAAAATTTCCCTAACTAATTCTTTTCATAACCCATTAGTCAAGCTCCTCCATGTTTATACATAAATGATTCTTTGGTTTAGCTACCAGCATTCCTTATAAAGCCAAATGGATGGTTAGGAAGCTGCCAGAGGTAGGAATAAAATATTAGTAGAGACTTGGTGTTTCAAGAAATCTAAATCCATGCTAATAATTTTCATCCTCTCATACCATGGTTTTAACCATGGTTAGCCATAGGTTGCATGGCTTTAGAAGAGGTAATTCCAACTTAGTGAGGTGTTATCCTATTCATATATTTAATGGATTTTTTTTCCATTTAGTTAGGAGTTAGCAAGGGTCCAAATTAGATTAATTCAATTTAGGTCCTACATGGTTTGATTGACGTGTTTGATGAAATTGACCAACTTGAATGCGCCTAATTGATTGAACAAAGCTAAGTTTTACTTTCTAACATACTTGTTAAAATTCACTCTCAATTGTATAGTTGATTTGTCCATGTGGTTAGGTTAAACTACTTTGGAGTGTTTATATCTCTATTTGATTCCTAAGAAACAAATTGGGTTAATTTAGCTAATTAACTTCCTTAAAGTGGTCAAACTTGGTCATATCCAACCATAAAGCTCTCCTTTATACTCTTATATGTAGTCACTAGAATGGTTTTTTGTTGGTTTGTCCAAATTGTTAGAGAAAAAAAATATTGAAAAATGAAAGTACCTTATATTGACAACTAACTCTTTTAACTAAGTTTGTTCAAATCATTAGTTAAATTGTATTAAATAGATTTGGGTCATGTTTAAAATATCCTCAAGAGCCTCCATGTCCACAATTTTAATTTATCATGGTGTTTAAGAAGATTTTGATCTATTTGACCTATTTACACCCATATGTGTTAACTTCCATTAAATGAGCACAATCATCTTATCAATGGGTCCAAAATTTGAAAGAGCTATTAACAGACAAGGAATATATTATTAATAGTTTATGATCCACTAGATAGAACTTTAAATAATTATAAATTTATTTGGGTCAAGGCAAATGAGCTTAACTTGGCTTCCCATGGTCAAGTAGTTGACCCTGAAGAAGTCAAAGGGTCATAAAGGCTTAATTTTGTTCAAAATACTTAAGAACACTCTAAAAACTTTTAATCCAACTAGTGGTCCAAATCTATTGCATCCTTCTCTGTAATGTGTTAACTTTATCAATAATGACCATAAAATTTGAATAAATTCACATAATTAAATGCATGATTGAATGAGAAAATGATACATAATATAATTTGTAATTATATCACTTGTGTATATTGAGGTTGAGTTTTAAAAAAAATTAACTTTAAACGGAATAATAATTGATCAAAAGTTTATGTTATGGTTGCATCTAGTTTAGGGAATCCTATCAATCTATAATTTATTTCTATTCAATCCATTTTATTGTTGAGATTTTAATATAACCCGTGTTGAATTAAGTAAAGATCCTACAAAATGACTTAGGATTATGAGGATAGACTTTATGTAGGAATAATGCTTAATGCCATAGCAAATGGCTAGGAATGTAAGCAAAAGAGTGATCCATTCATTTTTTTTAAGGATGAACTTGACTTAGAGTAATACTAACACTTTTTGTGCTAGTACTAAATTAAAATCATAAAATATTCCATTTGATGGATTTTTTGTATTTCCCTGTATCATAAACCACTCTTTTCAGCTTATTCAATTGTTTTTATTGTGAAACTCATTTTGGTTATATGCATGTAGCATTTGATGATTGTTACGTTCATTGATAATATTTTAAAGTTTTTTTTTATTACAAATTAAGAGATCAATTTGGACTCATCTATATCCAAATTAGATGATTTTAGGTGTTGTTTGGCTCATCTTATCAAAATATTTATTCAAGTATAAGTTTGCTAAAATAAGAGCACATTTGGTCATTGATTTAATTTGTCATCAAGATTCATTCTTGATTGTGTGGACTTTCTATTTAAATAATATTTTTGTTCTATTATAAATCTTCATAATCTATAGTGTCTAAAATATAATTGAGTCACACATTAAACATCCTGATTTAGAATTGTAATTACAAAAAAAAGAGGAGAATCTCTCCCTAGAGCGGGCTTGTCAAAATTTTAGTCTAAAATATTAAAAAAAATATATTACATAGATAAAAATGCTCGAATAGGCCTATTCATGCTTAGAGTGGGCTTAGCCAGTAGGTTGGTCAGTGGGTTAGCTAACTATCACTAATATGATGGCATAGTACTACGTAAACTACTGTCATCTTTTAACCACATTAATAGAAGGTAATATATCTTTTTATATAAGAAACATACTTTATTTTATTTAATTTTTTTCTTTTAATAAACAAACAAAAAAGGTTTATATATTCCTGGATTGGCAAAAATTATTAAAAGTATTACAAAATTTTAAAGAAAAAGTTAAACTATTTAATATATTAGTAACACTTCTTCGACCCTTTAGCAAAACCTCCTCCCAAACCTCAAGCAACTTTTTAAGGTTCAACACTCTTTTCGTGATCCCCAGCTAGCAAATTATAGGATTTTAATATTCTCATCTACAATATTGGAGTTCATGTTCTTACTTCCTATGGTTGTTTCTTCAGTTGGTATTACGTAGTAGCGATAATCATATCCATATCAAGTTGGATTGAGTTTTAGTTAATGATCTATGGCTATATACTTTTCCTACCACTTTCTATAAAATTTACAACCCTAATTGTTTGAATAATTCTCCCCTTGTGCTCCTCAGTAACACTCCCATAATAATAACTATAGGTTTCTTTTTAATAATTATTAGGCTAAGTAGGCTGGCTTCTTGGAAGCCCTTATCTCTATTTTTAACTTAACTTCAATGGTAGCCTAATTTCTACTTTATATTTTAAGCTTTCTTCTCTTAAAAGCCAAACAAAATTTGTAAGTTGGATCTCATCCAACTACTTTTTTATTGTATTGGAAGATTTAAAGCCAAACAATACACTTTTCTTCAACACCTTCAAAGTAATCCTCTTGATGTCATTAGTGAGAAAAATATATTTTTACCAAATTTGACATCTTCAGGGACTATGAGTTATCTTCCTCAAAAGGGTTATCCTAGTTCTTTTATTTCATGAATTAAAGGTTGCATACATGATTTTTATTTCTTTATATGCAATAATATAGCCCTTGAGGGCTTCTTCAACTCCTCCTATGGCTTAAGGCAAGGCTATCCTCACTCCCATTACTTATTTAATATTATCATGGATGCTTTATCTAATCTATTTGAAGTTGATGTCTCTGATACAAATTTGAGATTATTACCGTTGGGGATATCCACCTCTCCCATCAAGTTTACACAGACAACCTACTTGTGTTTGGAAATTCCAACCCTCATAATGAAGAACTTTTGAATTCATCCTTAATCATTTTGCACTTCAACTGGGCTTTAGGTTAACCATGCTAAGTTTTCCATTCTATTTTTAAAAAACACAAGTGCAACCAATTACATTTGTAATATTCATAATATTAATATAGCTAGCAATTCCATTCAATATCATAGGCTATATGTATCAATTAAAGACTCATCTTCTAAGATTTTCAACCAGTTATGCAAAAAATATCTACCTCAATTGATGGCTAGAAGGCTAGAACTTTGTCCTTTACTGGTAAAATTCAATACTTCTTGTTCATTATTTATAATACTTTAGCTTACTTGATTTTGGTGGTCCATTTTACCTAAGACTGACCTATTGTAAATTCATAAACAAGGTTTTCCCTCATTTCTTAAATTATGGTTATATATAGTTTTTAAAAAGTTACATACCATTTCCTGGAAATCTACTTGCCGTCGTAGAACTCTTGGTGGTCTCCAGCTCCCAGCCATCCAAGTTCTTTACCATGGCTTCCACTAGTGCCTTATATTTTTTTTTTTTAAGAAAATGCATAAAATTGCATTAATAAAGAAAAAAGCAACAAACTAAAGCAACAAACTAAGGACTCACCATACTAGATTCCTCCTTTAATATAGACATAAAGAGAGGAGGAATCTTATCTATGGTAACATCTTCCCAAATAAAAGAACTCATAATCCCATAGTTAGCACATAAATCCACTAACTTATTACATCTTCTATCAACATAATTAAAAATAATTTGAAGAAACCCATCAAAATTTTGAATGTTACCATAATTTGAGGATTGTTTTGTATCTTGTAAGAACCTCATCACATTAGCATTGTCTCCTTCAATAATAATGCCCTTATATTTGAACATCCAATCCTTGATCACTTCCTTGATTGATTGAGTAGCAAGCAGCTTTATAGTAGAAATATCCCAATGAACATATGGTTTGCCAAAGGCCAATAGAAATCTACCTTGGTGATAACGTACCACACCTACAGTTCTAGCTTTATAAGAAGGTAGAAGGGAAGCATCCACATTGACTTTAAGCCAATCGGGTGGAGGGGGATGCCAATAGATATTGGACAGCCTTGAAGGCTGGTTAGCATCCCATTTACCCAAGAAATTAATAGATCTTTGAGCCATAGTTGAAGAATAGCTCACAGCATTAGCACCAATAATCATGGAATTGTCTTCTTTACCTTTATGAATCAAATTATTCCTAGATTTCCAAGTAAACAAAACCACATTGCAATAAAGATTAACCATGAATGAGCATTGATTAGACAACCAGTTGATGTATTCCAACAATGAATCAAAAGCAAGAATATGAAAGCCCCACTTTTCAATTTGAAGAAAAACTTCCTTCAGCTTTTTGCATCTAGCCGCAACATGATTTAAGTCTTCATCTTCTAAACAATCTCTCGGATAAAGACAACAATTAAGCAATCTTTTATATACTAGCAGCTTCTTAGTGGGAATGGCATCATTGAAAATCCTCCACCAAAAAGTCTCCACCCTTGGATTCAACTTTGCTTTCTTAATCCAGCTCCAATATTTTTTGCTGCCTGTTAGATTAACAGATTTTTCAAATATTATAGCAGAAGTTGATTTACCACTCAGTTGATGCATTAATTCCCTCTTGTCTTCCAATGAATCAGTATTAATCTTAATATGAGAAATTAAGTTAAAAAGATCAGTACCCATGAGGTTTCCAATAGCATCCGCATTCCATCTACCATCAGTGATTAAATTTGAAACCAAAAAATTGCTATCATCATATGGAATAACAAAAGTTGGCCATTTGTTTAAACTCTTGTCTAAGAATCCATGTGTCATTGAAAACATCAATGTTAACCCCATTAACAACATTCCATCTAATAATTGGTTTAAGAGACTTACCTCCATCAGATAAGATCTTCCATGAGGAAGATCCCGTCATCCTTGAAACTCCTTCATCCAGAACACTTCCATATTTCGAAAAAAGAATTTCATGTAACAAAGAGTCCTTGTCTTCCATGTATCTCCAAGCCAATTTTGCTCTCAGGGGTTCAACAATACTAGAGCAAGAGTGAAGCCCTCTTCCTTCACATGCCATTGGTAAACACATTAAGTTCCAATTGGCATAATGAATACCATTTCTTCCATTAGATTTATTCCATATAAAATTTTTGCAAATTTTATCAATTTCATCAAGCACACTCTTAGGAACTAAGGAGTTAGTACAATGGAATATGGTGAATGATAAAAGAATTGTTTTAGCCAACAAGATCTTCCCTGCTAATGAAATAAGCCTTCCTCCCCAAATGTTTGTCATCTTCAATGCTTTAAACAATTATAAATTGGAAATCTTCTTTAGATAGTATTCTAGTGGCTAACTTTATTCCAAGATAAGTCAATTCATTTGCTATCTTGAATCCCATGATTCAAGAAATAGATTTCTTCAACCTTCTATTAACCATCTTCCCAAATATCATGCTAGATTTGTTGAATTTGATACAAAGACCAGACCATCCACATAATTTCTTCAAAACAGATTTTACTTCCTCAATCATCTTAACTTTTATTTCCAAGAATATGATCACATCATCCGCATACAACAAATGAGAAAGTCTTGGACCCTTAGAGCACAACCAAATTCCAATATTGTCTTCTCTTTGTTTCAATGCATTTGAAAGAAGTAGAGAACATAGTATATAAAGAAAAGGGGACAAGGGACAACCTCTAAAGCCACTCTTTCCTTCAATCCAATTAGAAAGATTGCCATTGATAAGGATTGAAAATTTTGAATATTGAATACATTCCAAAATAAGACTTGAGAATTTGGAAGGAAAACCAAAATACTTCAAGGCTTTCCTTAAGGTAGGCCAACCCATAGAATCAAAGGCTTGTTCCATATCTATTTTGAAAGCAACCAATCCTTTAAAAGATTGAGAATGTTTAAATTTATCCATAACCTCTTGGGCAATAAGCACTTGATCTTATAGAGATCTACCTTTCAAAAACACAGCTTGTTCTTCAGATATTAATTTAGGGAGGAAAGAAGACATTCTGTTCATTAATACTTTTGCCACTACTTTATAGACCATTTTACATAAGCTAATTGGTCTAAAGTTGGAAGGTACCAAAGGATTAGAGAGTTTAGGAATAAGTACTATAATGGTTTCCTTCCAATTAGAATCCATAACAGATGACTCCAAAAAAGCATTTATAGCATTCCAAAAGTCATTCTTAATAATATCCCAATAATCTTTTAAAAAGGAGAAGGTAATACCATCATTACCTGGGGATATATTATTGCCACTGTGCATGATCACATCCTCAACTTCTTTTAACAGGAAAGCTTTATCCAGAAAAAATCTGTCTTCATCATCAAGAGACTTCCACGGATTAGGCCAATTTTCCAAATTGCATTCTCTATTCCTCCATTTCTCTTTAAAGTAATTGATCAACACTTTTGCAATACATTGCTGATCCTCCACAATCACTCCATTATCATTTTTAATTTTTGTAATAAAATTTGAGTTCCTTCTAACGGAAGCAAAAGTTTGGAAAAATTTGGAATTACGACCTCCTTCCATCATCCACTTAACCTTTGCTCTTTGTCTCCACCAAGTCTCCAATCTAGCAAGAGTAGAATTAAGCTCTTCCACTTTAACTTTGAGAACCCAACAATCATGTTCCGAGAGAAATCCATATTCCGCCTCCTTCATTTGTAAATCTTTAATTTGTTTCAGAAGATCTCCTTTCAAAGAGATTAATCATTTCATTTTTGCTTTACTCCAATAGATTAAAGCCTTTAAAGTCTTCTTCATCTTTGTATTAAGAATTTTAGAAAAGTTACCTTCACATCTTCTATTCCATATGCTTTTAACCACAGCAGCCGAGGCCTTGGTAGAAGCCCAAATGTCTTCAAACCTCAAAACTTTCTTAGAAGCATGATGATTCATGAAATTTAGGAGGATTGGACAATGCTCTGAGGCCACAGGAGCCAAATGTCTAACCACAAACATATTAGAAGAGTTCAAAGCAACTGAGTTTAAAAGGCATCTATAAAGCCTCTCAAGAATTCGATCAACTCCAATTTGGTTGTTGCACCAAGTAAATTTTGGTCCCACATAACCAATTTCATGAAAATCATGACTTGATAAAAAATTCTTCATCTCTTTAGGTCCAATGGAAAACTTAAATATTTTCCCTCCTCTCTTGTCTTCTTTAGAAAGAATACAATTGAAGTCACCTCCTATCACCATATTCAATTCCTTGGAGGAATGAATTCCCAATATTTCCCAAAGACTTCTTCTTCTATAAGCATCCTTGTTACCATAGATAGTGGCAATCCTCCATTTGCCTTTGTTTGGTACCTCCAAATCTCCAACAATAAGCTGAGAAGAAGCCTACTACAAATGAAATCCAACAAAATTTGATTTCCACAACACAAGAATTCCTCATGATATGCCTTCAGAAGGAACTTGAACAAAATCCCATTTACTTCCAATAAGATGATCAACATCCTTCCTATCAAAATAAGAAATTTTAGTCTCTAAAAGACCAATGAAGAACACCCCTTGCTCCTTAACCACCTCCTTTAAGTATAGAGAAGCCCTCCTTTTTCTAGCTCCTCTACAATTTCAAAATAAAATTGAAGAATTCATAGATTAAGAGGGGAGGAAGTCCTCGCCTTATAATCTACCTTGTCTTTATAAACATCATCTATTCTTCTTTTCCTTAGCACCAAATTAATAGGCCCCAAGTTTTTCAGTTGTTTAGAACCCCTCTTCTTAACATTGGAAGAAATATCTTCCTTGAATTCAATGTTTTTCTTCATATCCTTGATAACAGTCTTGATAACTTTTTCTTCAGTTGTATTTAAAATAACCATTTCTTCCACCACATTGGCAGATTCATCTTTATTAGAAACAATCTCTCCATCTTCCACCAACTCATCTAATATACTAAATTTGTTAGAATTAGCAATATTAGAAGATAAGGATGGCATACCCTTCTCTGTAGGAGCAGAATTTGAAATTTCAGGAGTATTTTGAACCGGCAGCTTCTCAGCAGTAGTGACTTCTTCAGGGATTTTGTTCTGTAAATCAGTTGCCTTCACCAAAGATTCATTCTCAGCAGTCATAAGAATTTGACTTGGATCAATAGTATTTCTACCAGAATTTTTATTTACCCATTGTTCTTTGATCTGTGGGACAACTTTCTTAAAATAATAATTCTTGAATTTTCCTCTTCCATAGTTGACTTGCAACCAAGGCCCATAACCATTTTGAGAAACATAGCGGTTATATCATCTGATGTGGACTTCATAACAGGAAGTCCAGTTTCCACTGGAATGGAAGATTCCATAGCTTTATTCTGAAGAGAGCCCTCCTTCAAACCATTTTCTAGGCATCAATTCTTCAAGTGACCGATTTTTCCACAAGTAAAGCAA
This sequence comes from Dendrobium nobile, assembly GCA_022539455.1. NCBI lineage: Eukaryota > Viridiplantae > Streptophyta > Magnoliopsida > Asparagales > Orchidaceae > Dendrobium > Dendrobium nobile. The sequence goes on along the minus strand of CM039722.1, from coordinate 2,699,538 downwards.
AGATTAGGTAACCTTTCATATTCAATTTTCTGAAAGAACCTTCCACTGCTACCTTCCACCCAAACTCCAAGAGGTAATTGTGTGTCCAAATTGATACAGACACACACCCTACCGAACTCCCTTCTCCCTCATTGGAACATGTTTCCATCAATCAAATAAGGCTTGCCAATCATAGAAGCAATTCTACAAATGTTGATTTCATCACAACATTGTAAAGGAAGGTTAGGCATCCTAATCCAGATAGGAGCCGATAAACCTTTTAAGGAAGAAGGAGAGAAGCTAGGTGTCCACCTATCCATCCCAATAATCTTTCCATTGACAAACCAAGACCCATTTGAAAATACAGCTTCCAGAGTTGATTTTTCATGAAATGAGCAAAGAACCCAATCCAATCCAAGCAAAGTGAGATGAAATTTCCCAAAAGGGGACCATTGCCTTTTTAATTCAGTGCTTACCACAGGAAATGGAACATTGCTTCCAAAAACTCTTATAACCAGTGAATTTTGAAGCTTCCTAGAGTTCTCTAATTCATTCTACATATGCAAATTCACAGCTGAACCATCTTCCGAAAGAAATTCTCCAAGGTCCAGGTTATGAACCTTAATGTGACCCTTCTTGCTCCACACATTTTGCTAGGAAGATGGCATAGGCCTAGCATTAATCACTTCCATAGAATCCTTACACATTTCCAAATCTCATGGGTTACATTCATGGACTCTAATTAAATAAGGGTCATTCAGCATGACATTTCCAGAACTTCCTGCCGCTGATTCTTCAACAGAACATCCTACAGGAAGATTAGTTCCTTGCATACTTGAATTGTTTCCTCTGATTTTTTCATCAGCAGCTCCTTGCAGAACAGAAGGTTTCTCTATCTCCATATTATTCTCTCCATTGATTTTCACACCCTTCATTCCATACAGCAGAACATCTTCGTTTTTTCCTTAAGACAGGAAAATTTTCATTATTCAAATGAAATTAAAAGAGTCATCAACCATCAAATCTTTTCCTTTGCCGATGACATCTGGAATTATCTTAGATGAACCTAACAGTCCACCCTCATTAATAATTAACAGCATACCAGATCTGATTTTCTGTTTCGATGATTGAACAAAACCAGGTTTACCATCTCCGAGCGCCGGCGAGGATGAAGAGAAAACCTTTCCCGGTACGAGCGAATCTCCATTAGGTAGCCGACGAACATCCATAGAACCACCAGCCGGAGTGCCGGCGAGTCTCTGACGACATCCAATCCTGCGGGAATCCCGCAGAATTGAATATTTGAATTTCAACGATCAAAACTCGAATTTCCTCAGAGCCTCTCTCTCTAGCTTTCTCTCTCTCTAGCTTATTCGATGATTGAATATTCCTTTTCCTCAGGGAAGTGGTTGTTTGATTAACTACTGCCTTATATGGCAACTTCATAATGGGGCTGTTTGCTTAAGGATTGGTGTTAACAAAAATACTTCTCTCTGTGGAAAACGCTGCCTAAAAAGGCTTCAAAATATTGGAAACTTCTATGTAAAATTGCAAACAAAATCAGAAACCATGTCTCTCTTCTTGCCAGAGATAACCTTTCCCTTATTTGGGATTCCTACTATAATGGAAATTCATTATTTGAGCTTATGGGCACAAGGGATTTGGTTTTGAAAATGAGGGATTTTCTCGCTCTTCCTAATACTTCCATTTTAACAATTCATGGCTGGGGCATTTCCCAATATTTTGCCTCACTTTAAAAAAGTTATTTCAAATCTGGCCATCTCCAATGACAAATCTTCTAGTATCCGTTGACTTGGGAATGAGAACCCATCATTCAAGATCTTATTTGGGATCCCTGCATGCTCCTAGGTCTCATGGTATAAGTTCATATGGCATAAGCATTTCGCTCTCCGATTCTCTTCATAAGTTCATATGGCATAAGCATTTCGCTTTCAGCTGTTTGCTTCAAAATAATAAAAAAAAATGAATAGACTTTTGGCCACAAGGATGGTCCTCATGGCAACCAGAGGTCCTCATTAGCTGATTGCTTCTTCATGGCTGTTTAATTAGTCTTGTTTTGCGTATTTTTAGTCCGCTCAGCTGCTTGATTTGCTTCTTCTTCCTGAAGATGCCCTTTGCATTTTATAAGCTGCCTAATGTGACGCTTGCTCCTTTTTTTTGTTACATTTCTGCTTCAACTTATTTCATTCTAAGCCTTAGCTGTAAGTTTTTTTTTTTTTTTTTTAATCTTTTGGATGTATATATTTCATATAGTTAATGAAATGGGCTCTGCACTTAATTTTTCTAAATAAAAAAAAGAAACATTGAAATATTGCAAGCCCCAAAATTAAGCAGCATTCTTTAAAAGTTAACGTGAGGTGAATAAAAAAATTTAATTGTGCAAAATATACAAAACTTTCAATAAATGTCTTCATGAAGCACAATCTAGCTATTTTTTTATGGTAAGAAATAAAATAGGGAAAAAAAAAATGAAAGAGTTACGAATATCATAATTCTACATGATCAGATTTATTCTTTAATGATAGTGCCATAGCTGCAAGTATTTAAATTGTTGATAACAAATGATTCTCATATTTATTTATATCGAATAAACAACACAACTTAGTTAAAAGTCTTTGATTTTATAAAAGAAAATATTTTAGCATAAAACTTCGACGATATTTTTTTATATTCATCGATCAAAATCCTTTCAATCTAAAAAATATTTATATGATGATGCTTTTTGGGTGAATTGAGAGCCTTAGCCCATTTATATAGACTCTAAATGATAATTATAGGTGGTCAAAAGGCCAAAATACAATTCAAAGAGGTATAAATAAAATCAAATTCGAGCTACAACAAAATTTAAACAATGCTAAAATTATTAGAACAAAAGAATATAAAAGAATAATAAATTCGAGAAGATTGACTCATAATGTCAAAAAGATCACCCATCAACAATTACATGCAATCAACGATTTAGTTTTACATCCTCGATCGCCAAAGAGGTTGTTTATAAGAAAGCAAAAGAAACTCCTATTGAAAATAAGATTTATCTACTAAGAAAAACTTTACTAAAAATTACCTGCAATCCTCAAATTTCATTAAAATTTATATATTAAGAAAAACTTCGAAGTTCATCACCTTGTCTTTCTATCAATTCTAGGGTTCCCTTTGGCTGTCGCTCGCAGTAAAAATTTTTTGCTCGTTTTTATCAGATTTCAAGTCCTTGTGTGTGGATATGTGGTTTGCGTGCTCTTCGGTGGATAGGGTCTTCTCTGGCCCATGGACCCAAGGTTAGCATGGAGGCAGCTCTTACATCAAATCCATGGTGAAATTCTTTAGTGACTTTCTTTGATAAGAATGAAGGTTTTTTGGCCAAAACGGGAAAGGTACAAATTCAGCTTCCCGATCCATTTAAGATTTGGTATATGGTAGTACTTCTTCTAATCATCATGCTTTATCATTTACTCACTCATATTTTAAAGGTGTGTCGGGTGGGTTGATTTCGGATGAAGATGTTGTTAAACTTACTTCTCTTTATCAATTTACATTAGTTGAGAAATTTTCTACATGTAGCCTGAATCTTGATTCAAGACATGTTTTCCTTAAAAATCTGAAACTCTCTAGTTTATTTTAGGTTGGCCTATTGGATGCGGGTCATGTAGCCATTCAACTTGCTAATGATTTGGACTAAAGTAGAATTTTTGCTAGGCAATCTTACTATATTAACAACTGCTAGATGTGTCTTCTTAAATGGATGACATCTTTTGATATTAAGGAAGAATCCCCAATCATTTCGATTTCCCTTCCCTAATTTACATTTAAATTTGTTTCAATTATCATATGTTGCATGCTCTGGGTTCCATTTTTGTTAGTCCACTTCAAATGGACCGAGCGACGACCTCCAAAATGAGGCCTTCAGTGGCTCGTATTCTTGTTGATGTGGATATCACTAAAAAGCATTCTAAAGAAATTTGTACAGGGTTAGAATATCTTTGGTATATGTGATTGTTTTGTGTTGCATGTGATTATTAAAAAGGCCCCTCCTTCAAACTTTTTGGAAAGATGGAACCAAACCTGCGGAACCAGAGATTCTTGGTAATGTTAGCTCCAAACTCCAATCAAATCCCTCGGTTCCTTCTTCCAATAATAAGTCTAGGGTAGAGGAGGAGTCTAATGTTCTATTACATGTTAATATGGTTGCTCCTAAGAGACGGATAATGTTCTCCTTCATAAGAAATTGTCAAATTTTGATAAACTTGATGATATTAATGAGGATGTGCAGGAACCTATTCTTACTATTTTTGTAAACTTTATGATGCATAACAATCATATATATAATTAAAATATGTTACCTAATCATTCTCTTCAGTTGATTAATAAACAAATTGAGAATGAATTTTCTTTGGATGCTTCCTGCTTCATGAGAAATGATGCTTGTGAGAGGGGGAAATTGCGCCCAATCTAGTAATGTTTCTACTGATATTGAACTGAAGGATTCTTATTTTAACATTACTTCTTAATCATCTTCCATTGAAGGAAGTGGTGTTAACTTTAAGGATAAAGATGGCTTTACTAAAGTGGGCAAGAAGAAACATAAATATATCAAGAATGCTTCTTTACTCACTCATTCTATAGAGCTTAAACCTTTTTAGAAGATATTAATGGTTAATGCTCTTATTGGAATGTAAGGTGTGTGGGGGGTTCTGATTCTAGAGATATAGTTAGAAGCTTGTGTAGAATGCATAATATTTTTGTTATGGTTTTAATTAAGCCTCTTATTTCTTCTTCTAAATTAGCCTCTATGTCTATTTGTCTTGGATTTAATATAAGTTTTACTAACTGCACAAATCGAATTTGGATTTTTGGAATAGCCCTATAAGTATTAACATTATTTTTGATCACCCTCAGATGGTCAAACTCAAACTGAATTTTATCAATTTAAATGTTGTGGTTCCTTTATTTATGCTTCTTGTTCTTGGTTAGATAGGATGAGCCTTTAGAATCCATTATATGTTTCCCTCTAAGTTCTAATATCACATGAATTGTTAGTGGTGATTTTAATATGATTTTTAATGCTACTGAAAGGATTGGGGGAAACTCCCCTAATCCTCAAGCAATGAAAGATTTTAATAATATGATTATGGATTGTAAATTGCATGATATTTGTTACTCTTAGGGCACCTTTACTGGAATAGAGCCACCACGTGGCAAAGACTTGATAATGTCCTTTCTAACAACAGCTGAATTATTAATTATCCCATGATTTATGTTGAGCATTTGAGTAGAACTATGTTTGACCACTCTCCTCATTTGCTTAGTATTAATCTCCACAAGGTTTTTGTATCATTTGCTTTCATATTTCAAAACATATGGCTTTTAAATGAATCTTTCTCTTAGATTGTTGAAAGTAATTGGAATTCTCTTGTGTTTCCTTATGATAACATTTATGGTATGACCAGATTATGGTCTAAATAGAAAAGGTTGAAATAGAAGCTAAGTTAGTGGAACAAATGTGTTTTTAAAAATATATTTTCAAAATTATGGAGATTGAAAATAATTTTAATCATTTGGACAATCTTTATTTGAATGATTCTTCTAGTGAGAATTTGCATCTTCTTAATAATGCTAAAATTGATTTGCATCAATTGCAGGAAAAGGCAGAAGCTTTTTGGAGACAAAAAAAACATCTTCTAAATTTTTATTGAAGGGTGATAAGAATACTAAATTCTTTCACGGTGTTGCTAATAAAAAAAGAGATGAATTACTTTCATAAAATCTCTGTTACTAAATTCTTTCATGATATTATTATTATTATTTTTTTTGATATTGAAGATTTGATTGCTATATCTATGGTTGATTATTTTAAAAGTATTTTTAATAATAACTTCATCCTTGATCCTATTTATATTCCTCTCATGTCTCTGAATTAATTAATGCAGATGATAATAAGTTTCTTACTCAAAACCCCTCTAAAAAAGAGAGTTTGAGATACCATTAAAGGGATGACATCGGAGTCCAATGGTTGTCCCAAAACTCTAAAATCAGTTAGAAATATTCCCAAGTATGTGTGTGCAAGGTTACTTAGCATCAAGAACCACATCGTTTACAATTGACTCAAGAGAAGATAAAAGATTTACAAACTGACTCAAACCTAGTCTACCCAATTTTGAGCTGGTTCAAATTATAGTTTTGATCTTGCTGACCTAAAATGTTAGTAGGCAAGGTAGTCGTAGAAAAATAGAAGTGTTTGCTATCATCAAAATTTTATTCCCTGAAATCATATTTGCAACAATCTTCCCCTTTTTGATGATAACAAACACAAAAATAATTAAACCAGTTCAAAGTAGTTTAATGGAAATAGTGAGAAGAAAAAAACATAGTTTAACTATCCAACTACAATACAAACTAGAACAGTGGCACAAACTAGAACAGTACAACTATTCCCCCTTTTAACATCACAAAAAGGAGGAGAAAAAAAAGAAAAAATAACACATAAATTGTAAAACAGGATAAGACTAAAACAAGGGAAAAATAATATCACGACAACATACTAAAAGAAAGATGGCCTTTGATCATCCGAAGGAGGAGGTAGTGGTGGTGGTGGCTACTAAAAGTAACTAGAAAGAGTGGCAAACTGCTCTCCAAACTAGGCTATATCCTGGTCATGCTAGTGCTATTATTGAGCCACGTAGGAGTCAAAACGAGCAACATCCTCAACATGTTGCTGATGTGTAGCAACGTAGGTCTCAAACTGTGTCTCCCATTGGTCGAATCGCTCCACCAGCTGATCTAGCTAAGAGTGCTGGCGGAGCGGAGCAGGTGCAGGAACAGGTGTAGGAGCTGCATCCTCCTTAGCTCCCTCGGCTTCCTCGTGACCTGGGTGGAGACGAGAACTGTGAAGAATGTGGAAGGAGTTGTTTGAGTAGAAGGAAGGCTGAAATTTTGATGGGACAGGATATTAAAGGTTGTATTTTGATCCTAAGACATAGACAATGATATGTCATAGGGCAAGATTGGGCTTTCTCTTATGTCCTAGATCTTGAATACTAGTTAGATGCTCAATGTAGAAAAAAATCAAATCAGCGACATTGAATTCATGACGGGCCAAAATATAGAAAGTGGTGATCGAAAGAAGTGGAGTGATATGAATGTGATCACCAGCTTTTGAAAGGATAGAAGTGCGAAGGACATGTTGGATTGTCCTAGCATCTTTGAGTAAGGTGCTAGACTCTCTAATGTAAAAGTGATCATTGATGTTCCTTAAAAAGTGATTGGTCGGAGCCCAGTTGTAGTTAGGATCTGAACACAGGGTGTGAAGTTTGTCCCTTATCGTGGAAAGTTGCAAAAGCTCTAGACAGTCCTGATATGTGATTTTGATGGGACGTCTATTCACATAAGACTGGAGAGTAGTGAAAGAGGAATATATGCAAAGACTAGCATAAAATTCAAAAAGTAATTCTAAATTGAAAGGGACAGTGACAGTGAGGCGGAAGGTGAGGGTAGTGTGAGCAAAAAGATCAACACATGATAGGAAAGAATGTGCGGGTTGACAGTCCGAGAAGCAGTGATCCCAGCCGTCTTGTACCTCAGATAGACGGCTTGATAAGCCGCTTCAATAAAGAGAAGATCTAGATTTTCCCTTGAGGAACTCCTAGAAGGCATGCGAGGCCTCTTTCCTCTTGTCATGATCAAGAATAACAAGAAAATAAGAAGTGCAAGATGGATGGAAGAAGGGTGTATAAAAAAAATGTTTAGAAGCCTCAAATTTTAAAGAGTCATCCCAATCGTCCATGTATGATCGTAGAATCGTCCAGAGCAATTGGGTGCAATAATTGTGTCAGGGATGATTGGTCAAAAAGGTGGTCATAAGTCTAGGATAATCAGATATCGTCCAGGATGATAAGACACAGGCAATCAATCCGAGGAGATATTCCATATGACCGTTGATAAAGCATATCATCCAGGACAATTAGGTGGATCGTTCAAGATGATGCACAATAATAGATCATACAGACTGAATTTAAAACATTTAAAACATTACCACGTGTATCGTCCAGGACGAATAGGTGGATCATCCGGGACGATCACCGATAATGGATCGTACCAGCCGAATTTAAAGGGTTGAAACTTATTGCCATGTGTATCATCCAGGATAAACAGGTGGATTGTACGAGACGATTACCAATAATTGAGCAAAGAGTAAGATCATCATCCAAGACTAAGAGGATCGTCCAAGATGATCATAAATGATTGAAGCAGAAGACTATAAGATCATCCAGGATGATAATGCATCATCCAGGATGATCAAAAGCAGAAGAGTTATATCAGCCGTTAGATGGAATTTCAACAGTGAATTCAACCAATTGTCCAGGATGATGTGAAAAGAAGTTTAAAATTAGAGGATGGATATCGATGATCAGAGAAGGCCCAAAGATATTAAAATCAACTGAAAAACATAAAAGTAAAATACAAAAAATACATCAAAAAGAATGAAAATAAAGGTTTTTTTTAAATCAAAGCTCAAAATTTGATAAATTTTTCATGTGATTGAATTAAAAATTTATAAGAATCAATGAGTTAACATCATTGAAATCCGAAAAATGGTAGAATACCTGATCCTATTAATCCTAGCTCACACTTCTCTCAGGGCAAAATCGTCTTTTGAAAATAATAGACCTAACTCAGAACAAACCAATTCAACAAGAAAAATAGATCAATTCAAAACTTAGTTCAAAAAAAAAAATATCTTATAGAATAATATATCAAAATAATTTGTCAGAATCATGAAATTTGAAATCAAGCATTTGAAAATATCAAGTAACACATAATTTCTTCTAAGATTTAAAGGTTTGAAAGAGAGGGAAGCTTTCTTTTTGTGGGCTCATTTTATGCTTCTTGTCAATTGATTGAGGCACTTTGCACATCTTTTGATTTTTGATACACTTTGTGTATCTTTCAATTTTTTGGCGATCATTGCGCATCTTTTTAATTTTTGATGTCATTGGTCATTATTTTGTTTTTGCAAGTTATACCCCTTTTCAAAAATCTTAAATATTCTTAATCTTAGATATTAGAAAAAAAACTCACTCCCTAATATAAGAAAGAATAAGCCATAAACCAAACTCAAAATTATATGATAAATGTAATAATAGTACTTCAAATAACTTGAAAGTAATATAAAGACTTTGAACATTATATATATAAGGTAGATTACTATAGCAAGATAAAAAAATCTCAATTTGCAAAGTCCAGTCGTTAATTTGAGATAGACTTTTATTTAGAAAAGAAAATTACACAACTAAAAGAGGTTAGAGGGAGGGAAACAATCAACAGTGTTTCTCCCTTTAATTAATTTAGGAATGTTTAGACATTGACTACAAATTTCTAACAATAAAAATAAGGTAAAATATCATTTTAGTAATGACAAAAAGAAAAACCAAAGTAAAAATATCAAAGATGAAACATTACAGAATAAAAGCAAATGACAATCACAAAAAAAATGAAAAGAATAGAAAATAACAACAAACTATGGAATAGGAAATATACAAATCAGTATTTATTAAGCATCAAGTTTATGTATTTATGAGCTGCGAGCCTTCGCTTTCTAAGTACTACATGCTCTCACGAGGTCTTTGGTGAGAGCTTGCCTATAAAATATCAAATGTCAGTTTTAGGAACCTAAATAGGTTTGGGTCCCTTCTTATAAAAAGAAGAATGCAATGCATTTGTGTTATGCTGTGAATCATGTAGTTTGGGTCTCCACACCCAATGTGTGCTACGGTGAACAATGCAAGTGTGTGAAATGTGTCCTAGCATGTCACATGAAAAATATCTAACTCCAATATTAGGATTTACTAATATGTTTGGGTTATAATGCATCTTCTTAGGTTTTGGCTTTAGATCAAGTGTTGATGTATTTCAACTTCTCTCAAGTGTATTTAATTTAGCTTTAAACCTCAACTAAGCATTTTTTAAAATAACATTATTAACATTCAAATAGTGCTATTTATGCTCAGATTCTTCAATATAAGTTTTAAAATCAGATTCAAGTGAGGTGTATGATGCTTTCAAAGAATCATGCTCAACATTCAAATCAGAATGCTTTTTATTTAAATCATCAAATTCATCCAGTAAAGACATGTGATTGCTATCAAGTAGAGTGTGATCTTTACTTAAATTTTCATGCTCTTTTTATAAATTTAAAAACTCCAATTTCAAACTAACATGCAATTTCTTATGTTTCTTATATGATGCATGAATTTTTTCACAAATTTCAAGTAATTGATTATAGGTTGGTTCACATACCTCTTCTTGATCAGATTGACTAAGATGATCACCCATTAAGCACAAGTTTATTATCTCCTCTTTAGCTTCAATTTTAGATGAGTCAGATGTAGAATCCACATAGAAAGCCTTTTAGTTCTACTTCTTATCCTTCTTGTATTTGGGTTTCTCCTCACCCTTTTCTTTGCTTGAGTGATCATTAAGTGTAGGACAATCCGCTTTGACATGTCCAGACTTCCTGCATTCATAGCAAATAAGATCAAAAGAATTTTAAAGTTTTTTCTATCCTTACCTCTTTTCTACTTCTGATGATACTTGTTGTTCTTTTTTAGAAAACTTTTGAATTGCCTAGTGATGAAGGCAACATTATCGCTTTTAGACCTGAAAGAATCAGTGTTCGTGTTGTTGGCCTTAAGTGCCATAATTTTCTCCTTTTTTTCACCTGTATAAAGATTTATTTGATTCACCCCTTGCTCGTAAGCAATGAGTGATCCAAGTAAGTTATCAATAGAATAAGTATTTAAATCTCTAGATTCAGTAAATGCATTGATCTTAGCATCAAAGGAATATGGCAATGATCTCAAAATTTTATTGACTTTTTCATAATTAGTTAGCTCTCTTCCTAAAGCATGCATTGAGGTTACAATTTGAGTAAACCTAGTATACATGTCATCAATTGATTCAGTAAGTTTCATACAAAAAAGTTAGTAGTCATGCAACAAAATATTCAAACTAGATTGTTTAAATTCATTGGTTCCTTCATAAGTAATACACAATCTATCACAAATTTCTTTACTAGTTGCACAAGTTGAAACACGCATATAATCTTCCAATTTTAAAGCATAAAAAAAATAGTTCAAGCATTTTGCATTAAGTTGCGATAAATCTCTTTCATCAAAATCCATTCAGTAAAAGGAAGTTCCATTTTAATGTCACTAATTTCATGAGGAGGAGGTGTATAACCATCTTTAACAAGCATCCACATACGATAATCTATTTATATAAAAATATAGACATGCAAGTTTTCCAAAAATAAAAAAGAATATTATCAAACAAAGGTGGTCGCGTAATAGAATATCCTTTCTTAGTATTACGATTACCAAAGTGAGCCATTGATTGAAATTCAAAAGTTTTCAAAAACTCATTTTTATGAATCCCGCTCTGATACCACTTGAAAGTTCATTAGGGATGTTAAGCCCTTATGAACTATCGCAAGGCCAACTAAGAGGGGGACTGAATTGGTATTTTAAAAAAATCTTTCAATCAAAAATAAACTTAAACTAAAATTCATCACAATGAAAATCAAAGTGCGGAATTTAAATGCAAAAAAAGTAGTAATAAAGAACACAGAAATTTATAGTAGTTTGGTCATCTCGACCTACGTCCACTCCCCGGAGGTGCCCTTCGAGTTTTGCACTAAACTAAATGACTCTCCCTTTGCTCCCATAGTAAGGCGAAGAAGCCTTTACAAAACCTCCATTCCACTGACACCGATGAGGCAAAGAACCTAGCTCCTTTTGCTTCCTCCTAAAGCAAGTAAAGAACCTTGATTGATTTCTGAAGTAAACCTCTCTCTAACCTCCAAGGATAAGGGACTACGTTCGAAGAAGATAACTTGGATCCTTGCTTGGAGCAACCTTTGTAAAACCACTCATAAACTCTCCCTCACAAGATCCTCGCTCTCTTTCTCCCTTTCTCTCCCTCTCCTCTAGGCTCTATAAGGTCAAGACAACAGCAAAAGATGCCCTCTTAGGTGAAACAATAGAACTTATAAAGAAGAGCTTAAAAAGACTCTTAATGCAACAAACTAAATTTATTGTTCAGGGCGATATAAATATCATCATGTACTATCAGTACAAATTAAGCTCAATCAACCAGGATAATTTGAGACGATCATAAGGTTTTTGTTCATATCGTCTAAGATGATAGGATATCGTCTAAGATGATAGGATATCATCTAGTATGATTAATACAAATCACTGAAAATTATTCAGAACATCACCCTGAATAGAAGTCTAGATGATATAAAAATAACCTGATTGTCCAGGCCGATCTAATGATTGTCCAGGCCGATCTAATGATCGTCCTGGGTGATTATTTCAATCTAGTGCATATCGTCCAGAGCATCATCCTGAATAGAAGCTAGCTGATGTTTGATCATCCAGGAACAACTAAGGTTTTTGAATTGATCATCCCAAATAATCCTGCAATCGTCCATAACGATATGATCGAGCAATCAATCCTTAACTACTTTCCTTAATTACCAAATTAATTTAGCCATAATTATATTGCATCATTCAGGACAATATCCTAGATGATTTCCAAAAATAAAAGCTACCTAAATAGATCTGGTGGCTAATTCTTTTTGATTTGAGCCTATCGTTAAGGACGATGATAACATTGTCTAGGATGATGTGCTTAATGATGGTTGTCTTTGTGACGCCCCAAGATCCAACTTGGAAAGAATTTCAAGCGATTCATTAAAACCATTCACCAGAGCTATCTGTAGTCTTACTATAACAGTCTATCAAACATCTATAATGAAAACATCAATGTACAGTTCCAATCATACCTCAAAAGATCATATACAATACTCAGGAGCTACTCTATGAAAACAACCACATGAACTAAAATCTATCCTGTCCTGAGTACGAAAGAATCATCAACCAAAAAGGACAAAAACCTGGAGATTCCTGATCAACCTCAATCTCCTGCTCCCTTGCCCTGACCTGAAAATATTAACCACATATAATGAGCTTCAAAATGCCCAGCAGGTCACCTAATACCTATGACTAAAATCAAAGCACGGTACTGGAATCAATATGCATGTCAGTCAATCAAATTCATAACAATCTATTTCACATGATCAATGAATCTATGCAAATACGAAAATCAAATCAGTAGTCAATACAGCGGTAGAAGAATCAATAAATAGTAGGAAATCAGTCGATCAGTCAAATCAATCGTATCAAATTGAATCAATAAAAACAATACTATTATGGTCAATTAAATCGATCGGTATGAAATCATAAAATCAATACAATAAAGCCCAGTCTATACTAGCAATGAATCCCATTCAGCAGTTCCATACAGTGTAGAAGCAAAAGTATCAATGAATCAATTATAGTATCCATATTCATACAGTATCTATAACAGTAGAAATGCGCAGTGACAGAATATAAATATTAATGAAATCATACGATAACATTAAGTCCGTAAATCTGTCAGTAAATCCAAATCAATAAAGCAATAAATCCATCACGAGTCAATGCCGTACACATGCATTTCAATACAATAGTCTTACTGAACAAGTACGATCACTGGCTATTCGATAATCCATAGTGCTGTTGTAGATATCCATACATTGGTTCCATAAGAGTCGTCACTCTGTGCCCATCGGCATATTAAACTCCTTATAACTCCCAATCGTTATATCAATGATCAATAGTTTAAAGGAAAGCCCGTCGGCCCACCATCCTGTATAGGTCAAGTCGATCTCCAACCAATGGTTCAACCAGGCTCCACTTGTCTTTCAGTAATGATAATCAGATAATCACATTCGTATGCATTCAAATCATCAATTTCAGAAAATCGGAAATCATACGGAAATCCAGCGGCATAACGGCAGAACACGGAATTTACACAAAAATTCCTAAAAATTACAATTTACCAAATTAATACAGAACGTGCACAACAACATTATAAGACTATTATTCTACTGCTCAAATCAATTCCGACATCACAGAAATTTACAGTCAAAAGAAAACCCCGCTGAATCAAAACTAACCGGTCGAAATTCTCCGGAAAACAATCAAAATGTGCAGAAATATCATATCAATGACCTACCAAAAGTTGTGCGGTAAAATCTTCATCAATACAAAATACGGTGCATTTTTCGGTAATGAAAACACAATTCTGAGCACAAAACGACCAAAACTCAACATCTTCGAAAATAGAAATAGGATTCGGAGTCCTTACCGTGAGACAAACAAATCTCTGAACAGCGACGACTGACGAAAATCGCTCCGCGGGCCCCGAAATCCAGCTTTTTCCTTTGCTTTTTCTTCTCCTTCTCTCTCCTCAGATATTTTGATTTTATAAAATATCTTTATCTCTCTTCAAAACGAGCTGATTTGCGTTTAATACAAACCTGATCGGCACGGCCAATCGCCACATCGTCCAGGACGATATGAACAAAATCCAATCGTCCAGGACGATATCTCAGGACGATAATAAATTTTTCTCAGACGATAAAAACCCTTACTCTCAAGATTTTTGTCTTATCTGATCGTCCCAGGACGATCCCAAATCGGCCCGGATGATCCACTCCAATAATCAGCTGTTTCACTGCACAGATCGTCCTGGACGATCTCAATATCGTCCCGGACGATCCTGGGAGAAAAATCAGATTCAGCAAGAAAAATCAAAGGAACAAGCTCTCACAATCTCTCCACCTTAGAAAAATGTCGTCCCGACATTTTCCTTAAGTGTCCGGAGCAAACCGGGACAAACAAATCTATCCAAATTCAAATCAAAATCAAAACTCGGCGAAAATCATACAAATCACAAAATTCATGCAATCACATGTCACTATGCATAGTCATATGTCAATCAATCAATTAGTCAAATCGTCTTATCAATAGAACTTTCTGGTCGTTGTTGATCTGCATGATGCTGTAAACTGTAGACACGTGGCACCACTGGAGGAAGTGCAGTAGGTCGTGGCGCAACGGTCTCCCTCTGACTATTTCTGACATCAGTTCTATCAGCTTTATCATTCATCCGGTTCCCTGATCTCTCACTGTAGGCTCTCGAGCCAATTGTCCTCTGCTGTCCTGTATCTGAATCAGTCCTTCCGCCCAATCCTTTCTGAAGGCAATTTGCTACTTTATGCCCTTGATGTCCACAGTGAA
Source organism: Dendrobium nobile (assembly GCA_022539455.1). Taxonomy (NCBI): domain Eukaryota; kingdom Viridiplantae; phylum Streptophyta; class Magnoliopsida; order Asparagales; family Orchidaceae; genus Dendrobium; species Dendrobium nobile. The sequence continues at coordinate 2,684,356 of CM039722.1, read as the reverse complement.
AGCACTGCCCCGTCAATAAGTAACACCGACCTGCATGTCGTCGACCACAATGAATGCACTCGCTGGAACTACCAGAAGATACTACTGATGCAGATCCCTTCGACTCACCATACTTGCTTATCTTATCTCTATCCCTTTGTCTACTCGGTTCATCTCTTCTACTACTTGTTTCATCTCTCCTCCTCCTGGTGTCTTCATATCTCGATACTGGCGTTGTCAAATCAATCTCTATCAGTCTGGCCCGTTCTACCAACTCAGAAAACTCATGAATCCGGAAGGGTACTAGCGGATGTCTCAGCTCTCTATTCAATCCGTGCAGAAATCTATAGCATTTTTCTTTAGCAGTAGGGATCAAATGAGAAGCATACCTCGCAAGTGCAGTAAACTCGGTATCATACTGCATCACTGTCCTGCATCCTTGTTCCAATCTCATAAAAGCTTTCTGCATTTGTCGTTGAGCTGATGGAGGTACAAACCACATCCGAAACACTGTAGTGAACTCATCCCAGGTGATCTCGGCATTTGTCTTTCTCTGGAATTTCTCTCTCTGCTGTCCAATCCACCATCTCTCTGCTTCTCCTTCAAACAGAAACACAGCCAAAGGTACCTTTCGATTTCCCGGACACTGCATGCTGTCAAAGATCTTTTTTACTCTCATTATCCAATCTTCAGCAGCCTGGGGTCCTACAGCTCCTTTGAACAACGAAGGCTTCAACTTATGAAACATCTGCAAATGCTTATCTGCTTCTTCTTCTTTACTTCCACTCATCTTACTCTGTGCATCCCCCATCACTTGTGCTATAGCAGTAGCCAACTGCATCATACTTTCTGAAGGTACTGGAGCTGCACTATGTTGCTCGTTTGGTACACTTGATTCCGGATTATCCATTTATCTTTTTACCTGCACAATTCAGAATAAATGATACACACATGCAATTATGTATGCAAAATGATGCACTTACAGCTACCCATTCTACCCAACTCTCAATCTAATCCTATAACTCTGGTAACAATCCATTCTTCCAATAACACTACTCTGATACCAAAAAGTTTGTGACGCCCCAAGATCCAACTTGGAAAGAATTTCAAGCGATTCATTAAAACCATTCACCAGAGCTATCTATAGTCTTACTATAACAGTCTATCAAACATCTATAATGAAAACATCAATGTACAGTTCCAATCATACCTCAAAAGATCATATACAATACTCAGGAGCTACTCTATGAAAACAACCACATGAACTAAAATCTATCCTGTCCTGAGTACAAAAGAATCATCAACCAAAAAGGACAAAAACCTGGAGATTCCTGATCAACCTCAATCTCCTGCTCCCTTGCCCTGACCTGAAAATATTAACCACATATAATGAGCTTCAAAAAGCCCAGCAGGTCACCTAATACCTATGACTGAAATCAAAGCACGGTACTGGAATCAATATGCATGTCAGTCAATCAAATCCATAACAATCTATTTCACATGATCAATGAATCTATGCAAATACAGAAATCAAATCAGTAGTCAATATAGCGGTAGAAGAATCAATAAACAGTAGGAAATCAGTCGATCAGTCAATTCAATCGTATCAAATCGAATCAATAAAAATAATACTATCTGGTCAATTAAATCAATCAGTATGAAATCATAAAATCAATATAATAAAGCCTAGTCTATACTAGCAATGAATCCCATGCAGCAGTTCCATACAGTGTAGAAGCAAAAGTATCAATGAATCAATTACAGTATTCATATTCATACAGTATCTATAACAGTAGAAATACGCAGTGACAGAATATAAATATTAATGAAATCGTACGATAACAGTAAGTCCGTAAATCTGTCAGTAAATCCAAATCAATAAAGTAATAAATCCATCATGAGTCATTGCCGTACACATGTATTTCAATACAATAGTCTTACTGAACAAGTACGATCACTGGCTATTCGATAATCCATAGTGCTGTTGTAGATATCCATACATTGGTTCCATAAGAGTCGTCACTCTGTGCCCATCGGCATATTAAACTCCTTATGACTCCCAATCGTTATATCAATGATCAATAGTTTAAAGGAAAACCCGTCGGCCCACCATCCTGTACAGGTCAAGTCGATCTCCAACCAATGGTTCAACCAGGCTCCACTTGTCTTTCAGTAATGATAATCAGATAGTCACATTCGTATGCATTCAAATAATCAATTTCAGAAAATCGAAAAATCATACGGAAATCCAGAGGCATAACGGCAGAACATGAAATTTACACAAAAATTCCTAAAAATCACAATTTACCAAATTAATACAGAACGTGCACAACAACATTATAAGACTATTATTCTACTGCTCAAATCAATTCCGACATCACAGAAATTTACAGTCAAAAGAAAACCCCGCTGAATCAAAACTAACCGGTCGAAATTCTCCGGAAAACAATCAAAATGTGCAGAAATATCATATTAATGACCTACCAAAAGTTGTGCGGTGAAATCTTTGTCAATACAAAATACGGCGCATTTTTCGGTAACGAAAACACAATTCTGAGCACAAAATGACCAAAACTCAACATCTTCGAAAACAGAAATAGGATTCGGAATCCTTACCGCGAGACAAACAAATCTCTGAACAGCGACGACTGACGAAAATCGCTCCGCGGGCCCCGAAATCCAGCTTTTTCCTTTGCTTTTTCTTCTCCTTCTCTCTCCTCAAATATTTTGATTTTATAAAATATATTTCTCTCTCTTCAAAACGAGCTGATTTGCGTTTAATACAAACCTGATCGGCCCGGCCGATCGCCACATAATCCAGGATGATATGAACAAAATTCAATCGTCCAGGATGATATCTCAGGACGATAATAAATTTTTCTCAGACGATAAAAACCCTTACTCTCAGGATTTTTGTCTTATATGATCGTCCCAGGACAATCCCAAATCGGCCCGGACGATCCACTCTAGAAATCAGCTGTTTCGCTGCACAGATCGTCCTAGACGATCTCAATATCGTCCCGGACGATCCTGGGAGAAAAATCAGATTCAGCAAGGAAAATCAAAGGAATGAGCTCTCACAGTCTTAGTCAGGATGCCCTAATTAGGGTTTCTATTTTTAACAGACTGTTCAGAATATTTTATGATTGTCACAAATGATGTGAGTAAAAATAGAAAACTCTAAAATCAGTCAGAAATTTTCCCAAGTGTGTTTGTATAAGGTTACTGAGCATCAGAAACTACATCATTTACAATTAACTCAAGAAAAGGTAAAAGATTTACAAACTGACTTAGACCTAGTCTACCCAATCTTGAGCTGGTTCAAATTACAGTTTTGATCTTGTGGACCTAAAATATTAGTAGGCAAGACAGTCGTAGAAAAATAGAAGTATTTGCTATCATCAAAATTCTATTCCCTGAAATCAGATATGTAATAATTTCTTCAAATACTCTCAAGGTATGAGACAAGGTGACCCTATTTCTCCTACTTTATTCATTATTATAATTGAATATTTTTCTAGGGGTTTGGATGATATCTATAATAAACATCCCAAGCTTTATTATCATATTGTTGGTGGTTTCCCCATAAGTCATCTTAATTTGTTGATGATTTTATCATTTTATCTAATGGTTCCTTAAACATACTCAATATCTTCTTAAATTTCTTTTCCAATTCCAAAAAAATTAATAAAGATAAGAGTTACTAATGATTTTATCATTCTCTCTAATGGTGGCTTGGATATTAATAATGATAAGAGTTACTTTATTCTACTAAAATCATGAACCAGAGTTGAATTAATGATATTCGTCATGAATGTCATTTTGTTTCTAAATCTCTCCATATTAAGTATTTGGGGATCCTTTTATTTATAGGTAAGAAAAGGTCTCATCTTTTTTAGGATATTTTTTCTTCTATTCAAAGAAAATTATCCTCTAAGGCTTTCAATTTTCTTTATTTTGGTGGGAGTTTAGTCTTGATTAAAAGTGTGCTTTATTCTTTACCTATTTATATATTTTTTAATATTATCCAACCTACTTTTACTGTTAGTTTACACATAGAGAGACTTTTCAACATATTCTTTTAGGGTTCTAAGAGTACCAGTCATGTATTCTTTGGACTTCTTGGAAGAAGAGCTTTGGGGTTCTTGATGAAGGGGGGCTTGAGTGTATAAGTATTGTGGATATGACTCATACTTTTTCTCATAAATTGTGATTTTTTTTAGATCCAATAGAAGTTTTTGGGCTAAATTCATGATGAACAAGTGGTGTCAAGGTAAACATCCTTTTTTATGTCACTATAAGGGATCTGATTCTTTAGTATGGAAAAGGCTTTGGTCCATCAAGTGAGAGGTTGAGAAATTCATTTAATGGGGTATTGGTCATGGTAATATTTTCTTTTAGCAAAATAATTGGATGGGGCTTTATTATATTAATAATTATTTACACTCTCATTCTATTACTTCTATTAAAGTGAATAATTTCATTGAAGATGATAATTGGAATGCTAATAAATTAATAGATTTTGTTCATGATAATTTAGTGGATAAAGTTATGTGAATCACTTAACAAATGTACAATGAGGATTGTATTTTGTTTAAGTTATCCATTTTTGGTAAATTTGCTTTTAAAAAAGTTTGAGATTCTATTAGACCTATTCATTGCAAATCTTCTCGATTTATTGCAATTTGGCAGAATAACATTTCTATGTCTTATTTTATTTTAGTTTGGAGAAGTTTACATAAAATTCATCCTATTTTTGTTCTCTTGAGAAAAAAAGGTTTTTATATTCCTTCTAAATGTCAATGCTGCTACAAGATCGAATATTTGAATAATATTTTTGTGAATGGTACTATAGCTATTAAAGTGTGGAGGCATTTTGATGATATGTTTAACATTTATAATTTCAACAGTGATAGTGATATTTCCTTTATCTCGCAAGGTTGGTTTTTGCTTGTTAAAGGTCAGACCAACAATCCGATTCATATTCTTATTTTGTGGTTCACTTTGATGGAAAGGAATGATTCTAAACTTAGGAACATTAAGATGAACTTCATGCATTATATTTCTTAAGTGAAAGACAAAGTTCTTCAATTCTTTTTCTATTAAACTCATCACTTCTACTAACTTTAAGAATTTTAAGTTTGTTGATCATATTTTGGGTCTTTCTTTTAACACTAATTAGAATGATGGAAAGGAAAGGATTGTGCGTTGGCTGCCCACTTTACCTTTTGTAAAGATGAATACTGATGGTTATGTTTAAAATCTATCTACTATGTGTGGTGGGATTAATAGGGATCATTTAGGTAATGCCATTTGTGCTTTTGTTGATCCTTTAAATATATTTTTTGCGATTGTTGTTGAACTTGGGGCTATTAGCTATGGTCTTAATATGTGGTATTATTTGGACATTATAGTCATTTGGGTGGAGGTTGATGCAAAGCATTTATTACAACTTGAACTTTCTTTATTAGATTTAAATGAGAATTTGACTTTTAATAGGACACAATGGAGAAAAATGATTCATGTAGCCGACCCCACGTAGTGGGATAAAGCTTGATGTTGTTGTTGTTGTTGTTGTTGTTGTTGTTGTTGTTGTATCAAATAGGATAATCAGATGCTTTATAGGATCAAGTTTTGGTTTACTCATATTTATCGTGAAGGCAATTGTTGTGTTGACTAGATTGCTGAATTTAGGAGCCAGTTATATTGTTTCCATGATTTCTCTTGTTTGTCTTTGCCTCACCCTCTGAAGGGGATTATTAATATGGACAAAGCTAGTTTGCCTTATTTGAGAATTTGATGGGTTTGACTATGGTTTATTTGCTAGGTGTCTTGTTTATTTTTTCTGATTTTGTTCCATCCTCTTCATGGTCTTCATTTCCTACTTTTTGTATGGTTGATCGTTTGTGAAGTTTTTGGTGTAGTGATTTTGAGCAGGCATGTTGGTTTGTTGGTGTTTGTATGGGGTTTTTCTATGTTTCAATGAATTGTTAGCTTATTTCTTGGTTTTCATGACATTGTTGGATTTTGGTGACATGAGGCCTATCCCCATTCTTATTTTTCTCCTTTTGAGTCTTCTTGGCTATTCTTCATTTCGTGCTAGTTTGATGAATGTTTTGAGTGGGTTGAAATTTTTTTATGATCACAAGTGGATTTTATTATAACTGGAATTTTGTCTTGCAACTAGCTGCCCATTTGTATATTTACCAATGATGGTTGGTTCTATGGGTTGGATGTTTGGTCGACTTGGAATGGAGAATTTTGGGATTTGGATACTCCATAATGAATAGTATTAATGCAACAAGACTTATAGTTTAATTTCTTTAGTTTGTGCTGGTGGTTGTTTGGTAGATAGCGGTTGTTTGGCAAATTGGTTGGTTTGGAAATTTTTTACTTTTACTAATATGTCTTGTTGGCTATATAGATGGAAGGTGTCACCAATTTTTTGAGGGTTGATTCTTGACACTACACTTTTGAGCATTATTCACTCATTGATTTTATTTATGGATTTCAATTTTATTTTTCTTATCCCTATTGTGTATTTTAACCAATTTTTTTTCCTATATTTTGGTTGTTTGGATTTGGCTGCCTCTAATCTCTAGATGTGTTTCTGTTAGTTTGGGTTTTATTGTGGCTCCATCTTTGGCTCGGGTTTATCCTTCTTGTAGGGCTTCTAGTGTTGTATTTTGGTGGTGACTGTCCCAATTTTGATTTCTTTTCATCAAGTGCCAGGTTGTGTCCTCTTCTTGCTATTTGGACCACTTATATTGGTCATGTCTAGTTGTCTTGTGCCCCTTTCAATTTTGGTTCCACTGTAATCCTATGTTGGTTCCAGTGGCATCCCTAATTTTCTTATTGTGCCTAGTTATTGGCTGGGTGCATTTCGATCTTTCTACATCTTATATGCTGGTCAGCTTCTATCCTTTTAGCTGCTTCAGGTGGTAGGATTTATTTTATTTGGGTGACTTTCGTTTGTTCATTAATTGTTCTTATATTTAATTTCCCTTTCCTACTCTTTGCTTATTTGTTTTTGTAGGTTTTAATCCTTTTTGCACGTATATTGGTTTGTACCCAGTTCTTAAAGATTATCCAAGCTTTGGCTTATATTTTTTGGGTTCTGGTTGCTTGCCAATCTTTTTTCTCTTTAATGTATTATAGTTGGGATCTTTTGCATGTAGGTTTTATTTTTGCTTTTTGATTGCAGCTCTTTGAGCATTTAGTGAGCATTAGATCCCATTAGGACTTGTATTATTTTTTCGTTATTAACGCATAGACCCTTTTATGGGTTTTAACCATAAAAGAAAACTTTACTAATAGATTTTATCCATAGGACAACAACAATACTAGCATTTCCTAAACCCTAAAAAAATCAACTTTTAGACCAAATGCAATCATGGAACCAAAGCAATATCTAATCTAATTTATCTATTTTATTTACTTGAAATTTGTTATTAATAGTATTGAATAAATAATTTAAGTTGTAAGAGGCAAATGACATATATATGAATAATGAATTTTTTAAAATTTGTTATAAAAATGTCCAAATAGCATGTTTACCTTTAAAAGACCTTGATGAGATGGTCTTTCAGTGTGAGAGAGTTAGGAGCTGTAGGTGATGACCTTGGCCAAAAGGGTCGCCAATCAGGAAGGTTGATGTCATGATAATGGTGTAGCTGACCGGTTAGGGATAGGGGTGTATGCCCACATGTGTGTGAACCAGCAAATTCATGACCGATGTTGAATGAGGTGGACATATATATGCGCACTCGATGTGAGAAGGGGCGATTGGGCAGGACTGGGAGTCAGGAGGCAATTTGGGCAGGTTTAGGGAAAAATAACTACCTTAAAATTAAAGCAAATACCCACCTTATAAGCAAATTTTTCTTTGAAGTCCAGCGGGTGAGAGCCTCATTAATCATGGTGCAGTAATCCAACAAGCAACCAGATAACAAATGCCATTTTATAAGTTGTTTGATTTGCCATTCATCAATACAAAAATGTTATGCCAGTAGAACGAAAACATTTACATTTTAGTCTTCTAAAGAAAAAAATGATGGGTATATATGTAAAGATAGAGTACTGTAAAGCAAAATTTTTATACCATATATATGATTACTAAGCAACAGCATGGACCTCTTCATTAAGCAGCACTCATTAAAGTAAACGTGAGGTGATCACAAAACTTTAATTACGCAAAATTTAAAAACTTTCAATAAATATCATCGTCAAGCACAATCCTGAACTAAAACAAAAAAACAAAAAGGGAAAAGTTACGAATATCATAATTCTACATTTATAGTGGGCATTATAATACTAAAATTATTCAAAAACAAAATAAATTACATAATAATTAAAATTTTAATAAAGAATACACAACTATTTCGATTAAAGCTCATAAAGAAGCTCCATTAAAGCCGAAAATAAAGCTTTTATATTAAGAATCTCGATTGATAATTAATATGAATATAAGTATATGTATATTACAAATATAATTATATGCATAATAAATAGGCCTTAAAACAAAAAAAAAAATTATATAAATATACTTTAAAAAAAATAATTTTATAATATTTAATATAATATATAAATTTTATGATATAAAAACCTTATCTTTCTAACTTTAATAAATTATATGCATTCTCAACTTAAATTTATATCCCAAACAATTTGATAATTTAACTCATGCAAAATTCTCACATGTTTTTAATTCCACGTCATAGGAGAATTTTATGTGGTTCTTTTTATATAGTGTAAATCACAAATCAAGCAACACATAAAGTTGCATGATGTGAAAAGCTAGCAATTTAAATTTATTTGCATAAACAAATGCATTTAAATATATATATTTGACATTATAAAAGAAATAAACTAAATAAAAATTTAATATTAAAAACTTTTTTTGATTAAAAGTAGTTTTTAATGAACCAGTCAGTTCAAACAAACTAGAATTGACTTGACGATTTACTAGTTCAACCGGCTATTCAAATTGATTCACATTGGTTCAATGAAAATTCAGTTTTCCAACTTGACCGCACTGGCAACATGACCAATTCATAGAGCGTTTAATTTCTTAGCATTGTATGAAGATCTAGGACACACATTAAGATAAGAAATAGATGTGTAAAAATCATAAGAAATATCATTATTAACTGTAGCAAGGAGACCATGGTCAAAGTGATCGTAGTCGACTAATCGAGGTTAGAAGACTATAGTCGGCAGGCAATAGTACTCAAAAAGACCGTTATCTGGTAACAAAGGTCAGGAGAATTGATGTCGACGGGCAATGGTGGTAAAAAAGATCATTGTCTGATGAGAAATGTTGGAAGGGCTGTAGTCAGCAGATGATAGTGGTCAGAAAGACAGTTGTCTGGCGTCAGAGGTTAGAAGGACCGTATCTTTTAGGAAATAGTGGTAAAAAAGACCGTTGTTTATTGACAAAGGTCAAAAGGACCATAATCGACGGCTAGGTGTAAGTCCGACATCAGCCGGTGGTCGAGCAAAAGTCTGTTGTTAGTTGGTGGCTAGGTGTAAGTCCAGTGTCAATCGATGAACGGAAGAAGTCCATCATCAGTTGGCATCTAAGTGTAAGTCCAACAATAATTGGAAGTTAGCTGGAATTCCAACATCAATTTGTGGCTAGACAAAAGTTCAGAGTTAGTTGGTGACCGGACGGAAGTCCGACAATAATCCGACAATGGTCGATGGTTCGACGGCGGTCGAGGAGTCTGGTGGCAAGAGAGCTATAATTTCTCTAACTTCCATCTTTTCCTTTCTTGTGTCCTTGCTCCCTTTTCATGAGGAATGAGTGATCTAGTTATAGTTTTATAGGAGTGGAATGACCAGTAAATAAGAGTGAGATCAAGGGTATGTTGGGTGTGTTTTGAATGGACAACCAATATTGATCCCCTTAATTATGGACCATTTACTAGGCATTAATTTAAATATCTTAATGATATTAGAAATTTGACGATCTTGGGCTCGTTGGATTCATCTTATCAAGTCTCTCAATTCGACCATAAACATGTCACGTATGGAATTTGTTTGGTAATCCAAGTTATGGTTTAAACCTTCCAAAGGCGCTTCAGGTCTTCGATTTTGACCCATTTCGGCTCAGATTGAATCAAATCTGGTGTCGTTAGGTTTGTATTTTTGAGACGTTCTGTTCGACTGTAAGTTTGCTGAACTCAAAGTTTGGATAGTCCTAGATTTAATTTTGAAAGTTTTCAAGTTGATTTTGCCTTGAGATTCATGCCCAATTAAGATAATTTTTTTATGATATATCATCAATAATTGCATTATAGCATATGGATGTAGACTATAACACAAAATAGAGCAGATTATATAATTAGCCATGACCGTACAAAAATTTAGAAAGAAATACATATAAAAATTTAAATCAGATCTTAAAAACTATTATTTAATAGGCTCCTTCCTTTTTTTAAACTATAAAAAATAGAAGGCAGAATAATTTTGAGCTAACACAACTCATCAGTCCATATTTAACAGTCTAAATTTCTAAATAAATCCTCTATTAAGCATTTAATTGAGTGCTAAAATTAATATAATCATTAAAAATAGTAATTGCAATTATGAAGAATTAAAATAATATTGATGAGAAAAAAAAAGCCATCCATATCTCATAGAATAAAGTAATATATCTCTCTCAGACCCTTATGCCTCTCACTAGACAGAATTTGGAGAATTCAGTTCCTTTATGACTCCCAACAAAAAGAATATATAGAATTCTAACCCTTATGGTTCCTAACAAACAAAATTCATAGAATTCTGACCCTTGTGATTCCCAATATCCAACAACATAACATATTGTGTATATAGCGGCATAATGTGTCGTTAGCATCAGATGTGCGTTTAGCACTAGAACTTTATCCACCCCAGATCTAAAAATTACACAATTCAATTAGATAAGCACATAATTCATTACATTATAGAAACATGAATATTAAAAAATTCATTTCAAAATTCACCAAAATATCTTAATGTTAGATAGCAAAATACAGTACTATGCAGGAATTCACTATTTCAAAACATAATCAAATTATTAGAGATAATTTAAAATATTATTTAGAAACTTTAATTGCAATACAATATTATTTTTTAGAATTAGGATTATTTTCTAATTAATAGCAAAATTCACAAATCCTTGATTTAAAATTTATAAATGTGCTAGGACGAGGATTCCAACCACTAGACTTGTTGATGTTGCTAGCGACCGACATAAGAGATCTGAAGTTGCCTAAGAGAAGAAATAGTAATGAATGAGATGTTGTCGTAGGAAGGGACAAGCTTGGAATTGTCGGGGCAAAATAAGCTTTGGGCCCCATGAATAATCACTTTCAAGTAGATGAGTTTGACGAGCTTTCATGAGGAGGATCGCCCTAGGAGAGAACGACTGACTGAAATGGTGGTCCAAGCATGAGGCGACTGACGAGTGTCAAGTTAGTTTAATAAGGAATCTTCAATCCACCACATGAAAAGGGCGACCTCTTTCGTAAGCCCAAGTAATTAGCACATGTTGAACATAGTGGGTGAGTTCTCCCTCAAGTTTAAGGCTAGTTGCTAATTAGGTCTTCTTAAGGGTCGAGTTCCTCTGCCATGACCTGTCAACTACTTGCTAAGCTCTTAAAAAGGTATATATTAGTGTGTGTGTATATATATATACTTCCTCTGTCATGATCCTAAGGACCTAAACCCTAATTAGATTAAATGTATGTAGTTCCCCAAAAACTTAACCCCACAAAACGTTACCCTCCTCTTTCGAAACTTACACTGAGATCCACAATTTCGGGATGCCCTTTAAAGCTACCTATAGTCCCCAGAAACAGAGGAAGAACATCAGAGGAGAGGAACGAAATGCTTCAGCTCTCTCTTTCTTTTATCATTCTAGCCTCTCAAATCTCTATTATGCGAGCTCTGCCACTGCAACTGGACCCTGATCCGGCGGCGATCCAGCCTTCAGTGGTCTTCCCAACTGCATCACCGCTGACGACGATCCCTGCCTTCCCGGAACAATCCGCCGTCACTTCTGGGGGATCCGCCTGTCCACTCGACCTCTCCGACGACCTCATTGCCGGCATCTCAGCATCCTGCTCACCCCGCCATCGCCGCCCTGCCACCCGGGCTCGTTGCTGCCCATCCCTCGCCGCCGGCCTCTACTCAGCCTACGCTAACTCCACTCTCTCGGCCGCCTCCTACTCTCGCGGCAACCTGCCGGAGCTTCCCGACGACTCCGAGTCCTGCGCCAGCGCCGCCGAGCGTACTATTACAGCGCGCGGAGTGGAGCTCCCACGAGTGAACACCACGTGCGGGGCTGCGTACTGTTACTGCGGGATCCGGTTGCGCCGGCTGTCCTGCTCCTTCGCGGCGGTGGCGGCGGCGTCAGGCGTTGTCGGTGTGCAGGATAAGTGGGCCCCGCCTGGGGCGTGGGCCCGAAGGCTCAAGAAGGACTGCGCCATACCCGGGCTAGCCGGGTGCTCGCTCTGCCTCAGAGCGCTCAACGAGGTCAGTCACGTTTCAGGAACTGTTTTCCTGTCTTTTTTTTTTTTTTTTTTTGGGACATTTAGGCCATTTAAGGCAAACTCACACACACAACTTTTCCTGTCTAGACTACTAACACGAATTATAAAGTTGTGGAGATCAGCGTCCTTTTCTTTTTTTTTTTTTTTTTTTTAATAATTTTAATAATTTTAGAAATTTTAATAATTTTGATTATTTTAAAATTAATGGAGAGTATTAAAATTATATAGTATTAATTTTGTAATAAATTTTATAATTTTTAAACTAAATATTGTAATCATTTTTTTCCATTTTCTAATTCAAAAAATATTTTGCAAATTGTGATGTATTAATCTGTGGACTTTCATCAATTTGTTTTATTAACTAATTGCAAAACCTATAATGATATCATATTAAACCCTAAATTTTGACATACTTAATGTTTTAATAGTTATTATTTGTAAATTTATTGTTTCCTCTCGGTGAAATAGTTAAATAAAATTTATTGAATGTAATGCTTTTCTTGTGTGGATGGAAGTTAAAGGGTACCGCCGGTAATGATAGTTCGAAGGACCGGGAAAGCGTGACGCCTCGTGACAACGACTGCCAGCTCATGGGACTGACATGGTTACTGTCCAGGAACCGAACCCGCTATTTGCAGACCGCCACCGCCGTTCTGCGTGCATTCATGGCGGCGGAGAGCGGCGCCACCGGGTCCAGCGGCGCCGAAGTGTGGCCCGCCGTCTGCCATCATACTCGCGAAGAGATGCCGATCGCCGTGGGCTCGTCGGAGATCGGCGACGATGGTTACAATGACTTGTCGGCGGCCGCCGCGCAGCCGCCGATTCTTCTTCTGATGGGCTATGCTCTCCTCTATGTGGCATTCTTTCTTGGTCGTTGATATCTTTGTAATTTTTGGATTTTAGATTTGGTATGTGAGAAGTTACCATATTGTAATTATATGGATGGCATCTTTGTAGGCGTGATCGCTTTCATTTAGTCCGTATGGAATTTGTTTGCTTTCTATGATGATGGGTGGTGGTGTGACAATTATGGCGCTTCACGTGGTTTAACAGCTTTTCTTGTTGCGATGTCCACTTAAATGTTAGCTTGCTGTGCTTGTGTGGGCCGCCTTTATACAAGTAGCATCCCTCTGGTTGCCAGAAAGAGGCTTAGGACATCCGAGAGAGAGTGAGAGAGAGAGAGAGATGAATTATCAAGCAGCATGTAGTTGAAGCTATTATCATAATTCAGAAAGTATTTCCACTGAAGATAATTGAAACATATCTTTTAAAGCTTTATAATTCTTCTAGCTAAAAGCTTTGAGATAATAACCCTTGATGCAACAGTAGGTTGAGTAAATATTATTATCTGAATTCTCAAATGTACTATCGTTTCTTTCTTTTCAAACGCAGTAAATATTAAGGATATGAAAAATGAATCAGATAATAAACAGAAAAAAAAAAGTAAAGGTTCACAATTTGGAGGTTCAATCTGATTCAATCAAAGTAGAATCAAATGATGTAAAAAATATTAATTTTATTTAAAAATAATATTATTAACATAATAATAACATAATCATATCGAATATGTTACAAGAAATTGAACAAATTAAAAAATTATTAAGCATAAAATATGAAAAAAAAATAATGTTAGAGTTTGGTACAATTTTTAAATTTACTGCCCCTTTAGATTATTTTAGTATAAATAGAGATGGTGTATTTATTTTAGGTGATTTAAAGGGAATAAGATTTAGTTAATTAAAGTCTAGTGGAGGTGATTACAAGGAAGCAGGGGAATGTGTTCTTGTAATCAAGAAGAGGAGGTGATCGGGATGTAGATGACGCAAGCTAGAGTAGGTTGAGCGTGTCGCGTTGTGCTCGAGAGTGCGGAGGTCTTGTGGATCATGCACATGCATTAGGCTCGCATGGGAGATGTGAGATGGTCATAAAACGGGGAGCAACCGACACATGCGTGAGGTGCGGGACCAGGATGCTTGGGTTGGAGGGTATGGAATCGAGCACGGGTTGTCGTAGAACAAATCAGGGGCTACCACAAGTTTGCATCAGGTAGTTCATAGACATGGGTGGCTTCATGCGCCGGCAAGGGCGGTCAGATTGTTAGGCGGGATAGCAGAATTGGATTTGCATATGGGTTGCACGGCTGTGAAGAGGTATGTTAGCCGCAGGTCTACGGTTAGGCCAAGGATAGCGGGCTGGAGATGTGTGAGTCAGTTGTGCATGTGTCGCAAGGGTAATGGGTGCTAAATGCATAGTAGGCTTATGGTGGAGTTCGGGAGACAAAGGGGCTATCATAGGTCAGAGCATGCGGGTTGGGTTGGAGGCATATGGGATGGGATCGCATGTGGATGCTCGTGCTAGCTCGTGGGTTGCGAGTGAGGGCCAAAGAGAGTGAGATCTAGCTCAGTGCGGTCTTTGGACTAATCATGAGTACGCCTAATATACGGGATCAGAAGATTATTTGCAAGAATAAGAAGACAAACGTGCAGGATGTAGTGGAGGTATTATTATTGAATTCAAGAAGATGATTCCTCCAAGATTTGGCTGAGCTAAGTCTGACTGACAATGAGCGCGCACAAGATCACTGATGCTGGTATTCCATCAAATCAGTGCATGCATAATAGATCGTGTGAAGGCAGCCGTATGTAGGAGTGCGCGAGAAGTTGACACCAAGCTTGGGATCAAATGAGTGGCCCATGCGTAGTCCCAGGTCGAAGCCCGCCTGGGTGCCTAGCACAGACAGGCTGGACATAAAAGTTTGAGGAGGTTGTGAGACCTCAAATAACAATCCCGAGGTTAACTACCGGGGGGGGGGGGGGTTAATTTGTAATTTAAAATTTTATTTAACAAAAGAAATTTTTTTTATAATTTCTTAATATTTGAAAAACAAAAAATTTATTCCTTAATGCAGAAGTGAATTAATTTTACAATAACAAAAAGATCAGAGTTTTCAACCACATAATTAACCACAAAAAAAATAAAGTGTAAAACAAAAGAACAAACATGCCAGAATTTATAGTTGTTCGGTCCAACCTGACATACATCCACTCCTCAGAAACCTCCTTTCCATGTATTGCACTAAAACTAGTGTCTCTCCTTTTGTCCCCATAAAAAGGCGGAGAAGCTCTTAAATAATCTCTTTCACCAACCTTGTGTGGTAGAGGACCTTACTCATTTCACCCTCTTGGTAAAGGCACGGAACTTGGAATCCTTTTTGTCCCTCTTGGAGATGGCAGGGAATCAAGAATCTTTTTTCTCCCTCCTAGAGATGGCAGAGAACCATGACCTAGTGCTATAAAATGTCTCTTTAGAGCCACAAAAGGATCAAAGCAAAAGATTGAAGAAGATAGGTAAGAACCTTGCTTGGAGTATCCTTACGAATCCCTTACAACTCTCTCTTACAAAAAAACTCTCCCTCTCTTCTCTCCCAAATAACTCTTTAACTCCCTTTATATGCTCCCTCTCAAGACACTCAGCAACAAAAGTCTCAAAAGAAAGTTTAAGTAAGGATTTAAATAGAGAGCCTGTAAAAAAGCCCTAAATTTCAATTTTCTGACTCTGATCATCTAGTACGATCCAAGATCATCATGTATGATAAGTTTAAAGTACTCTTGTTAGTACTATACGAAGAGATAGACCCTATACGATCAGTTTAAGGAGATGAAATGATCGTCCAGGACGATTGAGAGAATCGTCTAGTACGATTAGTACAAAATAGCCATTTAGATAGTACAAATTATATTGTACTTTACAATCAGTTCAAGAGTTTGTATTGATCATCCAGTTTGATATGCGACAATAAATTATCATCCCATGTAGATCTTGGTTCATATAGTTTGAAATTCGGGGGTCTTCCTAAATGATTAATTGAAAAACTATGATATTTAATCTTGGATGATAGGCCATGATAAATTTTCATCCCATGTATCGCTCAGTTCGTATAATATGATCGTCATGTACGATTTGATTGAATAAATTAATCTTAATTACATCCCTAATCACTAGATCAATTTAAGCATGATTATCATATATCCTACAATACGATGCATATCATACAGTATGATTAAACACAAATTTTAAATTTTAAAATTTTATCTAAATTATGATTGACGATTATTTTGTTGATTATAACTGATTGTCATGTATGTTATGTATTATAAAATACGATAAGTTTAATCAATCTTACTTATCACAGATGTCCTAATTAGGGTTTTTAGTTAAATGATTATTCAATACAATATACATCGAATTGTATGATTAGTTTAGAAAACTCAACTCCTTCCTAACTCACTAACTCACCCCTTTGAGTGTGTGTGTGTGTATGCAAGGTTACTTAGATTTAGGATCCATAAAAATACATAATTGACTCAATTAAGGTAAAAAAGTATGAAAAGACTGGTTATAAAGACTTTATTCTTAGTCTACCCAATCTTGAGCTGATTGAATTTGCAAGTGAACTGTGAACCTGAAATGTTAGTGAGAATGGAAAAAATAGATATGCAATAAATTCAATTATCAGGAGATAGCATAGTTAAAAATATAATAATATTTGTTATAATTAAAATCACAATATTTGGGTCCATATTTATAACAATCTCTCCCTTTTTTGATGATAACAAATATTGTTAGTTTATGATTCAAGAGTGTTTTGATATTCCATAAACTCCCTCTCATTAATAATTTTTTTAAAAATAGAGGATGTGTAATTTTTTTTTTATTTTAAAATATAAAACAACAAATAACAACAGAATACATAAAATTAATAGACAAACATGGAATTAAATATTTTAAAGCCAAATATAAGCTACTAACACATGATACTCCCCCTTTTTATATAAAAAAGAGGAAATAATAACAAGAAAATAGGAAACTAAAAAATAGCAAAAGTATAACAATTCCAAAAATAGAAAAAACTAGAATAAGGAGGGGTCCTGATTAGTTGGAGGTGGGGGGAGGTGGCAGATAGAAGTACCGGTGGATCGAGGCAAACTAGTCTTCAAGCCAAGCCATATCCTGATCATGCTATTGCTACTATTAGGCTACATGCTGATCAAAGCAAGCTAAGTAATTCTCATGTTATTGCTATTGCTCAGCTACGTAGGAGTCAAAATGGAGCTCCCATTGATTAAACCTATAGATCACCTAATCGTAATGAGATTGCTAGCGGATTGGAGTAGGTGCTAGAATAGGTACTCCCTCTTCTGCTGCAAGCTCTTCATTCACAAAGTGAATATTGTGACAATAAGCACTGTGAAGGATGTGGAAGGAGTTATTGGTATAGTAGTTTGGGAGGTGATCAGGTGGTGTAAAGAATTAGAAGTTGTACTTGGTTTTTATGATAAATGCAATGAGTGTCCTAAAACTAGATTAGGCTTTCTCTTGTGGTAGGGATCTCTAATTAATAATGGTTAGATTTTGAAGATAACAATAATAAGATTAGCTGCATTGAAATCAATTTGAGCCATAATGAAATAGGTTGCAAGAGAAAGAACAGAGTCATATTGATTATATCATCAGCTTTAGGAATAATAGAGTTACGAAGAATGTGTTGGATAATTTGAGCATCCTAGACTAGAGTGTTGACTTGGGCTATATGATATTTAATATTGGATTCCTTAAGGGTGGTGCTGGTAGGGGTCCAATCATAATCAGGATTTGCAGCCACTATGTGAATTTTTTTATCAATAGTAGAAATATGTAGGAATTCATGGAAGTAATGGTAAGTTATTTCTATTGGTCGCCTATTAACATAGGATTTTAGTTTTAAGGCTTGCAAAAAACTCAAAAAGTAGTTCATAATTCAACGGTAAGCAAGAGTAAGAATGAAAGTGAGAGTGATATGGACAAAAAAGTGATAGAACTTGGAAGTCTAGATCATCCAAGCAATTTAATGATTTTGGAGGGAGTAATACCAGTAATTTATATCATTGTTAGGCCTCTTCATCAACAACCTCAGGAAATCTAGGATCTACTAGGTGTTGGTAGGAACTACCGACAAGAGCATGGGAACGGTTGCCTTCTGCCATTTCAAAGATGGAGAGCTCAAGAGAGAAGGGAAAAGGATTGAAAGGGATTGAGTGAAGAAAACCATTGAAATCTTGCTATTTAAATATAAATATGCCAGATCGTACAGTATAATTGTGAGTTGGTACTGGACGATCAAGTACAATCAAATCATTCAATTCGATCCAGTCAAAAAGTCGGTCTCATTGTATAGTATGATTGGAGTTATATTGGACAATTAGAGAGAAGGCATTCATCCTAAGGAGTTAGTATGGATGATTGTTGACTAATAGGATTGTATAATACAAATAGGTGTTCATACTATAAGGTATAATATTAAATATTATACCGACCGAATTCAATTCGTCCAACATCTACTGCCACATGGATCATACAGTATGAAGTAGATATTCATACATTATGATCACCAATGATTGATGAATATGAGCCATTGGAAGCAATGTGATCAGATCTATGATGATATTTATGAAGATCATACAATACGATGTGTATCATATAGTACGATTTGAGCAAAAATTAGAGATGAGAATGGATGATGAGGAAAACACTAGGAAAGAAAATAAATTAAAATCACAATAAAAATATAAACAAAACATAATAAAAATCAAGGAAACAAGTAGAAATACACATCAAAATATTTTTTTAATAGTTCAATTACAATAAATAAAAATTTTACCTTGAGATTATATAAAAAATTCAGTAAGAAATGCATTGACAACACTAAAACCTAGAAATGTTAGAAATTTGAAGGTTTTAACCTATAGCTTAAGTTCCTTACATATTAAAGTCTTTTTAAACAAAACTTTCATTCATAAAATAAATTAGAAAAGAAATGTGACATTTTCAAACATCTTTTTAGAAATATATCTAAGAGAATATCATTGCATAGTGATGAATTAGGAATCATGATTTTCAAATTCAAGTAAAGGGGATATCAATTGGCACATGAATTCTTTTAAGATTTGAAGATTTGAAAGGAAGGGAAGCAAACTCATTAGTGGCTCATTTTCTATCTCTTTATCAAATATTTAGCGCACTTTGCACATCTTTTAATTTTTAATACACTTTGTTCTTCTTTTAATTTTCACATACATTGCGCTTCTTTTTAGCTTTGGACTCATTTATGAATATTTTTTTTTTTTTTTTGAAAACTTGCTTCCTTTTGAATAGCTTCCGATTTAATTTCTAGAGAGATAAGCTCCCGGTTGAATTTCTAGAGAGAGAAAATTCTTATTTTGAATTCGTTTTTGCAATTTCTCCGCGGATAGCGGAATTGACGACGGCTGGTTGTTGGCTATCTTTAGCTGAGATCATGGCCTCCTTTCGACCATCTGGTACCAATCATAACATTGGTAGAATTAATAATAATCTTGTGATCAGAGAAGGTGCAAGACCTCCGGTTTGCCAAGTGTTGATTGAAGGAAAAGGGAAGAAGGTGGTGATTGATCGTGCTACAGGAATTGCCAAAGATAACTTAGACTTGAACGTTAATTTAGGTAGCTATAATCCTGAGATGTCTTAATCTGCTAGTTTTGTTTTGAAGGTAAATAAGTTTATGGGAAATCTTGAAGAAACTGGTGGTCGTAATATAGCAACGGAAATTGAATCTATGGGAAATCAAGAAGAAGCTGAAGGCATTAATCTTGCGACGAATCCTGAGATTAATGTAAAGTCGGTTAACAATGATGATGGAGATAGCGATAGAAATGGTGTGAATGAGAATTTTATTGAAGCCTGGAAGAAACCTCAGCATATCAAGATTTCATTCAACAGTGATCAAGCAGAGATGTCAGATGATGAGATTGCAGTCCAACTAAATGTTGATAGGGAACATATGAATTTGCAAGTTCTGAATTATTCATTTGTAATTAAAGTTTTGGGAAACAAAATACCATTTCCTATTTGCAGCCTAGAGCTGAGAAGGCAGTGGAACAAATATGGCAGCTTTCACATGACTACGCTCGGTATGAACTGGATACTATGTTCTTTCAAGACTGTTGAAGCAATGGAAGAAGTATTAAATGGTGGTCCTTGGTATGTAGGAGGACACATAGTTGGAATGGACAACTGGTCCCCTTTATTCAATCCCAATTCTTTTAAATGTATTACCATACCAATATGGATTCAACTTCCCTGTTTTCCATTATACTGTTGGGACGAGGAGAACATTGCAAGAATTGCATCATGTGTAGGAGTACCTATGTATATGGATGGGAACTCCTTTAAATGGGGAAAACGAGAAGTTGCTCGGGTTTGTGTGAGAATAAATTTGGAAAACAAGCTTTCAAATGGCATTTGGGTAGATGGAATAGCAGGAAGATTCTTCAAAAAAGTAGAGTATGAGAAAACTGATTTGCTCTGTTATCTTTCTGGCAAAGTGGGGCATGATAGAATGGATTGTTCTGATAATGTGGTGCCGGCTCATAATGACCAGACAGTGAAGAAACAAAATTTGGCAGTAGGAAGTGATTTGGTGGTACCGGCTGAAGGCAAAACTTCTTTGCATAATAGTGAATATGGACCGTGGATTCATGTTCAGTTTAAAAATAGAAGGTTAAAAAATGGATGGTTTTCTGGTGGAGGGAGGTTTGGAAGAAATGTGAATGATGTGAAAGGTAAAATGGCTGAAGTCCATGAAGATGCTGTGTAGAAATCAGTCCAATATAAGGTGGCTGAAGTGGATATAGAGGTGGTGCTAATTGATCAACATCTCTTGGCTGAAGATAGAAGTTCTGGTAAAGGGGAAGTTGATAGGGAGAAGGAGGCGGATATTGCTGTGGCATATAAATTTGATGTTTTGACTGAAGATATTGAAGAAGGGGAACTTGTTAGTCATTTCAAAGTGGAGAAGCCACAGGTCATTGTTGCTGCTGATGATATTCCTGATAAAATGGAGGTTGCTGTTACTCATAATAGCAGTTTGGTCAAACTTAAATTGGCCAAGGAATTGAAGTCTTTGGGTCCTTTAGAACTTGAGCATAGAAAGAAAAGGAGGGATGGAAGGGGAATGTGTTAGGCGGAGACGTTTCCCCTTTGATATTTTAATGTCTTCCATTGTCTTCTTGAACTGTAAGGGGGCTAGGAAGAAGGAGGCCTCTCTGCATCTTAGGGAGATTGTTATGGATCATGATGTCTTTTTTATTGGGTTGATGGTGACTAAGTTAACTAGTGCTGATAGGAGGGATGTTGATTGCCTTATTGGGAGTGATTAGGACTTTTTCCACCATCCTGCTGTGGGTACTTATGGTGGAATTTTGGTTGTCTGGAACAGGAAGGTGGTGTATTTTGTGGTGGTGGAGAGTTCTTCTCAATTGGTGGTTGGGGTTCTTTCTACCCCTTCTATGGGATCTTGGAAGGTGGCCATTGTGTGTGGGAGTAGATGTTGTAATGAGAAAAGAAGTCTCTGGAGCATGCTAGAGAAGTGTATGCTGGGTACTGTTCCATCCATTGTGGGGGGGTGACTTTAATTGTATTTTGAATAAGGAGGAGAAGGAAGGTGGAAAGAGATTCCTAATTTCTAGAGGACCTAGAGAGATGAGGGATTTTATGACTAACTCTGATTTCCATGATGTAGGGTTTGTTGGACCAAGTTTTACTTGGTGTAACAATAAAGAAGGAGCTTCAAGGATATAAGAGAGGCTTGATAAATGCTTGCTAAATTATGCATCTTGACATATGGTCCCTTCAGCAAAAGTAAGGCCTATTGCAAGGGTGGCGTCATACCATAGTCCAATTGTATTTAAATTGGAAGTTAAGCAGTTTAACAAGACAAAGATCATCAGATTTGAAGACACTTGGAGATCATACCCGGCTGCTTGGAATATTGTGTATAATTCTTAGAAGAAATCTGATTTCGGTGATGAGGTAGAGGTGCTTCATAGAAAGCTTCGAAGAACGTTAAGAGCTTTATTCTTCTAGAATAAGAACAAGTGCAAAGACTTGTGTAAGTTGAAGGAAGACTTGAAGAGGGAAATTATGGAATTATAGACTAAGGAAGCCACAGATGAGGATTTCTCTTTGGAAGATTTACTTTTTCTTAGAAGCAAGGTACAT
This sequence comes from Dendrobium nobile, assembly GCA_022539455.1. Classification (NCBI taxonomy): domain Eukaryota; kingdom Viridiplantae; phylum Streptophyta; class Magnoliopsida; order Asparagales; family Orchidaceae; genus Dendrobium; species Dendrobium nobile. The sequence continues at coordinate 2,661,767 of CM039722.1, read as the reverse complement.
GAACTTAATGTCACTTTAAGAAGGCTTTCCACTTAGTGGAATCAAGCCACGGATGAGGATTTCTCTTTGGAAGATTTGCTTTTTCTTAGAAGCAAGGTACATGAACTTAATTTCACTTTAAGAAGGCTTTCCACTTAGTGGAATCAAAGGGCTAAGGCAAGATGGCATGAGAAAGGGGATACCAATTCTAATTTTTTTTTCATAATTTTGTTTCGGCTAGGAGAAATGTAAAGTGGGTGAGACAAATAAAAGATGTTAATAACCAATTGCTGGAGGAGGAAGATCAGATTGAGAAGGTGTTTTTACATTTCTTTGAGGATAAGTGGAAATACAGAGAATGCAAATTATCAGATTGGCCTTTTATTTCCGATAAACAATGGTTGGTTGCTTCAGATGTGGAAGCTTTGGCTGCTGAATTTTCCTTGGAGGAGTTTATGGAATCGATCTTCCAGCAAGATAATAATAAATCACCTGGTATGGATGGAGTGACATCTTCTTTTTATAAATGTTATTGGAACATAGTGAGGGAAACTACTTGGAATGCTATCAAAAGTTTCTTTAATTCTGGAGTTATGCAAAAGGAATGGAAAGATACGTTAATTGTCTTAATCCCCAAAGTGAAGAATCCAATTTTGCCATCCAACTATAGGCCTATAATCCTTTGTCAAACTACTTATAAGATTGTTGCTACTATATATGTTGGTCAATAGATTGAAAAAATGCATGTCCAAGATGACCTCGGAGGAATAAATGGCATTTATTTCAGGAAGATCAATGTCAGAACATTGTTTATTGGCTCAGGAGATCTTTAACAAGTTTAAAATCTCTAAGAATAAAAAAGGTATGATGGCTGTAAAGCTAGACATGGAGCAGACATATGATAACATGGGATGACCGACTCTTCATTTGAACAAAGGGGATAAGAGTTGGGTATTCAGATTTCTCCTAGAGGATCGAGGATTACACACCTTCTATATGATGATGTTGTGCTTGTATTTTCACAAGCAACCATTACTTCGGCAAGATTAATGAAGAATATTATTGAGGAGTTCTGTAGATAGACGGGTCAAAGAGTTAACATCAACAACTCCCAAATTATGTTTGGTAAGGCTTTTATGAGGTCTCATAAGAAGAAGGTTGCTAGAATACTTGGTTTTAAAATTGTGAAGGAAATGTATTATTTGGGTATCATGATTACTTTAAGAAGATTGGGTACGTCAGATTTCAAGACTTGTTGAGCCATGTAATAGATAGATTGAATGTTTAGGGGAATAAGTCTTTATCATTGGGAGGTAGAATTACTCTTATAAAGACTTCATTACTATCTATGCCAAATTTTTTTACTTACACACTCTCTGGTTCCTAAAAGAGTGCTATATGAGTTAGAGAAAATGTGTAATAAATTTATTTGGCACAAACCGGATGGGAAGAAAGCTTTGCATTATGTTGCATGGGAGGAGGTATGTAAACATAGATGTGATGGTGGATTGGGAGCACATTCAACTGTACTTAGAGACAGTTCTTTAAGGGCGAGGTTGGCATGGAAATTTATCCAGTATCCTGATTCGTTACTTCACAGAACTTCAATTCCTAAGTATGGAGATGATATCATAAATGGAACTTGTAAAAAGAGTTCTTCTAGTGCTTGGCAAATTATGATGGATGGAGGTAAACATCTTAAACACATTGTCAAATGGAAAGTGGTTAGAGGTGATAAAATTAATGTCTTAAGTGACATTTGGTTGCTGGACAAGTGCATTAATGCCTGGCCTACATTTGCTGACCGTGGAGCTTTGGAGGGCATGACGGTTTAGCATTTCATTTTAGATGAAAGAAACTGGGATGAGTGAAGTTACAAAGGTTCTTTCATTAAGAACTTATTTTGTTGATCAGGCAAATACATATTGACTCCATTTGGAAGGAGGATCAGGTGGAGACCTAATACAAGTACTCGGGTAAATCAATTTCTGCATTGGCATATGAATATGTGATGAAAGGAAGATGTAAAGAAGATGATGGTGGTTTTTGCAATTGGATTAAGAAGTTGAAGCTCAATACTAAGGTGGAACTCTTTTAGTGGCGCCTTAGTAAGTTTGCTATCCCTACAAATCATTTTTTCAAATTTCGAAGGCTTGCTGTTGATGATTCTTGTGTTAGAGGATGTCAAGAGGTTGAGAACTATGAACACATTCTAGTTCATTGTAAATTTCTTGTTGATGTTATTTCAAAAATTAGAGATTGGGGATTTTATATTTTTGTTTTTCAATCACTTGTTTATTGTTTAGAAGAGCTGAGAAGAATTTCGGTTCAAAATTCTGGCATGGTTAAAATAATTATGCTGCAGTTTATCTGTCCTGGAAGAACCGCAATGGGGTGAAGCATGGTAAGGAAGCTATGTCTAGTTCCTTGGTGTCAGCAAATGCTCTTCTTTAGCCATGTTGAAATCTTGTCCATATCTAGATAGCTGGGATACTAATCTCCCTTGGGAGTCTCACAAAACTTGGTGCCATCCACCGCTAGATTGGATCAAGATTAATGTGGAAGCTTCAATGTTGAGTTCTAATCTTGATGGCATTGGGGGGATTTTTAGAGATTGCAAAGGTAGACTTCTTCTTGCTTTTGGGAAGAATAGAGTACACTGGGATATTGCACAACTAGAGACGGAGGCGGTTATAGCAATAAGTGTATTCATTCAAAGTTAGATGCTTGAAAGCAAAGGACTTATCATTGAGAGTGATAATATCAATGTTATTACATTGATTCAAGATTCTTTGAAGAAGGCAAATTGGCATTTGGAGAGATGGCGGGTCAAGGAGCTCTTCTTCCTCAATGATTTCAATAAAGTCATTTTTCACCATATTAATAGAGAATGTAATAAAGTAGCAGATTTTTGTGCTGCTATGTCCTTAGATGGTAGTTTTACTTTTGATAATTTCTCTTTTGGTAACATTCCGTCCTCTTTGCTAGATTTAATAAAGGACGAATGTTACCCTTTTATCAAGTGTAATTAGTTTCTTTGTCTCCTTTAATGCAAAATTGCACTTTAAAAAAAAAAGAAAAAAAGAAAACTTGCTTCCTTTTTACATCTTTAAAGACTCTACGTTGTGAGATTATCTTTCAAATATGAGAGAAGAAGAACTCAATCTCTTATATAAGGAATAGTAAACTACAAAGCAAAATATGATCCATATGATATAGACAAACAACTTGATTAAAATTTTTGAAATAGATTCATTGACTTGGAAAAAATATTCATATGAGATAGAAGACTGTAAGAAGATGAAAAATATATCTATTTCTAGGTCCAGTTTTTAGTTTGACATAGATTTTGATTCAAAAAAAAATAAAAAAATACACCGCTTAAGAGGTTAGAGGAAGAGGGGTAATAATCATTTCTTCTTCCTTTAACTATTTTAGAAAAGTCGATCATTACTTACAAAAATATGTAAGATTTTCATTTAAAGAAAGATTTAACAATTAAAAGTGAGTAGTGATAATATTCTTAAATTTTAAAAGAAATAAATAAATGCTGTTTCGAATATGTTTTCATGGATTATGTTTTTGATGATAGTAAACACTCTTGTTTCTCAACGACTACCTTGCCTACTGACATTTCAGGTCCAAAAGATCAGACGGCAATTGGAATAAGCTCAAGATTGGGTAGACTAGGTCTAAGTCACTTTGTACACTTTTTCCTTTCTTGAGTCTTTGTAATTGGTGTGGCTCCTGATGCTAAGTAACCTTGCACACACATACCTTAGGAGAATTTATAACTATTTCTTGGAGTTTATAATTTTTGGTAACATCGTACGAGATGATATTTATATCGACCTGGATGATCAGTTCAAAAATAGAAACCATAATCAGGGCATCATGATTAAGACAACCGTCATTAAGCCGATGGGCCTGGACGATATTGTATCAGCGGGGCCGATAGGCTCAAATCAGAAAGAATCAGCCTCCATGATCTATTTAAGTATTCTTTATTTTTGAACATCATCCAGGACGATATCCTATCGGCCTAGACGATGCAGCAAAATTTTGCCTAAATTAAATATGGTATTTAAGGAAAGCAATTAAGGTTGATTGCACGATCACATCGACCAGGTCGATTGCAGGATCGGTCGGGATGATGTCGTGGATGATTGACATCGGCCAGCCTCTATTCAGGGCGGCAAAATCACTCAGTTCAGAGGGCCCTGGGTCATAACCGTTTATCCTGCAATGCCATTTGGCGGTAAAACCATCGGTTAGAGGACACGTACCACGTCCTTATTGGTAGGAGATTATTTGAGAATATATCATAGTGATATTTTCAACTATGTATTTAGCTCTTTGTGAGCTAAAGAAATTTTGATTTGTCCACCCCAACAAACTATTACGGTGGGTGGATGGATTTTGCTTTAAGTGGTTTGATGAATTATTTTTTAATTTTAAATATTTTGGGATTTTTAGGATTTCTGGAACTTGTAGAGTTTTGGATTGAGGGTATTTGGGTGGAGCTTGAAAATATTTGGAATGATTGAGATTTTCGTCCAACACGGCCATCATCGGGGTGTTTGGGGTCATTTTCCTCCTCGAATTTGAACTAACCGTCTAGGATGATATCCTATCGTCCTTGACAATATTATCAAAAATTGTCTAATTGTCCCAAATTGACCGGGCTGATTGAGCAAAATTTACGCAAATCAGCCAGGACGATACCCCTATTGGCCTGGACGATAAAGTTAGTTTGTATAAAATAAGAGCTATTTCAAAGATCTTCTATTTAAGATCTCTTGCTCTACCCTAGAGGAGATATTTTGCTGCTGTCTTGACCTGAGAGAGCCAAGAGGAGAGGGAGAGAGAGGGAGATAGAGAGAGGAACTTGTGAGGGGGAGTTTGTGAGAGGATTCAGAAGGGTTGCTCCAAGAAAGGTTCCAAGTCGTCTTCGACAATCGTCATCCTTCATCCTTGGGGGTTCAAGGGAGGTCTTCTTCAGCAATCGATCAAGGTTCTCTGCCTGCTTCAGGAGGAAGCAAAAGGAGCTGGGTTCTCTGCTTTGTTGGGGTCGGCAAAAAGGAGTTTTTGTGAGGGCTTCTCCGCCTTGCTGTGGGAGAAAAAATAGAGTCACGGTGTTTAGTGCAATACCCGGAGGGCGCCTCCGGGGAGTGGACGTAGGTCGAGTTGACCGAATAACTATAAATCTCTATGTGCTTTTACTACTATTTTTTCGCTTTTAATTTTCGCACTCTTTTATGGTGAATTGTGGTTTGAGTTTTGTGTTTTGATTGAAAGAATTTTTAAAATACCAATTCACTCCCCTCTTGGTTAGCTTTGGGCTAGTTTATAAGGGCTTAACATCCCTAATGAACTTTTAAGCGGTATCAGAGCGGGATTCATAAAATTAAGTTTGAAAACTTTTTAAATTTTTGATCCATTGCTAACAACGATAATCGTAATACTACAGAAGGGTATTCAATTACCCTACCAACATTATTTGACAATACTCCTTTTAATTTTTGGAAAACTCGTATGTCTATGTTTTTACAATCGATTGACTATCGCATGTGAATGTTTTTTAAGAATGGTTATACACCTCCGACTGATAAACTTAATGATGTTATTGTTCCTCTTCCTTTTACTAAATAGACTAATGATGATAGGGATTTAGGACAACTAAATGCAAAATGATTGAACTATTTTTTCTGTGCTTTAAAATCTGAAGATTACATGCGAGTTTCAATTTGCACTAATGGTAAAGGAATTTAGGATAAATTGTGTATTATTTATGAAGGAAATAATGAAGTTAACCAATCTCGTTTGAATATTTTTTTGCATGATTACAAACATTTTTGTATGAAACCTCATGAATCAATTTCTGACATGTATATAAGGTTTACTCAAATTGTAACTTCTTTGCAAGCCTTAGGAAGAAAACTCACTAACTATAAAAATGTGAATAAAATTTTGAGATGCTTTCCTTCCTTTTTTGATGCTAAAATCATTGTAATTACTGAATCTAAAGATTTGAACACTTATTCGATTGATAACTTACTTGGCTCACTCATAGCTTACAAGCAAGGGGTGAATCAAAGAAATCTTGATGAAGGTGAGAAAAAGAAGGAGAAAATTGTGGCACTAAATGCCAACAACTCTTTCGGATCTGAAAGCGATGATGTTGCCTTCATCACTAGGCAATTTAAAAGCTTTTTAAGGAAGAACAATAATTATCATCAGAAATGGAAAATAGATAAGGATATTAAAAATTATAAAAATTCCTTTGATCTTGATTGTTATGAATGCAGGAAGCCTGGACATGTTAAAGCTAATTATCCTACTCTTGAGGAGCATCTAAGCATGGAGAAGGATGAGGAGAAACCTAAGTTCAGGAAAGATAAGAAGCGAGTCCAAAAGGTGTTCTAGCGGAATCTGCAACTGACTCTTCTGAGACTGAGGCAGAGGAAGAAACCACAAACTTGTGCTTGATGGCTGATGATCATCTTGGTCAAAGTGACCAAAAAGAGGTATGTGAACCAACATATGATCAATTACTTGAAATTTAAGAAAACTCATGCTAGTTTGAAATTGGAGTTTTTGAATTTATAAAAAGAGCATGAAATTTTGAGTAAAGATCATCTCCAAATTGATAGCAATCACATGTCTCTATTTGATAAATTTGATGATTTAAATAAAAAGCTTTCTGAATTAAAAATTTAGCATGATTCTTTGAAAGCTTCCTACACCTCACTTGAATCTGATTTTAAAGCTTCTTCTAAATAATATGAACATAAAAAGCACTGTTTGGATGTTGATTTAGAAAATGCTAACTTGAGGTTTAAAGAAAAATTAAATACACTTAAGAGAAATTGGAATACATCAATACTTGATCTAAAGACAAAATCTAGGAAGAGGCATTATAACCAAAATAGATTAGTAAATCCTTTTCCTGGAGTTAAATGTTTTTCATGTGGCATGCTAGGACAGATCTCACACACGTGCACTGTTCCCGTAGTATATATTGGGTGTGGAGAACAAAATTGCATGTTTCACAAAATAATAGAATTGCATTGCATTCTTCTTTTCATAAGAAGGGACCCAAACCTGTTTGGGTTCCTAAATATGACATTTAATATTTTTGTAGGTGTGCTCTCACCAAAGACCTCGTGAGAGCATATGATACTTGGACAAGCGGAGGCTCGCGGCTCATAAATTGCTTAAACTTGCTTCTTAATAAAATTCTGAGTTGCATACTTACTACTTTGTTGAGTGTTGTTATTGTCTACTTTAGTTTTTGTGTTAGCTTTTCATATTTATTGTTATAATTGTTTTTATTTTGTTTTTTTTAATGATATTTTTTTCCTAGTTTTTTTTGGAGATTTATAGTCAATGTTTAAACATCTCTAAATCAGTTAAAGGGAGAAACACCGTTGATGGTTTCCCTCCCTCTAACCTCTTTTAACGGTGTAATTTTCTTTTCTAAACAAAAGTTTATCTCAAATTAATAACTGGACTTTGTAATTAAGATCTTTTCTATCTTGGTACAGTAATCTAACTTATATATATAATATTCAAAGTCTTTATATAACATTCAAATTATTTGAAATCTTATCATTACATTTTTCATATGATTTTGAGTCTGTTTTGTGGTTTATTCTTCTTTATATTAGAGAGTGAGTTTTTCTTCTCTAATATCTGGAAGATCTACTCACAACTAAAAGTATTTGAGAGTTTTGAAAAAGGGATCTAGCTTGCCAAAACAAAAGATGCGCAATGATTGCCAAAAAATTGAAATATACACAAAGTGTATAAAAAATCAAAAGATGCTTAAAGTGCGCCAATCAAATTGACAAGAGGCATAAAATGAGCCCACAAAAGATAAGCTTAATTCTCTTTCAAACATTTAAAACTTAGAAAAATTCATGTGTTACTTGATACTTTCTAATGCTTAATTTCAAATTTCATGATTGTGACAAATTACTTTAGTATATTATTCTATAAGATTTTTTTTTGAACCAAGTTTTGAATGGATCTTTCTTTCTTATCCAATTAGTTTGTTCTGAGTTAGGTCTTCTATTTTTAAAAGATGATTTTACCCTGAAAGAAGTCCGAGCTAGGGTTAACAAGATCGGATATTCTACCATTTTCAGATTTTGACATTGTTAACTCATTGATCTTATAAGTATTTAAAATTCAAATCACGTGGAGCATTTATCATGTTCATGGCTTGCTAAAACTCAATTTTTGTTTTGTTTTGTTGTTTTGTTCTTTTCTTTTTTTTGTCTCACTTTTTTTTAACTATCTTATTTTATGTGTTGTTAAGGTTTTAGGCCTTCTCTGATCATCTCCATCTATCCTCTGATTCTCAACTTTCTTTCACATCATCTCGGCCGATACCCCTATAAACCTGGACAATCCGATCAATTTACTCTTTAAACTCCCCTCTGCCCACTGATTTGATTTTATGCTCTGATAGTCCTGGACAATCCATTATCATCCTGGATGATCTGATCTTCTTCTGCTTCAATCATTTTTGATCGACGTGGTCGATCCATTTTTCGGCCAGAATAATGTTATCCTCTCTTTGCTTAAATTATGGACAATCGGCCTGACCGATCCAAATGTTCATCCTAGATGATACACGTGGATGTACATTTAAAATCTTAAAAATTGGTCAGGACGATCCTTTTTTAGACAATCAGCTCGGACGATCCACCTGTTCGACTTGAATGAAACACATGGCATATGATTTAAATATTTTAAATTCAGCAAGTATGATCCATTATTGGACATCATCCTGGATGATCCACCGAATCAGCCCGAACGATCTGCTTTTTTAAATGTCGTCCGGCATGACTCCTCAAGATGATCGCCTGTGTCTAATCGTCCTGGTCGATATCTGATTAGCTCGGATGATAAGACTACCTTTTTGACCAATGTGTCTGTATGTAATTATTGAACTAGATCAGCCTGGATGATCTTGTGATCACCCTGGACGATCTGGCATATCCTTTAAATTTAGAGCCTTCCAGCTATTTTCTTCACACCAAACTTCTTCTCCTTGCTTCTTGCTTCCTATTTTCTTACTTTTTGTGATAATGGCTGGAGGAAAATGCTCTCATCACCTGTCCGGAAGTTCTTCGAGGGCCACTCTGGACACTCATTTCCTGGAGGCGGATGATCAAACCGCCTACCAGCATTACAAAGGGGCCGGAATCATAGTCTCCCAGACAATCAATCCAAGTTTTCTCTCTTATCCAGTACTAGACTTATTTTCCCATACCTCCTTGTGCTTTCTTCTGTCTCTTGCTATCCCATTTAATTATGAATTGCTCTTTGAGTAATTTGCAAGTCTCCACATTAATACTGCTTTTACTTCAATTGGCTCATATGTGAATCGACGACCTGTCGAGATCACATATCAGGATTATGCGGAGATTTTGCAGCTTTCCACCGCAAGGGATATATTACAAATTTGTTTTTCATGGATTATGATTTTGATGATAGAAAACACTCTTATTGCAAACACTCTTATTATGATTTTGATGATATGTTCTCCACGACTTCCTTATCTACTAGCATTTTAGGTCCACATGATCAGATTGCAATTTAGAACCAGCTCAAGATTGGGTAGACTAGGTCTGAGTCAATTTGTAACCCTTTTCCTTTCTTGAGTCTATTATATATGGTGTGGCTTCTGATGCTTTGTAACCTGGAAGATTCTCTGACTGTTCCCTAATGTTTATCATTTTTGGTAACATCATCCGGGATGATATTTATATCGTCTTGGACGATCGGTTCAAAAGCAAAAACCCTGATTAGGGCATCCTCATTAAAGAAGCTGTTATTATGCAAAAACATCTTCCTAGATGATTTTGTATCGGCTTGGATGATAGGCCCAAAATAGAAAGAATCTGTCGCCAGATCTATTTAGGAATTACTTATTTTTGGACATCGTCCAGGGGATCATCCGGGACTATAAAATATCATCCTGGACAATCCAGGACATTTTTTTCTAAAATTAATCTGGCATTTAAGGAAAGCAATTATGACTTGATTGGACGATCAAATCGTCCTGGACGATCGCAGGATATTCCAGGCTGATACGTTGGACGATTGGACATCGGATAGCTCTTTTTCAGGGCAATGTTCAAGACGATAATCCATGACTTGTGCTGATCATCCTGGATGATATATTATCATCCTGGATGATAAGAACAAATTTCTTATGACCGTCTCAAATTGTCCTGGCTGATTGGTCTTAAATTGCACTGATCGTACAGGGTGATATTTATATCATCCTGGAAGATAAAGTCGGCAACTTACATTAATGAGCTCATTTTGAGATATTTTATTTAAGCTATGACATGACACTTGGTAAGTGTCTTTGACAGTCATTATAGCTTCGTTCTTTTGGGGGGAACTTGAAGAGAGAGCTTGATAGGGAGTGCGGAACGAGTGAAGTCTGAGAGGGAGAAGAACTTGTGAGGGGGGGACTCAAGGGAGTGTGGAGGGGGATTCCATACGGTTTCTCCAGTAGGCTTGCACCTTAATACCATCAGATTCAAGGCTTGTCTTGAGGGAAGTTCACCAAAGAAGAAGATCTCTTTGGTTTTAAAAGACTAGGCTACTCCACCGCACCGGGGAAGGTGGAAGTGATTTTGTAAGGACTTCTTCGCCTAGCTTTGGGGGCTAAAGGAGAGACACTTAGTATAATGCAATACTTGGAGGGTGCCTACAAGGAGTGGACGTAGGTCAAGGTTTGACCGAACCACTATAAATCTAGTATGTTCTTTCCCTTATTACTTCTGCATTTAATTTTCGCACTTTGGTTTTCATTGTGGTGAATCTTGGTTTTTGGTTTTAAGTTTGAGTTTTGTTTGAAACATCGATTCACCCCTTTTTGGTTAGTCTTGGGCAAGTTCTTAAGAGTCTAACATCCCTAATAAACTTTCAAGTGGCATCAGAGCAGGATTCATAAAATCGAGTTTTTGAAAACTTTTAAATTTTTGATCCATGGTTAATTTTAGTAATCATATTTTTGTGGAAGGTTATTCAATCACCAGACCACCTTTATTTGAAAATATTACTTTTGATTTTTGGAAAACTCGTATGTCTACTTTCTTGCAATCGATTGGTTTTCATATGTGGCATATGATTTTAACTGGTTATTCATTACCATCACGTGTTATAAATGGGGTTAAAACTGATATTCCTTTTAATCAATGGAACAGGGAAGAACAACTCAATGCTCAATTGAATGCAAAATCGTTAAATTGCTTTTTCTGTGCTTTAAATTCTGAAGATTTTATGTTAGTATCCACGTGCACTACTGGTAAGGAAATTTGGGATAAACTACACACCATATATGAAGACACTAGTGAAATCAAGCAATCTAAGTTGAATAAGTTAATGCATGATTATGAACTATTTTTCATGAAACCTTATGAGATGATCTTAGACATGTATACTAGGTTTATCTAAATTGTGACATCATTGCATGCTTTAGAAAAAGAATTTTCAAATTTAAAAAAAGTTAACAAAATTCTTCATTGTTTACTAGATAAGTTTGATGTTAAAGTAGTTGCTATTTGTGAATCAAAAGATTTGAATAAATATTTTATTGATAATTTGATTGGCTCACTCATTACCTATGAGAAAAGTTTGGGTCAAAGACTTGTGGATGCAGATGAAACGATTATTCTAAAAGATGAAGATACGAAAAAAGATAGCTTAGTTGGTGACAAATGCAATGACTTGTCAAGCAAATCAAAAAGCTCACCAAAGCATAAGCATCAACAAAAGTTGAAAAAAGGTAAAAATGGTAAGGATGTTAATATTTCTTCTAACGTTATTTACTTTGGTTGTAGGAAGCCTGGACATATGAAAAATTAGTGCCCTAATTTAAGAATTCTTCCAGCAAAAGAAAAGGGTAAAGCGAAGCAAATTTTAAACTGGGAAAATAATGAAAAGCAAAAAGATCTCTTGGGCAGACCTGGTTTCTGAAGCATCGGACTAGAAGAAAGATAATGGTTAAAAGCCTTGTTTGTGTTTTTTTATTGTGTTTTATTATTTTTTTGTTATTTCAGTGCTTTTTTATTTTCGGTTTTATTTTGTGTTTTTGTTTTTGTTTATTCTTTGAATTTTTTTTTCTTGTTTCGTGAAATTTTTTCTCTGATCAACACACATATTTATTTTTCTAAAAATGAAAAATCTACTTCCTATTTTTTCTTGAATTCTTTGGTAAGTTGTGATTGACTTCTCTAAAAACAATCAAAGGATGGAAACTCATATTTTTGACTCTCAATCTCTATTTCCTAAAAGAGGTTATTCTACTTTTGATTTAAAATCTTTTTCATATTTTAAATTATTCTTTGAAACTAAAATTTTTTATCTCCCTACATTTTATTTATCGCATAGGGATCGTTTGCAAGTTGTTGAATCTAACTCATAATTTTCTTAATCAAGAATTCACTTTATCAATAGGATGGGTTTACTTTTGTTTTTAAGATTACAGAAAGGTAACATATTTAAAAAAAAATTAGCTAATGATGCCAAAAATAAAAGATGTACAAAGACGCTAAATTGAAAAAAAGGGAATACACAAAGTGTATCAAAAATTAAAAGATACGCAGTGCGCCAACCAATTGTCAAGAGGCATAAAATGAGCCCACAAAATTTAATGCTTACCATTCTTGTACTTCTTAAAGCTTAAGAAAACTCTTGATACTTTCTACACTTGAGTTTGAAATCTTGATTCCTGATTCAACAATTCATGCATTAATCTTCTATTAGAAATATTTTATGGGAGTTTTGAAAAATGTCTGTTTCTTTCTCTAATTTATTCCATGATCTAGATATTGAATTAAAAAGTTTTTGAGCCTTTTAAAAGAACTAGAGTTTGGATTATCAAATTCTGAATTTCTAATCTTTTCTGGGCTATATGTTGTCAATACAATTCTACTAAGTTTTTAATTAAAACCAAGAGGTAACTTTCTCATTTTATAAATATTTGTTTTATTCACTAGATCAGGGATCATTTTGTCTTTTAATTATTTGTGCCCCTTCTCTTTTTTATAATATCAAAGGGGGGAACGTATTGTTGAATTTGTATCATTTTTCCTGTATTTTTTCTTTCAAAAAATTAAAAAAAATAACAAAATATTTTTTCTCCCTTATTTTTAAAGTTTTATTTTAGTGTGGGGGAGATTAGGAGAAATTTTTTCTATTAGATAATTCAAATCATAATGTTTTCCATCATCAAAAAGGGAGAGATTGTTGCAAATTTGTTTTTCATTAATTATGATTTTGATGATAGTAAACACTCTTATTATGATTTTGATGATATGTTCTCTACGACTACCTTATCTACTAACATTTCAGGTCCACATGATCAGACTGCAATTTGGAACCAGCTCAAGATTGGGTAGACTAGGTCTGAGTCAATTTGTAACCCTTTTCCTTTCTTGAGTCTATTGTATGTGGTGTGGCTCCTGATGCTTTGTAACTTGGAAGATTCTCTGACTGTTCCCTAATGTTTACTGTTTTTGGTAACATCGTCCTGGATGATATTTATGTCGTCCTGGATGATCGGTTCAAAAGCAAAAACCCTGATTAGGGCATCCTCATTAAAGAAACCGTCATTATGCAAAAATATTGTCCTTGATGATTTTTTATCTGCCAGGATGATAGGCTCAAAACAGAAAGAATCTGTCGCCAGATCTATTTAGGAATTACTTATTTTTGGACATCGTTTGGGGATCGTCCAGGACTATAAAATATCGTCCAGGATGATCCAGGACATTTTTTTGCAAAATTAATCTAGCATTTAAGGAAAGTAATTATGACTTGATTGGATGATCAAATCGTCCTGGACGATCGCAGGATCGTCCTGGCCGATACGCTGGACTTGATTGGACATCGGATAGCTCTTTTTCAGGGCGATGTTTAGGAAGATATTCTATGATTTGTACTGATCATCCCGGACGATATATTATCATCCTGGACGATAAGAACAAATTTCTTATAATGGTCTCAAATTGTCCCGGCTGATTGGGCTTAAACTGCAATGATCGTACAAGACGATATTTATATCGTCCTGGATGATAAAGTCAGCAACTTGCATTAATGAGCTCATTTTGAGATCTTCTATTTAAGCTATGACATTACACTTTGTAGGTGTCTTTGGCAGCCATTGTAGCTTCGTTCTTTTGGGGGGAACTTGAAGAGAGAGCTTGAAAGGGAGTGAGGAATGGGTGAAGTCTGAGAGGGTGAAGATCTTGTGAGTGGGGACTCAAGGGAGTATGGAGGGGGATTCCACACAGTTGCTCTGGCAGTCTTGCACCTTAATACTGTCGGATTCAAGGCTTGTCTTGAGGGAAGTTCAACAAAGAAGAATATCTCTTTAGTGTCAAAGGTCCCGGCTACTCCGTCGCACCAGGGAAGGTGGAAGTGATTTTGTAAGGGCTTCTCCACCTAGCTGTGGCGGCTAAAGGAGAGACACTTAGTATAGTGCAATACTTGGAGGGTACCTCCAAGGAGTGGATGTAGGTCAAGGTTTGACCGAACCACTATAAATCTGGTGTGTTCTTTCCTTTATTACTTCCGCATTTAATTTTTGCACTTTGGTTTTCATTGTGGTGAATCTTGGTTTTTGGTTTTATGTTTGAGTTTTGTTTAAAACATCGATTCACCCCTTTTTGATTAGCCTTGGGCTAGCCTAACATCCCTAACAAACTTTCATAATAAACTTCACATCCTGTGTTATGATCCTAATTTTGACTGGGCTACGTCCAATCATTTTCTTCGTAACTTTAAAGCTCCTTTTCATATGGGCAAGACTAGCACCTTACTCAAGGATGCTAGGACCGTCCAGCGCATCCTTCACACTTCGATAATTCCTAAGGCTGGTGATCGTGTTCATATTACTCCTCTTCTTTCGATCACCACCTATTACATTTTATCCCATTAAGAATTCAATGCAACCGACCTAATCTTTTGCTACATCGATCACTTGACTTCAATTTGAGATCCAGGTCATAGAAGGAAACCAAATCTTGCCCAAGAACATATCATTGCATATGTTCTAGAATCCAAATATAACCTCTAATATCTTGCTCCACCAAACCTACAACCTGCCTTCTACTCCAATGTTTCCTTTCAAACTCTTCATAGTACTCATCTCCACCTAAGGGATGGGGAAGCTCAGGCAGAGGAAGAGGAGGCTCCTGCACCTGCTCCTGTACCTGTTCCTACACTTGTTGCACTCCGCCAGCACTCTCAGCTGGATCGCTAGTGGAACGCTTTGACTAGAGGGAGGCTCATTTTGACACGTACGTTGCTTCTTAGAAGAAATAACATGCTGAGGACTTAGCCCATTTTAATGTACCTGTTCCTACACGTACGTTGCACACCAACAGTAGCAGCACGACTAGGACATTGCCTGGTTTGGTGTATAGTTTGCTACATTGTTAAGCAACTTCCAACAGCCACCTCCTCCACCACCTCCTCCTTCAGATGATCAGGGGCCGTCATTTTACTAGTTGTTCTTTTTATATTTTTTTGTTGTAGTTTGTTTCTATTTTTTTGTTGCTAAGTTTTATACCTTATTTTTGTTCTACTTTCCTCCTCCTTTTGGAGATGTTAAAAGGGGGAGTAGTGTGTTCTATTCTGAAATTTGATTACATTATATTTTTTATGATTGCACTGTTGCATAAACTAATTTGAATTATTTCAATTAAAATGTGTATTTGCCATCATAAAAAAGGGGGAGATTATTGAGAATCTATTTTCATGAATTATATTTTTGATGATAGAAAACACTCTTGTTTCTCTACGACTGCCTTGCCTACTAACATTTTAGGTCCACAAGATCATATGACAATTAGAACCAGCTCAAGATTGGGTAGACTAGGTCTGAATCACTTTGTACACTTTTTCCTTTCTTGAGTCTTTGTAATTGGTGTGGCTCCTAATGCTAAGTAACCTTGCACACACACACCTTAGGAGAATTTTTAACTATTTCTTAGAGTTTACTATTTTTCGTAACATCATCTGGGACGATATTTATATCGGCCTTGACGATCAATTCTAAAATAGAAACCCTAATCAGGGCATCATGATTAAGACAGCCGTCATTAAGCCGATCGGCTTGGACGATATTGTATCGACTGGGCCGATATGCTCAAATTAGAAAGAATCAGCCGCCATGATCTATTTAGGTATTCTTTATGTTTGGACATCATCCAGGATGACATCCTATCAGCCTGGATGATGCAGCATAATTATATCTAAATTAAATGTGGTATTTAAGGAAAGAAATTAAGGCTGATTGCACGATCACATCGGCTAGGCCGATCGCAGGATTGGCCGAGACGATGTTGTGGATGTTTGACATCGGCCAGCCTCTATTCAAGGCAATGTTCATGATAATTTTCCTCAGATTTGAACTAATCGTCAAGGACGATATCCTATCAGCCTGGATGATATTACCAAAAATTATTTAATCGTCCCAAACCGACCGGGCTGATTGAGCAAAATTTACGCTGATTGGCTAGGCCGATACCCCTATCGGCCTGGATGATAAAGTCAGTTTGTATAAAATAAGAGCTATTCTGAAGCTTTTCTATTTAAAATCTCTTGCACTACCCTAGAGGAGATCTTTTGCTGCTATCTTGACCTGAGAGAGCCAAGAGGAGAGGGAGAGAGAGGGAGAGAGAGAGAGGAACTTGTGAGGGGGAGTTTGTGAGAGGATTCAAAAGGGTTGCTCCAAGTAAAGTTCCAAGTCATCTTCCCCGATCGTTGTCATTCGTCCTTGGGGGTTCAAGGGAGGTCTTCTTCAGCAATCGATTAAGGTTCTCTGCCAGCTTCAGAAGGAAGAAAAAGGAGTTAGGTTCTCTGCCTCGCCGGGGTTGGCAAAAAGCAGTTTTTTGTGAGGGCTTCTTTGCCTTGCTGTGGGAGCAAAAAGAGAGTCATGGTGTTTAGTGCAATACCTGGAGGGTGCCCCCGGGGAGTGGATATAGGTCGAGTTGATCGAACCACTATAAATCTCTTTGTGCTTTTACTACTATTTTTCCGCATTTAATTTCCACACTCTTTTGTGGTGAATTATGGTTTGAGTTTTGTGTTTTGATTGAAAGAATTTTTAAAATATCAATTCACCCCCCCCTCTTGGTTAGCTTTGGGCTAGTTCATAAGGGCTTAACATCCCAAACGAACTTTCAAATACGTGCATAAAAAAATAAAATAATGAAAGATAAAAATAAAATTAAAACACAACAATCATATTTCATATTTTCAAAGCATCCAATTTCAGGCATGAATATCTATGACATCTAATATGGTTCTTAAGATGCTGAATATTTTAAAGGTCAGTGGTTTTATAACGATACCTGCAAGTTGAATTTTAATGGCTACATGATGTAGCTTTATTTCTCCTTTGGTGATATGATCCCTTATGAAATATTTCCTTATATCTATGTGTTTGGTCTTGGAGTGTTGGAATGGATTCTTTAAAATATAAATAACACTAGTGTTATCACATAAGATTTTTATGGTGCCTACATATAATCCTAAATTAAGAATTTGCTGCTTTAACCAAATGACTTATGCTACACAACTTCCTAAGGTTATGTATTTTACTTTAGCAGTAAATATGACTATTGAGTTCTATTTTCTACTGGATTAAGAGACTAAGGATTAGCCTATGAATTGGTAGGTTCCAGAAGTGCTTTTCCTATCAACCTCACATCTTGTAAAATTTGAATCAGAATATCTGATGATTTCAAAGGAAGTCCTATGCCAAGGATACCAGATTCCCAAGTTTTGTGTTCCTAAGAGATATCTAAGGATTCCTTATTAACAATCAAGTGGGATTCTTTTAGATCACCATGAAATCTTATACAGAGATAAATACTAACTATAATATTAAGTCTGCTAGCTGTCAAGTAAAGAAGTAAACTAATTATTCTTTTGTATTTCTTCTAATCAGCTGATTTTTCATTTGAGTCCTTATCTAACTGATTTATAAAGCTCAGGAGAGTTTTTATTGCCTTAATCTTATCAATTTTATATTTCTTAAGGATTTTCTTAATTTATTTTAATTGATTAAGAAAAAATCCATCATCCTTATTCTATATACTAAATCTAAGAAAATAGTTTAGTTCTCCCATCATACTCATCTCAATCTCCTTATTAATATAGTAAATTCAACATATAGAGTTTTACCAAAGAATTCAAAAAAAAATATCATCAATATATATTTGGATAAAGACTACTTCTTCTCCTACCTTTTTGAGAAACACACTATAGGAAAACAGCTCATTTTTGACAGAATTTTCGGTGGAAATAAATTCGTCAGAAATTCCGACGGAGTTTCTGACGAATTTTCGACGGAATATTTCCGCCGTACTTCCGACGGAATTTTTGGAGTTATTACTGGCGCATTTTCTGTTGGCTTTTCCGACGGACTTTCCAGCGAATTTTTGATGAAATTAAAAATTTCCTGGAAAATGACAATTACTATTATTTAAAATTATTTATTTTGTTAAATAAAATATTGCTAAAATAAAATAAATTAAAAAGTTTAATAATTTAGTGCTAAATTAAATATAATTATTATTTTGATCTTAGAAAAAACTTAGCTTTTAAATACAGTAATTATTTTAAAAATAAATTAAATTAAACCATTATAAATTAATTTAATTATTTTGAATTTTATTAAGTTTATATTTTAAATAAAATATAAACTCACATTATAAATATTTTAAATAAATTATATTCAATATATTAATTATTTTATTATTTTAATATATTAACTATTTTAAATAATTCTTTCTATTTGTAGTAATATAAATAAATAATAACTCACACATTTATTCATTTTGCAAGGGTGGCTTGGTGGTTTGGGGGACAAGAGCTTTCCTGAACGGCGGGGGTTCGAACCCTGCTTGGTGCAGGCGATGCGGTTGGGGGTCATAGAAGTCGATGCGTATCACGCGGGTCTGGCGGGTCTGGTGGGTCGATGCGTGTCACGCGGGTCAGGCGTTTCACGCAGGTCAGGCGGGTCGATGCGGGCAGCGGGTTTACGCGGGTCAGGAGGGTCTCGGGCTAGCAGCCCAGCTGGCTGGGGGGAATCGGGTCCCGGGCAGATGAGCCCAACTGGCTGGACCCGGGAGGGGTGGGGAGGGTTTCAGCGGGATTAGGAAAATTATTTTTTTTTTCAATTTTTTTAAATTTCCGGCCTAGTTTATATTCGCCGGAAATATTTTCGGCGCATTTTTCGCCGGAATTTTGCCAAAAAATTTTCCGTCGGAAAGTTTTACGCTGATAACATTTTTTCGACACGCGTTAAACCGGCGTAAATAGTTTCGTCAAAAATCGTCCAGAAATACTAATTTCCGACAGATTTTGGCCATTTTTTGATGTAAAATGGACGCCGGAAATTGCCGTTTTTCCTCTAGTGATAGGGTGGTGTCAATACTCCATTAACAAAGGTTCTATTCAATAAGAATGTGCTTAGCCTTTGTTACCATGCTCTAGGTGCTTATCGCAATCCATATAATACCTTTTTTAATTTGAACACTTGATTAGGAAATTATAAATTTTCAAAGCCTGGGAGTTATTTAACATACACATTTTTTATTTATTATCACATTTAGAAAGGAACTTTTAATATTCATTTTGTATAATTTGAATCCCTTAAAGCAGATAAAAGCTAATAGAACCCTTATAGATTTTGCAAGAGCAAATGTATCTTCAAAGTCAATCCCCTCTATCTGGTTGTACCCCTTAGCTACTTGTCTTGCCTTGTTTCTTTCCACTATACCAAAGTCATTCATTTTATTTTCAAAAACTCATTTTTTTCCAATAATACTTTGGTCCTTAGGTCTTTCAACTAGCTCCAAAATATTATTTCTAGTAAATTGATTCAATTCTTCTTGCATGGCTAGGATCCATAATTCATCAAATAATGCTTAATTTATATTTATGGGTTCAATAATTGAGATAAAGGCAGAGTGGTTAACTTCTATTTTAAGTCCATGCCTAGTTTTAAAACCTTGAAATGAGTCTCTAATGATCGATTCTTTATAATGACTTGAAGAATATTTCCATTCTCTAGGCATTGAATTTTAAGGTTATACCCTTTCTCTCAGAATTGCAAGTGACTTCAACCACTGCTTCTTCTGATGGTTTAGATCATTCAGAACTATTAGATTCATGAAATACCATATGAGTGGTATCCTCTACCACCAGTGTCCTTTTATTAAAAAATCTAAAGGATTTTTCAATATTTGAGTATCCTAGAAAAGCTCCTTCATCAGATTTAGGGTTAAACTTTTCTAATAAAGATTTCCCATTATTTAGAATGAATACTTTACATTCAAAGACATGAAGGTGAGATATGTTGGGTGTCCTACCCTTCATAATTTCTTAGGGTTTTTTATTTAGCTTTGATCTAACATTAACTCTATTCAAAATGTAATAAGTTGTATTTATCAACAATCACATACCTAGACATTCCCTCCTAGGCTTGTAGTACTAACGAGTCCAAAGAGATTCATGTGAAGGACTTCTAATGGTTTGCTAGTGTTAATATCCTTAATTGAGTGGAAGGAGAATTTGACTTGCTTTCCTAACTAACAGACATCACACAGGTGGTCCTTAGTGAAATCTAGTTTGGTATGCTTCTTACTAAGTCCTTTTGGATGATTTTTTTAAGATTTTTCATGCTAGCATTATAGTCTCTTATGCCATAATCAGGATTAATCAGCAATTATTTTTAGGCAAATTGAAGTAACATATTCAATGCAATTCTGATTAAGCAAGTAAATATTGTTAATTCTTTTTCCTTACAAAATGATATTTCCATTTAAGCTAATCATGCAACTGGTAGATAATAATTTTATACTGAAGTATTTATCATAGAGTTGGCTAATGCTGAGCAAATTATATTATAAACCATTCACTAGTAAGACATCTTCAATAATAAAATTTTTTGACTTTCCAATTATACCTGATTCAACTACCTTCCTAGTGGTGTTATCTCCAAGTGTTATCTTTCCCCCTGCCCTGGCCTCTAGTGTGATGAATTACTTTACATTTCCAATCATGTGCCTTAAATAAATATTGTCCACGTACCACATTCTTTCATAGGGCCCTTTATGAGAGCTACCCTACAAAGTCATCACGGATTAGATTTGGGAACCTAAATAAGTTTGGGTTTCACCTTATGAATTAATGGATGAAATAATTGCATGCTATGTTGTGATTTATGCAGCTTTGGCCTCTAAACTAAATTTATTCTATAGTGGAATGTGTAAGTGTGGGAAATATTTCCTAGCATGCCACTAAAAAAATACCTAACTCCTAGGAATGGATTCATTAATCTATGTGGATTATTGTGCCTCTTCTTAGGTTTAAATGATTCATGTTGTGGCGATGGTTTATGAAATCCTATAAGTGTAGGTGCTGCTTTATTTTCTTTAGAAGTAGTTTATTCCATATGAAATTATTTGTTTGCACTTTCAAGAATAAATTGTCAATTTTTAATGCATGGTTCCTATCATTAGCTTCATCTAAACATGCCTTTAATTATTTAAATGAATTTTCTAAATCAACATGAGATGCTTTCAAGGAATCATGTTCAGTAGTTAAATCAAGATGCTTCCTATTTAATGCATCAAATTCATCAAGTAAGAACATATGATTATTATCCAATATAGATCAATCTTTCCTATGGCATTCATGCTCTTTTTGCTAGCTTAAAAAATTTGAATTGAGGTTTGCATACATTTTCTTGAGCTTTCTATATGCATTATAGATTTTTTTCAGAAACTTTAAATAATTCATCATAAGAAAGCTCACATACATCCTCTTGATGAGAATGATTAAGATGGTTATATGTCATTAAGTACATGTTGGTTACCTCCTCTTCAGCTTCTACATCAGATGAGTGTGAAACAAAGTCGGCCCAAAAAGCCTTCTAAGTTTGTTGCTTTCTCTTCTTGAATTTGGCTTGTTTTTACCGTTCTTTTTTATTAGGCGAGCTTTAAGATTTGGGAATCAGTTCTCATGTGTCCTGGCTTCCTGCATTAAAAATAGAAGACATCAGAAGAGGCATTAGAATTTTTATTAGGTTTACCTTTATTCCATTATTGATGATGTTTTTTCTTTTATTTTAGAGAAATTTTAAATTGCCTTTTCATTAACACTATGTCATCATCATCTTCAGACACAAAATTGTCACTATCAGAATCATCAGCCTTTAAGGCTACAATTTTCTCCTTTCTTTTCTTACATGCATCAATCTATCTTTGACTCACTCCCTGCTTGTAAGAAATGAGTGATCCAAGTAAGTTATCAATTGAATAAGCATTCAGATCCTTTGATTTAGTAATAACAATTATTTTACCATCATGGGAACTAGGTAGACAACACAAAATCTTGTTAACTTTTTTAGAATTTATAAGTTCTCTATCTAATACATATAGGAAAGCGACAATTTGAGTGAACCTAGTGTACATTTAAAAAATTGACTCACTAGGTTTGAAGCAAAACAATTCATAATCATAGAGCATAATATTTAACATATATTGTTTCACATTATTAGTTCCTTCATAGGTTATGTAGACTTTATAACAAAAGGTAGTTCAATTTTAATGCCATTTATAAAATGAGAAGGTGCAAAATATCCTTCCTGAACTAACATCCACATGTGGTAGTCTATAGATTGCAAGAAAGTAAACATGCAAATTTCCTAAAAATAAAAAGGAATGTTATCAAACAACGGTGGTCATGTGATTGAATATCCTTTTGTAGAATTATGATTTCAGAAGTTAGCCATTAATCATTTTTAAAAAGTTTTTTAAAACTTAGTTTTGAATCCCGATCTGATACCACTTTAAAGCTCGAGGAGATTGTGAGACCTTAAAGAATAAGCCCGAGGCTAACCAAGAGGTGAATTGGCAATTTAATTTTTTTAACAAAAGGAAAATCTTTTCATAATTTTCTAATATTTGAAAAACAAAAAAAATTTATCCCTCGATATGGAAGAAAATTAATTTCATAATAATAAAATGATAAAACTTTTCAACCACATAATTAATCACATAAAAAATAAAGTGAGTAAAATAATAAAAATAAGCACCCTAAAATTTGTAGTAGTTCGATCCAACCAGATCTATGTGCACTCTCTAAAAACCTCCTTTCCAGGTATTGCACTAAAACTAGTGTCTCTCCTATTGCCCCCTACAATAAGGTAGAGAAGCCCTTACAAAATCTCTTCCACCAACCTCGTGTGATAGAAGACCTTACTCTTTTTACCAACTTTGTGAAGGTAGAGATCCTGGAGTCCTTTTTCTCCCTCATGGAGATGGAAGAGAATAAAGAATATTTTTTCTCCCTCCAAGAGATGGCAGAGAACCATGACCTAGCACTGTATAATATCTCCCTAGAACCACCAAAGGATCAAGGCAGAAGCTTGAGAAAGATAGGGAAGATCCTTACATAGAGTAAACTTATGAATCCCTCACAACTATCTCTCACATATAACTTTCCCTCTCCTCTATCCCAAAGCACTCCTTAACTCCCTCTCTATGCTCTCTCTCAAGACACTTAGCAACAAAAGTCTTAGAAGCAACTCTAAGTAAGAGTTTCAATAAAGAGTCTCTCAAAAAGCCTTAAATCTCAATCTGTCGACTATAATCGTCCATACAATGCAAGATTGTCATATATGATTAGTTCAAAATACTCCTGTTAGTACTCTACAAAAAGATAGACCCTATACGATCAGTTCAAGAAGATGAACTGATCGTCCAGGATGATTGAGAGAATCATCCAAAATGTTAGTAAAAAGTAGCCCTTTTAGAAAATAAAAAATGTATTATCTTGTATGATTAGTTTAAGAGTTTGTACTTATCATCTAGTATGATAGGGAGTGATAAATTATCATTCCATGTAGAGCTTAGTTTGTATAGTACAAAATTCGGAGGTCTTCATGTATGATTAGTTTAAAAACTATGTTATTTCATCTTAGATATAGGCGACGATTAATTATCATTCCATGCAATGCTCGGGTCATTGTACAATCGTCACCAATCATCCTATACAATTTAATTGAACAAATTAACCATAATTACTTCTCTAATCACAAGATCAATTTAGGCATAATTATCATATATCATACAATACGATGCATATCATATGGTACGATTAGATATAATTTTGAATTTTAAAATATTACTTAAATTATGATTGGCATCTATATTGTTTATTATAATTGATCATCTTGTATGATATGTATCATACAATATGATGATTTTAATCAATCTTACTTATCACAAGTGACCTAATTTGGATTTTCTAATTAACTGATCATCTAGTATGATATAAATTATACTATATAATTAATTAAGAAAACTCAACTTCTTCCTAACTCACTGACTGACCCCCTTGAGTGCGTGTCTATGTGTAAGGTTACTTAGATTTAGGTTCCACCAAAATACAAAATTAACAAAAGAAAATTAAAAAGTACAAAAAGACTAAAAAAACAAACTTAAATCTAGTCTACCTAATCTTAAGCTGATCGAGGTTGCAAGTGAATTGTGGACCTAAAATATTAGTAAGCAGGGCAAAATAGATATACAATAAATTTAATTATCAGGAGATAGGATAATTATAAATTCAATAATATTTATTATCATCAAAATAATAAGACTTGGTTCTAGATTTTGCAACAAGTTAGAGGGTGCTTAGTGCTGAAGCATGAGTGTGCTTCACGGGAGCATGCACATGGGCTAGCCAAAAGTGAGCATGGGCATGACATAAAAGAGAAGGTGCGTGGTCAGAAAGCTACACAGGGACAGACAGGAAACATATTTTCTTGGATGTACACTACTCTTGATGAAAGTAAGTGGAGTGCTGGCTCTCGGTCAAGATAGGGAAGCATTCTAAATCTATATTCTATTTTTCTTTTTTGTCAAGTTTTATTTTTATTTTTTATAAAATTGGA
This sequence comes from Dendrobium nobile, assembly GCA_022539455.1. Taxonomy (NCBI): domain Eukaryota; kingdom Viridiplantae; phylum Streptophyta; class Magnoliopsida; order Asparagales; family Orchidaceae; genus Dendrobium; species Dendrobium nobile. Next base: position 2,636,779 of record CM039722.1, on the reverse strand, counting down.
CAAAGATGGAGATTTTCAGAATTTAGTACAATTTATATGTTTATTATTTTACCCCTTTATGTTATTTTAATATAAATAAGGGCGGTGTATTTGTTTTAGGTGAGTTGAATGGAATAAATTTTAGTTCTGTATCTTGTGAACCCTCTCTCACTCTCTATTCTCTTTCCCTCCCTTTCAGTCCAATAAGAGAAAGAAGCTTCTCCTCAAGAAGTTCCTAATAAAAATCATTATACATATCTTTATTTCCATAGAGCAGATGATTAGAGAGGGCATCTTCATTTCATTTCCCTAGTTCATACATTTGGCAACGGGACAGAGGGAGAAGAGTTCAGCAGGAGAACCTCTCGCTATGTTCATGCGTGCAGCCATAAGAGATGGACAAAGGCCCTCTTGTATGAGTTTTTTGGGAAAATTGAGAGATAAATGGGGAAGAGAGAGGTAGAGAGCTTCATCGACATATTCTTGTATGTAGTGGTGAGAAGCCTTTATTGGAGACAACGAGGCTTGTGGTTGAGATTTTGGTTTGAGAAAGAGAACCTAGATAGGGATGGGGATAGGAGAGGGAATTCACACAAAATAGGAAGGTGAGGAAAATAATGATGATTGCAAAATCAACTCATTTGTATTGCCAGGTTTTTAAAAATTGGCACCAATGTTTTGATTCAGTGGTCGAACCACCAGTTTGACCCAATTATACCTGGCTCTGTGTGAAATCAATTTTGCCAAAGAATAGAATAGGCCAGCCTAGCATTTCGTGGTTTAACCAGTTGAACCGACCAATATGGTTTTTAAAACTTTGATAAATATAATAGCAAATTAATAGGTAATATGTGGCTTGTTCTTCTTTAGGAGATCTACTTGTCCCAAAAATATAGTCAAACACTTGTTTAATATTCAAGAGTAATATATAAGATTAGGGAAAAGGAAGAATTGCACATATGATATTCTAAGAGAAATTACATTGGAAGAATAAATGTGGTATACTTTCAGCATAAGAATAGCAATGATGATAACCAAAATCTACTAAAATGTTCTTTTAAATTAAAGCCTATATGATTTTAAAACCCCAACCACAGAGAGTGAAGAGAAAATAAAAAAAAAATTTGGAGGGCATGTTTCTTATACGAAATATATTTCTACCAAGAGACCAAAGTCATGTTTTTATATTATGAGTACAAGAAGTTTTTGAAAACAAGCTTAATAGAATTCATCTAAACCACATAATCATAGTAGTCAGAGTTTATAACAACAACTGTAATGTTTACCTCATCACATAAGGCAAGAGCTTAGAATGAACCAACTCTCGATAAGCATAACATTATAAATTGTGGCATTGGACAATTTAGTAGATATGCTTAAATCATTAGCAAATATAACCATTATAGGGCTACCTTTATTCCATGGATCACAAAAAAAAAGATAAATTGTTATAATTATTTATGCTAAATGAGAAGTAATGATTTAAAGGCAAATTTAGTGATTTTCTTCCAACAATGAAAAACTCGAGTAGTATAAGGCTTCCTGAGAGACATAAAATTAAATTTTTACCATTTATAAAGTAAATAGGAGTTTCCCAAAAACCTTCAAATCAAATAGTAGTTATAAGCAAAGGCAAGGTAAGATAATGAAAGAATTCCAAGGCCTCCAAGATTCAAAGGTTTGCATATGTTCTTCTAAAATACAAGGAAAATTTTGTGGTCTATTATTCACCCGTAGTAAAAAATCTATCATAAATTTTGTTTAGATATAAATAATAATTTTTTGGTATAATCAATTCCCTTATCAAATAATTTATAGTATTTCAAATAGAAAATCGCATGAATTAGAACCTTCCAACAAAAGATAATGACTTAGCTTTCCAACATTCAATAAGATTAGAGACATTGTTTAGCATGACACTAGAACTCTTCTAGTAGAAAGATTTAAGACCAAGTATATGAAGGATTGTGCGTCATTTTTAAAATTTAAAATACCAACTAGATCATTTTGATTAGTGTAAGTTTGGAGAAAATGATAGAGCTTTTATAATGTTTAATTTAGTGACAAAAAATTTCATTCAAGTTAGATAAAATATTATGTAAGGATTGTAGGCTGGAGAAAACAATTTTCTCAATGACCATTAAATCATCACATAAAATAAGTGAGTGAGAGAGATATTTACTAGATTTAAGCCAACATATCTCCTAGCATAATCTTAAAAAAAAAAAGATTGGATAATCCATCATTTGCAATGTAGAACATATAGGGGGATAAGAGGGAGCCCTTTCTTATCCCAAAAGAAGAGCTAACAAAATCCTTGAAAGTAGCCATTTATTAATAAAGAGCACTGAACATTATCAATATAGGCTCTAATCCATCAGATGGAAGTGTTAGGAAACATTTTTTACTCCGTCCTAAGAAAAGGTTTCCTTTGGATAAAGTATTAAAATCCTTATCTATTTTTAATTTGGAAAAATAAAGATGATCATGCTTAGCATATTGAAATTCACAAAGAAGTTCTCTAGCTATGATGATGTTATCCATTGACTCTATTTGTACTAAATCTAGCTAGTGTAATATATGGCATGAAAAGTTTGATTCCAAAAGAAAGAATTTTTTTAATGACTCTGTAATCAACACTTCTTCCAACATATTTTTTTTTGGGAATGAGTGTAATACTTATTTCCTTGCCCATCATATAAAGCAACTTGTGTAGAAGAATGGTTTAAAGTCTTACAAACTTGGAAGCCAATGGTATCCCAAGTAGAAATAGAAAAATTAAATGTGAAGCCATAAGGATATAGGGGTAGAATTTTTGGAAGATGAGAAAACCATGACTTTCATTTTTTCATTAGTGATTGGAGCAGTCAAATTTGGGAAAAGGAAATTGTAATGCCTTAGGGTCTAATGGTTAAATTAAAATATGAACATGTATCTCAGCTACATTTTCATATACACCAAAGCCACTAAAAATCTAAAATTATACTAAAATGTACTGTACAAATTATACCTTTCATTTTTTCCAAAATAATTATTTTATATAGTTTTGAACACTTAAAAAGCATTAAAAATTGCTAGGTAAAAGAATGGACTACCCAAATAATACCTCTAATTTCACTAACTCATAATGGACATCGACCTTATTACCTATTACTCAGCTAGTTCTTTCTCTTTCTTGAAAGAGCATATACTTCATTGAGTGAACAATGAGATGATCTATATGGTATCCCAAAATCTTTTTATTGAAGTCAACATCCACATTTATAATATAAAAATAAAATATTTAAATAGCTTTTATAAATTAATAGATGATAGCTTTACAATTAAAAGACATAAATAAGGGAATTACTTATATGTATACAATATTAAAAAAATAAAAGAGGTGTATTTCAAACTTAAACTTACATAAAAATAATATTCATGAACTTATCAATTGAACTTGAATATTTTAAATATTAATAGGTTCTTTTACTTTTACTTTTATGGTTATCAGAGTATACTTGTTAACATAATATAACTTTTATGTGAACTTATTTCATTTAATATAATATATAAAATATGATTTATGACATACACATGTCCAAATATCTGCTTATAACTTCACTTTCACTTATGCCTCCTAAGATCAACTCACGTTGTCATAGAAGATGGAGGAGTCCTAGCCTGAATCTCACTCCACTTTCACTTCTCCCTTGAATCTCCCTCACATGCACAAGACAAATGGGGCTAGAAGTAGAACATAATAGAATAGAACATAACAAATTAGAATAGACAAGAAAAGAATAGAGAGGGCCATTGTAATAGAACTTGTAGTGCACATAAACATCTCACACTTCAAAAATTTCACCATATGAGCATGCAAATTTTAGCATTTTAATATGTGCATGACACATTTAATATGAAAATAAGAAAGTATAAATTGTCATATCTATGATATTTTTGGGCCAACACATGTATAATTTATATACACATTTGATATTTACCATTTGAAAAACCATTCATAAGAAGTCTTTAAAACACCATTTTAGGACTTTTAATGAATTGTAGTTAATGCTAAAAAAAATATTTTTAACATAAAATACTTAATAATTTGTATAGATAAACTTTATAAGTGAAATTTTATTTTCTTATAATTGAAATGACCATAATAAGATATTCTATAATATACCAAAAATCACATGGTAAAAAGTTTCTAAAAGTTAATTAAATCATATTTAATCTAATAATATTTTATATATACATTTAAATTGAAATTAAAAAAATAGGGTACTGGGATCCCATCTCATGCTTAATATTTTCCTTAATTGGCCCAATGAATGAATTTGACTCAATGACCTCTGAAATATTTTTTCTCCATCTTTTCTCTCTCCTCTTCCTTCTCCTGAGTTCACAAACAATTAATGAGGTGAGTGGTAAAAAGAAAAATGGATTTATATATTAAAATAATCTCAATTTGGATACAACACTATAACACTAAACTTCCTAAAGTTGTAGCACTCCCTTGGATATTTCATATGTCTCTACATAAATAGTGTAGCTCCATAACACTCCCTCACTAGCGCCATAATATTCCTTAAGAAATTTCCACAATGTATAGGGAAGTGTCATAGCACCGCCACGTATAGCACCACTGCGCTTCCTTAGCCAAACCTTTCTAAACAAAGAGAGAAGAATCGTTGATCCCCCAAGGAGCAGTTGACACCCAACATTTTAACTTCTCTACTTTGAACCCCAACTGTTCTAATCTTATATAAATATCAAATATTTAAAATTTCATAAACATTTATGTCATTCAAAAACTCTTATTAGCTCAATTCAGAATAACTAATTTTTGAAATAATAATTATTACATTTTTTCCTACTTCTATAGAATATTATCCTTAACATTTCTATGTAGGCTAGTACTTAGAATAAACTTAGCTACAAGTGCCTCATCTCATCTTCCTTTTTCCAAGTTTCTTTCCTCTTTAGCTTATGATTCCATTAGACCTTTGACATTGGAATCTATTTATTCTTATCTATTTCATGATGTGGGGTGAGATATCTATTGCTTATTACCTATCTTGCTACTACAAATATATGTTTTATAAGCTCTCAAATCATGAAAGTGTATGTGTCGATCAAGTAATAAAGTGTATGAGAAAGTGTCAATCCCATGAGGAAATACAGTGCTACAACTTTCTATAATGTTGTCTACTCAAGCTATTAAATTTATCCTACATAATGTAATAAACGATAAATGCTATAACTATTGAGAAATATAAAAAATTGTGTGGATAAACATAATTTTGGGCTAATTATAGTTAATGAACCTTTATTTTTCTAAGCAAATTTGTTCACAATAGTTTTTTTTTTGAGAGAAGCAAGAGATTGCATTAATAAAGAAACTAAAAGCTATTACAAAGTAGACCCATAGGCTGATTCCTCCTTTAACATTTGATTGAAAATAGGAGGAATCTTATTCATGTCTACACAATCCCAAGAGAAGTTACTAAGAAGAGCATAATTAGCACATAAATTAGCTAACTTATTACAATCTCTATAGTCAACGTTAAACTCTTTTAAAAAATTGAGCTCATCTTTCCAATTACCTTTGAGACCTTGTAAGAATTCGATGATGTTTTTGTTATCTCCTTCTATGATTAATCCTTTGCATCCTTGGAACCAATCCTTTTTAACTTCTTTTAGCATTTGGATTGCCATTAGTTCAAGAAAAGATATATCCCAGTGTATACATTTAAAGCCGTAGGAAATTGGGAGTCTTCCTCTACAATCCCTGATAACTCCTCCTACACCTCCTTTATAAGAATTTGTTAATGAAGCATCAACATTAATTTTGATCCAGTCGGGTGGAGGAGGGTACCAATGATTACACACTCTAGTTGACTGATTAATACCCTAGTGGCCTAAAAGTTTCTTATCTTCCATAAATGAAATAGAGGCATAGCTAACCGAATTTAAAGCTAAGACTAAGGCACTTATATCTTTTCCACCATGAATCATCTGGTTCCTTGCTATCCAAGAATGATAAACCGCATTACAATAAATGTTTGAAGTGAATTTATGATTTTTGGAACCTGAATTCAACCAATTCCCGCATTGTTGGAAGTTGTTAAAATTCAGAAAACCAAAGCCCCAATTATTAAGATAATTCAAGACCTATGCTATTTTCGAACTATGGACTGTGATGTGGTCGATATCTTCTCTTTCATTACTGCATCTAGGACAACCGAACTCCTGTTGAATTCTTCTTTGATACAGGAAGTCGAATGTAGGAATAGCATTGTTGAATATTCGCCACCATAAGACTTCCACATGAGGTCTCAGTTTTAGATTTTGAAAACATTCCCAGTAGAAACAAGGCTCTTCTTCTATGATTGAAGCTTTATAAGCAAATGCAGGAATAGACAAGCTTGATTTAAATTTGATAAGCTCTGCTTCATCTTCATGATGGATTGGAATATTACAAATTAAAGCCACCAGATTCTCACCGAACATAGAACAAGGTTTACCTGTATTCCAATCACCATCGGTAATGAGATTGTCCAATGTCAGATCAATGTCTTCTGGTACTGTCATGAACGTTGGCCATTCATTAAGTTTCTTATCCAATATCCAGATGTCATTATAAACCACAATGTTCTTCCCAGATCCAATCTTCCATCTCACTATACTGTTTAGGTACTTCATGTCGTTGGAAATTATTTTGAAAGAAGGGCTGAATTTGCTTCTACCCGTCTTCCCTTTGTTGAATTTTTCTCCCAGCCATTTAAACAGCAAAGAGTCATTTTTATGGATAATTTTCCATGCTAACCTTGCTCTTGAGGGACTAGATACCTCCAGATTGGAATGAAGTCCTCTCCCCCCCCCCCAACATTTCGATTTACAGAGTTTCTCCCAGCTCACATAGTGTAAACCAAATTTGCCATCTACTTTGTCCCAAATAAATTCCCTACATATTTTTTCTAGATTCTTTAGTATCCTTTTTGGAACCAAGGAAAGCGAACAGTAAAAAACTGGGATAGAGTTGAGAACTAATTTAATAAGTAGATATTTTCCAGCAAATGATAGAAGTTTAGAACCCCATATATGAATCAATCTCATCACTTTATCAACAATAAATTGATAATCTTCAGCCACTGTTCTTCTTAGTGCCATTTTAATACCAAAGTAGCTGAGTTCCTTCCCCACCTTGAAGCCCATAATCCTCTCAATAGCCCTTATCTTTCTTTTCTTCACATTGTTGCCAAACATCATCACAGATTTCCTTGCATTAATGCTTTGGCCAGTCCAATTACAAAAATTGGATAAAATGATATTGATTTTCTTCACATCTTTAATAATAGCTTCAGAGAATATTAAGATGTCATCGGAAAAAAGTAGATGACTATCCTTGAACCATTTTACATTATTTGAATACCCAAAGAATTCCCATCTTGTAAAAATACATTAGAGAGAAGTTGAGCACCTAGGATGAAGAGGTAAGGTGACAAGGGACACCCTTGTCGAAAACCATTCCTAGCTTTAACCCATTTAGTCTGAGTCCCATTGATTAATAAAGAGAATTTTGGATCAATGACGTAGTCCATAATCCACGAAGAAACTTTATGAGGAAAACAAAAATTTTCCTTAGAGTTTCCCAGCACATACTATCGTATGCTTGTTCTATGTCAATTTTAAAAGTAACCATACCTTTTTGAGATTTGGAAACTCTGAATTTGTGAAAAACCTCCTGAGCTACCAGAATGTGATCCTCAAGAGATCTACCTTTAATAAAGGCTGCTTGCTCTATAGATATGAGTTTATGCATAGCTGGTTCCATTCGTTTGAGAAGAATTTTTGCAATTACCTTGTAAATAGTCCTACAAAGACTGATTGGCCTAAAATGTTTTGGAGTAGATGGGTTTTCCACTTTAGGAATAAGAACTATCAAAGTTTCTTTCCATCCTTCATCCATTGAACCAGATCTAAAAAAGAGCTCTAAAGCATTCAAAAAATCATGTTTGATGATATGCCAATAAAATTTTAAAAAGGAATAGCTAATGCCATCATTACCAGGTGAGCTGTTTCCTTCGGATTGCATCAACATAGTTTCAACTTCTTCAAAGAAAATGTCCTTATTCAAGCATTCTATCTCTTCACCATCAAACTTATAGATTGGATTAGGCCAACCATACATATTACAAGGTTTGTCTTTCCATTTATCTACAAAGAAATCCAGGAAGATGTCTTCTATTAGTTCTTGTTCTTCAACCGTTACTCCATTTTTGTCTTTGAGTTTGAAAATACAATTGGATTTTTTCCTTGCCGAAGCAAAAGAGTGAAAGAATTTAGTATTCAAATCCCCATCAGAAAGCCATTTAATTTTGGCTCTTTGCTTCCACCATGTGCATAGCCTAGCAAGTATTGAATTGAGTTCATTAATATAAGCTTTTAGAACAAAAGCATCCTCTTCCAAAAGCCATCCATGCTCAGCTTTCTTTATCTATATCTCCAGAATACTTGACTTCAGCTCTTCTTTTTGCCTCAAATATTTTTTTTGTGTTTTGCTCTACTCCAGAAAAACAAACTTTTTAATGATCTTATAAACTTTTTGTTCAATTTCTCAGCGCAATTGCCTCTCGTTTTAATGTTCCAAGCAGCTTTTACAATAGTTTCAGATGCAGGATAAGATGCCCAAACATCCTCAAACCTGATAATCTTTTCCGCTTTTACTTCAACATCCAGAAAATTCAATAAAATGGGATTGTGATCCGAAGCTACTCTAGCAAGATGTCTCACCATCATCTTGTTGGAGGAAGTCAAAGCAGCAATATTTAACAAACATCTATCTAGCCTTTCCAAGATGCGAGCTCCTCCCACTTTATTGTTACACCATGTAAATTTAGACCCAACAAAGGAAATCTCATGAAGATCATTATTCATAATGAAGGCTTTCATTTCTTTAGAAGCTAGAGAAAACCGAAAGTTTCTTCCATCCCTTTTATCTTCTTTAGACAACAAACAATTGAAGTCACCACCTATAATCATAGGAATATTATTTATGTAAAAGCTTTCCAAATCAGCCCAAAGTGTTCTTCTATGAACTACCTCCTTGCTGGCATAAACCGAAGCAATCCTCCAGGCTCCCTTATTAGCAACCAATAAGTCCCATATAACAACTTGTTTGGAAGAAAATATCATAGAAAAAGAAGCTACCTTCTTTTGCCAAAGAATGAGAATTCCTCCTGACAATCCTTCAGAAGGCATATTGAAGAAGTCCCAAGAATCTCCTATAAGATTGTTCACATCCTCTCTGCTGATATTTGAGATCTTAGTTTCAAGAAGAGCCACAAAAACTGCTCCATAGTCTTTAACTATCTCTCTAAGGTATAGAGAAGCTTGTTTCCTTTTAGCTCCTCTACAATTCCAAAATAAGAATGAACTCATTGATTATTCAACGGGGAATGGATCCCCACCTTTTCAATGCCATCTCCACCCTTCTTTCTATTCCTTGATAATAATTTTATAGGTCCCAAGCCCTTCAGCTCTTTAGATAATTTTACTTTATAAACAGAGGAAGTCTCAGCCAGCTTCTCTTCCGACCTTGAAACCTTGGGTGAATGGATTACTTCTTGACTTTGAGAGATGTTATTAGCTTCATCCCCCTGGTCTTCCTGATCTTCACACGAGTGACTAATCTCCCTTTCTTCCAGCAAATCAGAAAGAAATAAAAATTTGTTCCCTCCATTATTTGATAGCACCTTTTCATTATCACCAGAAACTGCTATAGCTCCCAAAGAAGATAACAGATTGATCCCACCTGGCCTTGATACCTCCAGTGAAGTATCTTTTTGAGTAGAAATAGGAACATATTCCTTCACCATAGCTTTCTTCTTCTGAATAATTGGATTCATATGATTAAAGTTTTTCTTTTTACCATAGCTGACATGAATCCATGGGCCATAGTTAGAATTTATATCATTAGATAAACCTCCAGCCAACCCCTATGAAGGTTCCACTAAGGTTGAATCTTCCTGTAGAATACAATTAACCTTCGATCCATTTTTAATCCTTTCCTCCAAGTTCCTTATATTTTCCAGCTCAAAGAATTGATTTTTAAAATGGCCAATAATGCCACAATTAAAGCAGAGATTAGGAATTCTCTCATACTCGATTCTCTGAAAGAATCTACCTGTGTTTCCTTCAACCTAGACTCCGAGGGGAAGTTTATTCCCTAGTTGAATATGGACACAAATTCTTGCAAATTGGCACCTACCCCATTGAAACATATTATCATCAATTAAATAAGGCTTACCAATTTTTGAGGCAATTCTACAGACGTTGATGTCATCCAAACATTCTAGTGGTAAGCTTGGCATTCTAATTCAGATCGATGTTGTCAATCCTTGCAGTGAATCCTGGGAAAACGATGTTTTCCACTTCTCCACCCCAATAATTTGGCCTTTAACAAACCACGGTCCATTAGATAAAACTGTTTCCAGTGCTTCCTCATCTTCAAATGCACAAAGAATCCAACCTTTCCCGAGCCAAGTCATGTTAAATTTCCCAAGATAAGACCATTATTTTTTGATTTCTGAATTGATAACATAAGCTATAATGTTTTCTCCAAACACTTTGATAACCAAAGAATTAAGAAGCTTCTTAGTATTCTCCTTTATATTTTCTTCATGCAGTTTGATGGTTTCACCGTCCTCCATAAGTCAATTGCCAGTATCCAAATCAGCAATTCTTCTGTTGGATTTCTTGTGCCAGACATTTCCCATATTGTTCCCTCTAGATCGAACATCCTTCGAGCTTTCAGCCTTTTCAACCCTCAGGTTACATGTGTCATGTTCACCAGATTCACAGTTGCGAACTACTTCCAGATCTTCAATTGCCTTGACATTTTTGATTTTATTAGAAATCAAATTAACATTAATGAGAACATTGATATTTGAATTCTCTTCTATCCGTGAATCACCAATTGAGTTCAGATTGAAATAGCCATTAGCAATAATAGTTTTAAGATCATCTGATTCACGACCTGATTTCAGAGTTGACCCAAAATTATTCCTCATGAAGTCTTGTTTGTTAGACATTGAAGAATCTTCATTGAACATTACTTTCTTGACTTTCCCAATATCTTGAGAAATTCTCTTATTCTTAAACAAGCCACCTTCGTTAATAGTCAAAGGTTTTTCTTTGTTGATATTGAACCAAATGCCATTCATACAAGTTTTTTCTGTCATGGAAGAAACTCCAGCAAAGGCTGGAGGAGAAGATGATTTGAAAAATCCTTGTTGTTTATTCACAGAGATAACGGAGGTTATGTTTCGATCAACTTTGTCTCTCATTTCAACAGATGATCGGCGATCGAACGCCATCATCAAAAAACTAGAAGGCCGTGCCAATTTGAATTTTTGAAATTCCACAGTTTCTCTCTCTAAGCCGAAATTCACAGTTTCCCTCTCTATGCGCCCGGTGTCACCTTGTTCACAATAGTTATGGATCAAATTATATACTCTATTAAAGAAAGATTTATGACCTTTCTACAATGATGCTATCTCCATAGAACCTAAAATAGTGTTCATCCTATATTCATATATGAAAGAATTCTATCTAAATTATCCTAATTATTCAAGCATTCCTTGGTCGAGGAAACGCTTCACACTAGCTTTTAATTTTATACATGACCATTACATAAATTAATTAAGCATGAGAGAAATTAAGAACAACCATTCATATTTATATATAATAGTTTATATTAGGATATACACAGATTATTCATATTATCAACCCAAAATAAAATGTTTAGCTATCCATAAAAATAATTTTGAGAAAAACACTTTTCATTACTCACTTCAAAAAATATACAAATTGAAAAGATGAAGAAAATATCACCCATATTAGAGAATCCAAAACAGATTCTGCACATGGAGTGTCCTTGGAGTGAATCCCTTCTTACACTTTCTCTCTCCACACTCCTATGCAATCACAAGTGTTTATTTTTTACACTATAAGGAATTAAGGATGACCAATCATTCCTCTAAATATATCTCACCATCCCCTAGTCTCTCTCTTATAGAACTAAAAAAAGAAAAAAAAATCTATTTATATTTTAATAAATAGATTTAGGCACCATAGCATTCAACAGGTTTGCACCGTGACATTAAATATGAACCAGCACCTCACCAATACTAAATTAGCTCCATTACGACACTGGGATAATCCAACACAACATTTAGTTGACCTGAAGAAATGCTTGACTATCTCAGCACAGTGCTTCCTTTTATAATGCTCCACCATGGAGCGGCAAAATATTATAAAATTCTAAATAGATTGTTAGATGTAATAGATTTGTCTTAAGGAAAACTAAGAGGGGCTGAATTGGTTATTTAAAAAATATCTTGGTAAATTAGAAAATTGATTTTAGATTTTTTAATCACAATGATAAATTTTCTCAAAAATATTTTTTCAACCAGAAAATTAAAACTTGTAGAAAATAAAAATACAGTAAAAAAGTAAAAATAGAAGAACACATAATTTTATAGTAGTTTGGTTCAACTAGACCTACGTCCACTCCCTAAAGACTCCCTCTTCAGGTATTGAATCATACCAAAGTGACCCTCCTTTTGCTCCCTTAGCAAGGTAGAGAAGCCCTTACAATAACCTCTCTTCCACCAAACTCCGGTGTGGCAGAGTACCATTTTCCTTTCTCACCCTCTTGGTGATTGTAGAGAACTGATGTCCTTTCATACCCTCTTGGTGTCGGCAGAGTACCGCCATCTTTTCATACCCTTTTGGTGTCGGCAGAGCACCGTGGTCCTTCACACCCTCTTGGTGTCGGCAGAGTATCATATCTCCTTTGAAAATCTTCTTTTAAGAGCCTTCAAGAAAGTAAGGAAGAACTTTAAAGAACAAGCAAGAGATCCTCATCGATGGATAACATTGTTAATCTCCTCACAAATTCCTCTTAAGAGATCTCTAACTATACAATCCCGAAACACTCTCCCAAACACTCCAAATACACTCTTAAAAAGAATTCGAAGTAGGAGTATTGTCAACTAGTTTTTAGGACTCTTAAATGTGAAAGAAAAAAAAAATTGTCCAGAAAATTAAAAAATTTAATTTGATCATCTTGGATCATACAGTATGATCGTACTTTGTACATATGAAGAGTTTAAAAAATCTTTATAGGATACTGGATGAACCTATTTTTGATTTCTATTAGTCCGATATACGAACTGACATCGTACTATATGAATAGTTCAAAAATGAATAAATTTATCAGGTATGATTCTGTATAAATGCATTTCATACACTAGTCAGCGTACTATACAAAATTCATTTTGTTTAGTACGATCAATTTAACCAAATCATGCTTCGTTTGGTACAAAAATGGACGAGTCCATTTTTTACTTTATACGTTGTCTGTATGAAACTGATTTCATACAATACAAACAATTCAAAAAATTTACCTATTTGTATGGGATGAACTGGAATGAACCTATTTCATACTATAGACATCGTCTGCATGAAACTCATTTTGTACCTTATGATCAGTTCAAAAAATGGTGAGTTCGTTTGGGATGAACTGGTACTTATCCATTTCGTACTCTCGATACTATCTGTATGAATATAACTTCATATAGTATGAATAGTTCAATAAAAATTTTCTAAGTCATGAATCGATTAACTTATTTCTAGTGGAACACTCTGGACAAATCGTCTAGTATGATTCAAGAATCGTATAGTACGATTAGTTTTAAAAATATAAGTTTTGAATCACTCCCCCAGTGTGTGTGTACATGGTTACCCAATTACAATCGCACTCTCTTAGACTTAAGAAAAAGAGAAAAAGTACATACTTCAGTTACAAGAAATCCTAATCTAATCTATCTTGAAGTCTTCGAAAGTCTGGAGTATGATTTCTCTGAAATATTAGTACACACAAATAACATGAATAAATTTTTTTCTAATATGTGATTGGAGAAACATAAATCAACACAAAAATATTTTTGTATCATCAAAAACTTACATGATATAAAAGCATAGATTTGAAAACTAAGTCGTAACAAAATCCCCTTTTTTATGATGATAAAATAATTATTGTTTGAGTTAACATTTAAGAAATTTTTTCTCCTAAGCCTCCCCTAACAAAATGACCAATTTAAAATAAGGGGTTCCCATAAAAATAAAAAACACAAATCTAAAATTAAAAATAAACAAAAAACCACTAAAACAAAAACAACACAAACAAACCATACACACATTAACATGAGTAAAATATACACGAAAAAAATATAGAAGACAAACAAAACATACACACATTAACACGAACAAAACATACAATATGAATAAAACATACACACACACACATACATCAAACAACATTCATCAAACAATAAAAAATATCAAACAATAACCAATGGCTCTCTATTTTTGACAATAATAAAAAAGGAAGTACACCTTAAAATCAAAAGTTTCTATGTATAAATCAAAAGAGTTGAAGAAGAAGAAGAATTTAAACTAATTGTAAATACAATATTAAATTCCTAATGGTAAAAAGAAAAATTAAAATTTTAAATCAAAGAATAACTAAGATAAGAAAAGTCAACAAGGTTCACTATTCATTCTAGACAAATTAAATAAAAATAATTATTGCAAAAAGGAAGAAATAAAGATTAATTAATTTGTAATTCAATAGAGAAGATCATTGTCGATTATATAAATTTCTATAAGTGATAAATGATAAATAGAAGAACAATATCTTTTCAATTGGCGACATTGCACATCTTTTCAATTTTTTGTGGCCCACTTTGTGCATCTTTTCTATTTGGGCTAATTTTGTGCATTATTTCACTTTGACGAACATTGTGCATCTTTTTAAACTTGGTATGCATTGTGCATTCTTTTATTTTACTTTTTGGTCTTTTCAGAATCAATAAATCTTAACTTAAATTCAAATAATTAATAAAAAATAAAAAATAAATAAAAGTAAGACATCTATTTTACAAAAATTATAACTAAGTAATACTTATCTATAAGAATATGGAATTGAACTTTTAATCTACATCCAGTCATAATATAACTTAAAATTTTGAGAGATTAAATTTTGTAAGGAAATTAATTTATAGAGAAAAGTATTTGAAAATCTCATTCTAAAGATCAACCATAAAAGATTTTTTTTCTAAAAACATAAATATTTTAAAAAGTGAAATTTCAAAACACATCAACACAATATTTAATCATTTCATTTTTCATTTAGAACACATATAAATAACTTTATCCATTTAAAATCATATCATCCTAGAAATACATGAACAAAACATGAAGACACTAACACATGAAATCACTGAAATCATAGGAAAACACCTCAACAACAAATGCATAAACTCATTAGTAACTACAAAATAGAAGTACAACTAATATTCTTAGGGGCCTTGATTTGGAGGAGGTGTAGGGTTAAACATTGTAAAGTAACTACTGATCATTGCTACATTAGTGTTAACCGAGTCAAATTGCCCTTGTGTCCAACCCATGTCATCAATGTATCTAGCATCCTGGTGATTCAGGTGATTCTCAATTTGATCAAAGCATTGATCAAAATGAGTTTCTATTATGATAAAATGTTGGCCCATTTCTTAGTAGAAATTCTGGTCGGGTCCAGGTGCAGGTGAAGGTGCAGGTGCTGGAATTAGGGCTCCTTCTTCTCCCTTAGAATCTTCTCCCTCTAAACTTTGATCCCACCCAAAGAGTGTTAAAAAGAGGCATCAATAAAGAAATTAGGAAGTTCAAGGGGTGGATCAGGATGGATTAGGTTATACTTTTTCTCTAAGACATAAGCAACTAAGTGTCCTAAAGCCACATTTTTCTTCCTCTTATTATGAGAAAGTTCAATATCAAAAAGTTTGTAAATGTAGTCCATGATAAGTTGGGTTTCATCAAAAGGACTTTTGAAATTACTAGATGCACCAAGAGGGGGTGAATTGGATGATTCAAAACTTCTTTAATGAAAAGAAATATCTTTTCAATACTTTATGCGGAAGCGAATTTCATTCACAATAAAAAGATAGATTCTTAATTTCACCCACTTAATTAATCGCAATAAAAATGAATACGGAAATAAAGTGCGGAAATAGTAAAGGAAAGAACACACCGATTTATAGTGGTTCGGTCAAACCATGACCTACGTCCACTCCCCGGAGGCACCCTCCGAGTATCACACTAAACCTTTTGTGATTCTCCTTTAGCCCCCACAGCTAGGCGGAGAAGCCCTTACACAATCACTTCCACCTTCCCTGGTGCGGTGGAGGAGCCGGGTCCTTTGACACCAACGAGATATTCTTCTTCCCAAAACTTCCTTCAAGACGAACCTTGAATCTGATGGTACTGAGGTGCAAGCTCACCGGAGCAACTGTGTGAAATCTCCTTCACACTCCCTTAAAACCCCCTCCAAGGTTCTTCTCCCTCTCTCAAACTCCACCATTTCCTCTCTCCCTTTCAAGTCCTCTCTTCACGTTTTCTCTAGAAAAACGAAGCCACAATGGTGCCAAAAGACTCTTACAAAGTCTTATGAGAGTGCTTAAATAGAGGGCTAAAAAAACCCTAGAAAAACTCAATTCGGCCGTCAAATATCATACCGTACAATCGCAAGATCGTCCAGTACAATGTGCAGAAATTTACCTGTTAGTACTGTACGATGTCCAGTTTGTACTGTATGAACAGTTCAGTTGAAGTTTGTAATGTACGATGTGCTGTACGAACAGTTCAATAAAAGTGCAGTTCGTCCAGGACGAAGCATGGGACGGTCAGAATTCTCTCTGTTGATCGTATAGTACGATCTGGTTCGTACAGTACGACCAAAATATCAAAATTAAGCTATTTTGATTGAACAATCAGCAGATTAAATTAGACAATATTTTAAACATCGTACAGTACGACAATGATCAAATAGTATGATTAGAACAACTTTTCAAATTCAAATCTTTGCCTAATTTAATGAGCTGCTATTATAATAGATCATACGGTACGATGTGGTGATCGTACAGTACGATTAGTTATATTTGTTAAGAGAGTTGCTATTAGCATGTTTTACATTCATGCAACTTATATGGTTTTTGAAGATTCCAAATATTATTGTTTTATGTGTAGTTATCTACTAACATTTTTTGGAAGAATTGTTTTTGCTCTTGTGAGTACTAACATTTCAGGAAAATTGAACTCCAAACTATGAAGACTTCAAATCAAATTCAGCATACAATCCTTTGTAAATTGAAGTTTTAAATTGTTCTTTAAATTGAAAGGGAGTGATTGTAATTGAGTGAATAAAAATACACACACACACATAAAGAGATTTTACAAAAGTTGTACTGATCGTACGGGATGAACATAGTTCGTACAGGACCATCAGGTCAGTTATCTCCTCATAAGAGTAATGGAACAATCAGGAATTGAGAAAATTTTTCTAAGTCCTGATCCTCCAGGACGAAATTATTTTTGTCCCAGGACGACTTGGTCTATTTAAGAATTTCGTCCAGACAAAATCCAAATCGTCCCAGGATGAATTCTTCTCTGTAAAAATTTCGTTCAGACAAAATTCATAATCATGCTAGGACAAGTTGTCCTCTGTAAAAATTTCATCCAGACGAAGTCCTGATCGTCCCGGGACGAAGTGAATCAACACTTCACATTCTGGCGGCGTTCTGCACTTTTTGGGAACCGACCTATGGAATAACTGATCGTCCAGACGAATCTAGTTCTTATGGGACATTAATCATGTATGAACACAATTAATACCAATATTCATTAGGGTCATTTCTGACACTTTAAGTAAAATCGTCCAGGACGATCAACGATCATACGGGATGATCCATTACGTGTTAACTTGAAAATTTTGCAGTTTTGGACAGTTTTTCTTGTCTCTCTTATATAAGGTCCAATTTTTACTACCACCCAATCTTTTTGCTCATTGATCTTCGTGCCTATTGGAAGAAGAGACAAGGAGAGAGTGTGAGAGAGCATTCAAAGGAGGATTCCTACCACTGGAGCGTGAAGGATTAGCTTGGTGTTCAAAGGTAAGAATCTCTACTTGTGATTTGGGATTACTTCACTCTTTTTTTTCTTCCTTCTAGATTTCTTGTGAGGAGATCTATCAAGGAGATCCGGTTCTCTGCCGACACTTGGAGAGTGTAAACAGACGGAGGGTTCTCTGCCCACACTAGGAGAGTGTGAACAGCCGAAAGGTTCTCTGCCCACACTAGGAGAGTGTGAACAACCGAAAGGTTCTCTGCCCACACTAGGAGAGTGTGAAAGGACGAGGGTTCTCTGCCAACACTAGGGATAGTGTAAAAGGATGATAGTTCTCTGCCACACTGGGTAGTGGTGAAAAGAGTGTTTGTAAAGGCTTCTCCGCCTTGCTATGGGTGCAAAAAGAGAGACACTATTGATATTAGTGTAATACTCAGAGGGTGCTTCCAGGGAGTGGATGTAGGTTTGGTTTTGACCGAACCACTATAAATTTTGTGTCTTTTATTTTTACTACTTTTTATTTTCTGTATTTTGTTTCGTTATAAAAATTGTGGTTGAAAAGATTTTTTGAAAATTCATTAAAGTTTATTTTCGGTTCAACATACTCAAGAGGGATAATTTTTTAAAATACCAATTCACCCCCCCCATTGGATAGCCATGGGACATAAGCTTAGGTTTAATAACCTAATTCATAGTTAACGAATCTCAACACGTGGTATCAGAGCTTTATTTCAAAATCATAAGTTTAAACTACTTTTTGAATAACGTAAATGGCTACATTTGGAAACCGAAACACACCTGAGGGTTACTCTATTACTAGACCTCCACTGTTTGACAATATACCTTTTGATTTTTGAAAAACACGCATGTCTACTTTCTTACAGTCACTTGATTATCGTATGTGGATCTTAGTCCAGGAAGGATATACAAAACCAACTAGATTAGTTGATGGAGTTAGAGTTGAAACACCTTTTGCAGACTGAACAGTAGAAGAACGTGACTTAGCATAACTAAATGTTAAATGCTTAAATAGTTTCTTTTGTACTTTAAAATTGGAAGACTACATGCGGGTTTCTACTTACAAAAGTGGAAAGGACATATGGGATGGACTTTGTATAATATATGAGGGGACTAATGAGGTTAAATAATCTAGACTCAATATCTTGTTGCATGATTATGAATTATTTTGCATGAAACCTAATGAATCCATTTCTAACATGTACACAAGATTCACACAAATAGTCACCTCTTTGCGTGCACTTGGTAGGGAACTAACGAATGCTGAAATGGTTAATAGTATTCTTCGTTGTTTACCTACTGCTTATGATGCTAAAATTACTGCAATTACAGAGTCTAAGATCTAAATATTTATTCTATTGATAATCTTCTTGATTCGCTTATTGCTTACGAGCAAGGAGTTAGCCAAAGAAAGATTGATGCAGGTGAACCATGAAGGGAGAAGAACATAACACTGAATGTGGAAGAGTCTGAGAGTGAACACTCACATCCTGAGGATGAAGAAGACATCGCATTGATGACTAGACAATTTAGAAGCTTTCTGAAGAGGAAGTAAAAGGAACGCCAGCAATAGAATAAAGGTAAATTCAATAAAAATATCAAGGTTTCAAATGATCTTATTTGCTATAAGTGCAAGAAACCTGGACATATAAAGACTGATTGCCTTAAACTCAAAGCCAATCCTAGCAACGAAAAGGTAGAGGAGAAACCTACTATAAAGAACGGAAGAAAGAAGTCTCAAAAAGCTTTCTGGGCGGACTCAGCTTCAGATTCATCAGAGACTAAAAAAGAAGAGGAAGTCACTAATCTGTGCTTAATGGCTGACAGTCTTGATCAGTTAGATCAAGAAGAGGTATGTGACTTAACTTATGATGAATTATTTGAAGTTTTTGAACACATGCATGATGCATATAAAAAAATGAAGAAAATGCATGCTAATCTAAGTCTAGAATTTAAAGAACTTAAAAAGAAACATGAAATTCTTAGGAAAGATCATGCTTTGATTGATAACAACCACATGAAATTACTTGATGAGTTTGATGTCTTGAATAAAAATTATGAGAATTTAAAATCATCCTATGCAGAACTCGAGAAAGATTTTAAGATCTTTAAGGATGAATCAGAGAGCAAATTATATAAAATCAATTATTTAAATCAAATTTTGGAAGATATGAATTCATTTTACAAATTAACGATAAAAGATCTCGAGGATAAAAGGATACCTCCTAAACTTGAAGATTTTACTAATCCTATTTTGCATCATAAATTTATACAATCCCTAAATAGACAGATAAATTGTAGAAGACTTAGGAATTCTTTTCCTAATGTCAAATGTTGTAATTATGGATTTCTTGGCATATAGCTCACACCTGTTCTTTGAAGATGAAAACTAATTTGGTGTGGAGACCTAAGATGCATAAACATACACATATCATACATGCATCTGATTATAAATTGCCAAAAGGAGAACCCAAACTTGTTTGGATTCCCAGGTCTAACATTTGATAATTTTGTAGGCTCTCTCTCACACAAGACCTCGTGAGAGCATATGGTACTTGGACAGCGGATATTCAAAGCATATGACTGGAGATACTGCTCAACTCATAACGCTGGAAGCCAAGAGTGGAGGCAAGGTTACACTTGGAGATAATACCACAAAGAAGATGGTTGGATTAGATATGATTGGAAATCTTAAAATATTTTTCATAGACAATGTATTATTGGTTGAAGGCTTAAAACATAATTTGTTAAGTATAAGTCAGCTATGTGATAAAGGTTATTGTGTACAATTTTTTCTTATAGCTGCATATTAAGCCTAAATGGTAAATATGTTTTGAATGAAAAAATGGTAAATAATGTTTATATGCTAGATTTAAATTGCATTCAAATTCCTACTGCTTTTTGTTTGAAAACTGTATCTGATGAGTCATGGCTTTGGCATAGGAGACTTTGTCATTCTAGTATAAAAAACCTTAGGAGAATTACCCAAAAGAACTTAGTGAGAGGTATACCAAAACTAGACTTTTCTAAGGACCACCTTTGTGATGCATGTCAATTATGAAAGCAAGTGAAGTCCACTTTTCAGACCAATAAGGATCTTAGAACTAGTAAACCATTAGAAATTTTGCATATGGATCTTTTTGGACCAGTTGGAATTGTAAGTCTAGGAGGGAATGTATATGAATTTGTTATTGTTGATGATTACTCAAGATTCACTTGGGTTAGATTTCTATTTCATAAGAGTGAATCATTTGAGGAATTTGGAAATTTTTTGACTTGGATTCAAAGGAAATTAGGGTGTGACATTATTTCTATACAAAGTGATCATGGAGGAGAATAAAAGATTTGAAGATTTTTGTAAGGAGAAAGGAATTGATCACAACTTTTCTGCACCTAGAACCCCTCAGCAGAATGGGATAGTCGAAAGGAAAAATAGAACATTAATAGAAGCTGCCCAAGCAATGTTGGCCGAATACTCACTTCCTAAATATTTTTGGGCTAAGGCGGTTAGTACTGCATGTTATGTTCATAATAAGGTAAATGTAAGATCTAAATTAAATAAAACACCCTATGAGTTGCTAAAAGGTAGAACACCTAACTTGTCTCATTTGTATGTTTTTGGTTGCAAGGTGTTCATTCATAATAATGAAAAATCTGCCTTAGAAAAATTTGATCCAAAATCAGATGAAGGAATTTTTGTTGGATACTCAAGTGTTGGAAAATCTTATAGGGTATTCAATAAAAGAACTTTGGTTATTGAGGAGACCACACATGTTGTATTTAATAAATCTGGAAATTTGGAAGAGCCAAATGTTTTTGAAGATGAGATTGAAGATATCTCCCAAAAGATTGATAAAATAAATTTGGAAGAAAATGTGGAAGAGAATTTGGAGATGTTAGGAAAGTTGCTATTTGTATGTTTTATATTCTTGCAACTTGTATAGTTTTGATGATTCTAAATATTATTATTTTATGTGTTGTTATCTCCTAACATTTTTTAGAAGATTTGTTTTTGATCTTGTGTGGACTAACATTTCAGGACAATCGAACTATAGACAAACGAAGACTTCAAAATCAATTCATCATGAAATACTCTATGATTTGAAGCTTGTACTTTTCTTTGAAATAAACTTGAAAGTGAGTGATTGTAATTGAGTGAATAAAAACAGACACACAAACTTAAGGAGAACATAAAAATTTGTACTGATCGTACGGGACGATATCGGATCGTACGGGTCGATCAGTCAGTTATCTCTCAATAAGAGCACATGGAACGAACAGAAACTGCCCAAGGAAAATTTTCTAAGTCATGTTCGTACGGGACAAAATTAATTATCGTCGGGATGATTTGCTCTCTGTAAGAATTTCATCCCAAATGAAATTAATTATCGTCTGACGAATTTCATCCAGATGATCGCAATTTCATACAGATGATCAAACCGACTTAAGACAGTTTCGTGAGTCAGTTATGAAGTTTTTGGAACCGACCTTATTATAACTATTCGTCTGGATGAACCTAGTTCATACAGACGATTAGCGTGTACGAAATTATTTTGTATACATATGCAAACAGGTTAGTTTCAAGGCTTTTAAGTAAAATCATCCGGGACGATTTTTGATTGTACGGGACGATCCAGCGCGCAGAAAAACATGATTTTAATAGTTTTTTGGACGGTTTTTCTTCTCCTTTTTATATAAGAAGTCCTAGAAACTATTACAAGTACCTTTGGAGTTTTTTTCTCTTGAGAGGGATCATTGAGTGTGAATGTTTGAGAGAGATTGTAAGAGTGAAGAGTGAGAGATCAAGTGAGGGGTTTGTGAGGGATTCACAAGGTTACTTGAAGAAGAAGATCTCTTTGTTTCTTACCATCTCCTTTGAAGGCTCTCAAGTGAAGTTCAACAACATCGATCCAGTTCTCTACCGACACTTGGAGAAGTGTAAAAGGATGATAAAGTGTATCTTTGACAGTCATTGTTTCTTCGTTCTTTTGGAGAAAACTAGAAGAGAGAACTTGAAAGGGAGAGAGGAAAGTGTGGAGTTTGAGTGGGGGAAGATACTTGGAGGGGATTTCAAGGGAGTGTGGAGGGGATATTCACACGGTTGCTCTGACAAACTTGTACCTCAGTACCATCGGATTCAAGGGTCGTCTTGAGGGAAGTTTTGGCGAGAAGAAGATCTCTTTGGTGTCAAAGAACCCGGCTACTCCGCCGCACCGGGGAAGGTGAAAATGATTTTGTACATGCTTCTACGCCTTGCTGTGGGGGTAAAAGGAGAGTCACATAGTGGTATTAGTGCAATACTCGGAGGGTGCCTCCGGGGAGTGGACGTAGTCAAGGTTTGACCGAACCACTATAAATCTGGTATGTTCTTTCTTATTTTTTTCCGCGTTTAATTTCATTGCAAGTTATTTACTCTGGTTAAAAAGTTTATATTTTAAACTTTAAATTTAACTTGTATTAATAATTAAAAAGATTTTCTAAAAATCCAAGAGTGGAAGTATAATTTTTAAATTACCAATTCACCCCCCCTCTTGGTTAGCCTTGGGACATTTAATTAGGCTTAACATCCTAATTCTTATTGAACGAGTTCCAATAAGTGGTATTAGAGCTTTGTTTCAAAATCATAAGTTTAGACTACTTTTTGAAAAACGAGTATGGCTAATTTTAGAAATCGTAAAATATTAGATGGATATTCGATTGTTAGACCACCTTTATTTGAAGATATTTCTTTTGATTTTTGGAAAATTCGAATGTCTACTTTCTTGCAATCAATAGATTATTGAATGTGGCATATGATTCAAAGTGGTTATTCTGTACCGTCACGTATTATTGATGGAATCAAAACTGAGACCCCTTTTTCTGAATGGAGTAGAGTAGAACAAATTTATGCTGAATTAAATGCTAAATGTATGAATTGTTTATTCTGTGCTTTAAATTTGGAAGATTATATGAGAATCTCTACATGTACTACCGGCAAGGAAATTTTGGATAGTTTATGCATTACATATGAAGGTACTAGTGAAGTCAAGCAATCTAAGTTGAATTTTTTGATGCATGACTATGAACTCTTTAGCATGAAACCTTATGAGATGATCTTAGATATGTATACTAGGTTTATTCAAATTGTAACATCATTGCATGCTTTAGATAAAGAATTTTCAAATTTTGAAATAGTCAATAAAATTCTACGTTGTTTACTTGACAAGTTTGATGCCAAAGTTGTTTCTATTTGCGAATCAAAAAATTTGAATGAATATTCTATTGATAATTTGATTGGCTCACTCATTGTCTATGAGCAATGTTTGGGTCAAAGACTTTTGGATGCAGGTGAAACAATAATGCTAAAAGCGGAAGACATGGAGAAAAGTGACTTAGTTGGTGAGGAAAACGATGACTTAACAAGAAAATTGAAAAGTTCACTAAAGCACAAGCATAAGCATCAACAAAAGTGGACTAAAGGTAAAAATGGTAAGAATGTTCAAATTTTTTCAAATATTATTTGCTTTGGATGTAGGAAATCTAGACATCTGAATAGTCAGTGTTCTAATTTGAGAACTCTTCCTGCTAAAGAAAAAGGTAAACCTAAACAAATTATAAAAAGAGATAATAATGAAAAGCAAAAAATCTCCTGGGCAGATCTAGCTTCTGAATCATCAGACCAGGAGCAAAATGATATTTAAACCCTTTGTTTATGTGTTTTTATGTGCATGTTTTTTTATTTGTTGTATTTTTTATTTTTATTTGTTTTGTGTGTTTTTCTATTTTTATTTTTTGTGTTTTGTATGATTTTGAAATGTTTTCACATCGGATTCCATGCTTCTTTTTGTGAGACATTTGGAATGTGCTTGTTGTGAGACATTTGGAATGTGATATGAAGATTTTTATAGTTTTTATACTTGTATTTTGTGTAGTGTTTTTCTATTCTTTTATTGCTTTAGATTTTTTGGATGTTTAAGTGTTTTTGTTCTGTGTTTGAAATGTTCATTAGCCTATATGAAAAACCTTTAGATTTTTGATCTTACAAGTGCTATACTTTGAATTGCAACATAAAATTGAATTCATTAGAAAATCTAATTTTTCTAAATTTAAGTTGTGTTTATAACTTGATATTATTAAGATTGTCAATTTTATGTCTCTTATTTAGACTACATTAATTTTAATATTATTATTGCAATTGTGATGTTTTCTTATTTTGTATTTCACTTATCAATTAATATTTATGCACTTAAAAAGATTTGAAATTTTAGATTATTGATTTTGGAAAGAATACAATTACTCTTGAAAATTGTACAAATGTACAAAAATCAAAAGAAATGCGCAAAGATTCGCTATGTGAAAAAGAGGCACAAAATAAGCCCAACAAGTGAAAAGATGCACAAAAATGTGCCACAAAATTGAAAAAGATGCGCAAAGCGCCACTTGTGGTAGTTATTTCTTTCCTTAATTTTTTAATCTCTTAATTCAAATAGATCTTATGTACATTTATATTACATATTGAAATATGAAATATAAATTTTTTATATCATCATTTTTACAATGATTTTCTCTATCTTAAATGCCAAAATATACTCATATTTTGATAAATTCTTTTTAGTTTCTATGTTATATCTCTTCTTAAATTCTATGAATTTTATGATTTGCCTAATATTTTAATTTTATTTGTATACTTTATGTCAATCACTTTAAAGATTAAATTTTTAAATGATTTTCATATGTCTGCTTACATTTCTAGTCTTTTTCTTCTTTACTTTTTGATGTTGTCAAAAAGGGGGAGAAATTATTTGATGTGTCTTGTGTATTTGTGTCTTGTGTATTTTTATGTTTTTATTTATTTTATCGTATGATTTCGTATGTGTGTTTGATTGTTTTTGTTTTGTCTTTTGTGTTGTTTTGTGTTGTATCAAAATTTTTGAAAAACAATTTTTTTTTTATTCAAATGCCTCCTTATTTTCATGAGTTCATCATTTCAGGGAGAGTTTAGGAGATTCTTAGAATTTTAAATTATACAAATAATAATTATTTTGCCATCATCAAAAAGGGGGAGATTGTTAGGAAAGTTACTATTTGCATGTTTTATATTCTTGCAACTTGTATAGTTTTGATGATTCCAAATATTATTGTTTTATGTGTTGTTATCTCCTAACATTTTTTGGAAGATTTGTTTTTGCTCTTGTGTGGACTAACATTTCAAGACAATCGAACTCTAGACAAACGAAGACTTCAAAATCAATTCATCATGAAATACTCTATGATTTGAAGCTTGTACTTTTCTTTGAAATAAACTTGAAAGGGAGTGATTGTAATTGAGTGAATAAAAACATACACACAAACTTAAGGAGAACATAAAAATTTATACTAATCGTACGGGACGATATCGGATCGTAAGGGACGATCAGTCAGTTATCTCTCAATAAGAGCACATGGAACGAACAGAAACAGCTCAAGGAAAATTTTCTAAGTCATGTTCGTACGGGACGAAATTAATTATCGTCGAGACGATTTGCTCTCTGTAAGAATTTCATCCCAAACGAAATTAATTATCGTCAGGACGATTTGTTCCCTGGACGAATTTCGTCCAGACGATCGCAATTTCGTACAGACGATCAAACCGACTTAAGACAGTTTCGTGAGTCAGTTCTGAAGTTTTTGGAACCGACCTTATTATAACTGTTCGTCTGGACAAACCTAGTTCGTACAGACGATTAGCGTGTACGAATTTATTTTGTACATATATGAAAACAGGTTCGTTTCAAGGCTTTTAAGTAAAATAGTCTGGGATAATTTTTGATCGTACGGGACGATCCAGCGCGTAGAAAAATATGATTTTAACAGTTTTTTGGACGATTTTTCTTCTCCTTTCTATATAAGAAGTCCTAGAAACTATTACAAGTACCTTTGGAGTTGTTTTCTCTTGAGAGGGATCATTGAGTGTGAATGTTTGAGAGAGATTGTAAGAGTGAAGAGTGAGAGATCAAGTGAGGGGTTTGTGAGGGATTCACAAGGTTACTTGAAGAAGAAGATCTCTTTGTTTCTTCCCATCTCCTTTGAAGGCTCTCAAGTGAAGTTCAATAACATCGGTCCGGTTCTCTACCGACACATGGAGAAGTGGAAAAGGACGACAAAGTGTATCTTTGACAGTCATTATGTTTTCGTTCTTTTGGAGAAAACTAGAAGAGAGAACTTGAAAGGGAGAGAGGAAAGGGTGGAGTTTGAGTGGGAGAAGATCCTTGGAGGGGATTTCAAGGGAGTGTGGAGGGGATATTCACACGGTTGCTTCGGCGAACTTGCACCTCAGTACCATCGAATTCAAGGGTCATCTTGAGGGAAGTTTTGGTGAGAAAAAGATTTCTTTGGTGTCAAAGAACCCGGCTACTCCGCCGCACCGGGGAAGGTGAAAGTGATTTTGTACAGGCTTTCCGCCTTGCTGTGGGGTGCAAAAGGAGAGTCACTTTGTGGTATTAGTGCAATACTCAGAGGGTGCCTCCGGGGAGTGGATGTAGGTCAAGGTTTGACCGAACCACTATAAATCTGGTGTGTTCTTTCTTATTTTTCTTCCGCGTTTAATTTCATTGCAGGTTATTTACTCTGGTTGAAAAGTTTATTTTTTAAACTTTAAATTTAACTTGTATTAATAATTAAAAAGGTTTTCTAAAAATCCAAGAGTAGAAGAATAATTTTTAAATTACCAATTCACCCCCCTCTTGGTTAGCCTTGGGACATTTAACTTAGGTTTAACAACCTATTCACTAGACCCAATAGGAGATAGAAAACCCTTTGCATAGAGAGTTGAGATTTTCTAAAAACCACCCAAGGGAATTGATTATAGGTGAACCTAGTGAGGGTGTAAGAACTAGGCATGGATTAAACAAGGAAGTCAATCATTCAGCCTTTATTTCAACTATAGAACCCACTAATATTGATCAAGCACTTTCTGATGAATTTTGGATATTGGCCATGCAAGAAGAGTTGAATCAATTTGTAAGAAATAAAGTTTGGGAATTAACTTCAAGGCCAAAAGATCAAAGTGTTGTTGGAACTAAGTGGGTATTCAAAAATAAAATGAATGACTCAGGAGTAGTCATTAGAAATAAGGCTAGATTAGTTGCTAAGGGGTATAATCAAATTGAAGGGATTGATTTTGAGGAGACTTTTGCCCCTGTAGCTAGACTAAAGCAATTAGGGTTTTGCTAGACTTTGTCTGTTTTAGAGGTTTCAAATTATTTCAAATGGATGTTAAAAGTGCCTTTTTAAATGGAGTAATTGAAGAGGATATTTTTGTAGAACAACCTCTTGGTTTTGAAAATTCTAAATACCCAAATCATATTTTCAAGTTGAAAAAGGCATTATATGGATTAACACTCAACCTTTCTACTTGAAAGATCTTTTGAAAAAGGAAGTATGGATACAACTCTCTTTTTGAAAAAAAAAATTGGAAAGGATATACTCATTGTTCAAATTTATGTGGATGATATCATTTTTGGATCTTCAAATAAAAATCTTTGTGATGATTTTTCTAAAACAATGATTAGTGAATTTGAGATGAGTCTAATGAGAGACTTAAGTTACTTTCTAGGCTTTAGCATTAAGCAACTTGAGGAAGGTACATTTCTTAGCCAATCTAAATATGTTAAGGACATTCTTAAAAAATATGAAATGGACAGTGCTAAACCTGTTAGTACTCCAATGAGTTCCTCAGTTCAGTTGGATAAGGACCCTAAGGAAAAATCTATTGATTAAAAGAAATTTAGAGGAATAATTGGATCTTTACTTTACTTGACTGCTAGCCGACCCGATATCATGTTTAGTGTTTGCTTGTGTGCTAGATTTCAATCAGATCCAAAAGAATCACATTTGACAATAGTGAAAAGAATTTTAAGATATTTGCTAGGAACTCAGAACTTAGGAATTTGGTATCCTAAGTTTTGCTCTTCATTTGAAATTATTGGTTATTCAGATTCTGACTTTGCAGGCTGTAGGGTGGATAGGAAAAGCACTTCTGGAATATGTCAATTCATTGGAAATTCCTTAGTTTCATGGTCTAGTAGAAAACAAAATTCAGTAGCTCTATCTACTGCTGAAGCTGAATACATTGCATTAGGAAGTTGTGTGGCACAAGTACTTTGGTTGAAATAACATTTGATTGATTTAGGATTAACTATAGATACTATACCAATTTATTGTGATAATACTAGTGCTATCTGCATTTTTAAAAATCCTATTTAATATTCAAGAACCAAACACATAGACATAAGGCATCATTTCATAAGGGATCATGTATCAAAGAGAGAAATTGAACTCATTCATGTTATAACTGAAAATCAACTTGCAGACATTTTTAGAAAACCATTAGCCTTTGATACTTTCAGTGTATTAAGAACAAGGCTTGGTGTGATTGATTTAAATGCTTAAATAAAAATGTTTTTGTAACATTGATGTTTGTTTATTAATTAAATGTTTTTTATGTGTTTATGATTTTGTATGTGTGATTTCTTTCCTTTTTAGAGTCTGTATTTCATCGTTGTTTTCGGTATTTTTGTGTTTTTCATTTCTAGTTTTTGTTTTGAGTGCAAAAATAAAATTTTTTTTGTCATCATTGTCTGGGACGAATTATGTTCGTACGGGACGATTTGTGTATTGTGACAAACTGTTGGATTTTGAACCGTTTGAGAGCAGTTTTTAATGTACTTCGTCTGAACGATCGTCATGATCATCCGGGATGAAATTTTTTTTTTTCTCAAAAGACGGGACGAATGAATGAAGCAGTTGAATGAATAAGGTAGTTTTTAATATGAACTTTGTCTGTACGAACCTTTGGTTCGTCTGGATGAAAACATGTCGGTTCGATGTAGGGGACGGTTTCAACTGCCATAAAAATGATCATTATTTCTAATTGTCCTGGACGAACACGTGTTCGTCTGTACGATCAGACTGGTCAAAAGTCTGTATAAAAGGACACTTTGTAAGTCGCATTGATTACAAAAAGCCGTTTCATTTTGGTCGGATTTGATCTTCTGTAAGAAATTTTTTTCGTACAAGACGAACGATTTTTTGTACGGGACGAAATTTTTTTTGTCTGGTATGAACAAGTCATTTTCAGTAAATAGGCGGGCTTTTTAACTCAATAGTCACACGCTAAACATCACTTTCAACTCATTTCTTACTATGGATCATTTTCAAATGGCTAGTTCAAGTAAGCGTCAAAAGGTCTTAGCGAAGAAGCCACATAGGAATTCGTCCAAAAACTTTCTGTCCAAAGCAAATGAGGATTCCTTTCAAAGATTTGCTTCTGCCAAAATCACACCTTCTCGAATTTTAGTTCAGGAAGATATTACCTTTCAGGTAATGCCTTTATTTTCTTCAACTCAATTTCAATTTATCCTAACTCTTGTCCACCTCTATAATAAAGAAACCTTCCACTACTTTTTAGCCAATATGTCCTTCAATTCTGACCACTCTGTGATTCGCTCCTATGTTTTTAAACAAAAAGTAGAAATCACTAAGCATGACTTAGGAGCATTTCTAAATTTAAGGATCGAGGGAAGTAGAGCTCATACCTTAATCACCAATGATACATATAAATGGTATGAAATCAATAGAGTGATAAGAGGAAATGGTTTAACTGAGCATGTGGCTAGGGTATCTGGTCTTGACCGTAATGCAACCATCATCCAGCACATTCTTAGAACTTCAATCATTCCAAAAGCTGGTGATAGAGTCAATATTACCCCACTTCTTTCCATGGTGACCTTCTTAATCATGAGCAACGAACCTATAGATGAAGCCCAACTTATTCTTGACTACCTTTATGGGTTTTCTGAAATTGGCCATGCAGAATAGAAAAGAAAAAGGAATATTGCTTTAGGACACTTAGTTTCCTATGTTCTGCAAAAGAAATATAACTTGGTTCATCCTGATCAAGAATATGAAGAATCGCTCTTCTACAATGATGCATCATTTAGAGCGATCTTCAAGGAAGATAAAGGTACATCACATGCTAGTGATATAGAAGAAGAGGCTGAAGATGTACCTGCTCCTGATAATGAACAAAATTATCAGAATTTGGTTGAAAGATTTGATCGATTAGAGACTCATTTTGATCAACGCTTTGATCATATTGAGGCTCAATTTCAACAGTAGCAAAGTGACATTAGTTTCATGAAAGAGCAAATGAATGAAATTAACACCAATGTGATGCTATTAAGTTTATACTATAACTTCTTTAGTGGTGTTCCTCCTCCTCCTCCTTCAGATCAGGGTCCTTAGTGATTGTTGTAGTTGTTTCTTGTGTCTTTCTGTAGTTTGTTTGTGTTGATTGTATCTTATTTCTTAGATGTTTTGTATTGATATCTAGTTGTGACTGTAGAATCCTTAATTGATATCAATATATTTTTTTTTGCTTTAGCTTTGAATTGTTTTTTGAAATGTGTGTTAGTAATTATTAATATTATTAGATTTTTTAATCTTAATAGTGCTTTAAACTAAATTGTAAATTAAAATTAATTTTATTAGAAAATCTAATTATTCTAAATTTAAGTGATGCTTATAACTTGATATTATTAGGATTTCAATTTCATGTCTCTCATTTAGACTACATTATTTTTAAATATTATTATTGCAATTTAGATGTTTTCTTATTTTGTATTTCATGTTTTAAATAGTATTTATGCACTTAGAAAAATTTGAAATTTTAGATTATAAATTTTGGAAAGAATTCAATTACTCTTGAAAATTGTACAAATATACAAAAATCAAAAGGAATCCGTAAAGTTAGCAATGAGAAAAAGAGGCACAAAATAAGCTTAAAGTAAAAAAGATGCACAAAAATGTGCCCTAAATTTGAAAAAGTTGCGCAAAGCGCTACATGTGGTAGTTTTTTTTTTCGGACTCCTTTAATCTCTTAATTCAAATTGATCTTATATTCATTTATAATTGACATTGAAATTTGAAATATATAATTTTTTATTTATCTTTAGTGCAATGATTTTCTTTATCTTAGAGTCTAAATTGACTTATGTCTTTGATAAATTCTTTTTATTATCTATGTTATATCACTTCTTAAATTATATGAAATTCTATGATTTATCTAATGTTTTAATTTTATTTGCATACCTTATTTCAATCACTTTCAAGATTAAATTATCAAATGAATTTCATATTACTGCTTACATTTCAAGCCTTCTTTTCTTCTTCACTTTTTGCTGTTGTCAAAAAGGAAGAGAAATTGTTGTTATTGTTTGTTTTTTGATAGTTCTTTTATGAAGTTTATGTTTGTCATTTTTATAGTTGTGTCTTTTGTTGTGTTTCTTGTTTTGTATAAAATCTTTGAAAAAATGTTTTGTATAAAATCTATGAAAAAAAAACTTTTTTTGAATTTATGCCTTCTTATTTTTCATGTATTCATCAATTCAGGGGGAGTTTAGGAGATTCTTAGAATTTGAAATTCTACAAATAATAATTATTTTGCCATCATAAAAAAGGGGGAGATTGTTAAGAGAGTTGCTATTAGCATGTTTTACATTCATGCAACTTATATGGTTTTTGATTATTTCAAATATTATTGTTTTATGTGTAGTTATCTTCTAACATTTTTTAGAAGAATTGTTTTTGCTCTTGTGTGTACTAACATTTCAGGAAAATCGAACTCCAAACCATGAAGACTTCAAATCAAATTCAGTATATAATCCTTTGTAAATTGAAGTTTTAAATTGTTCTTTAAATTGAGAGAGAGTGATTGTAATTGAGTGAATAAAAACACACACACACATAAGATGATTTTACAAAAGTTGTACTGATCGTACGGGACGAACATAGTTCGTACAGGACGATCAATTCAGTTATCTCCTCGTAAGAGCAATGGAACGATCAGGAATTGAGAAAATTTTTCTAAGTCCTGATCGTCCAGGACAAAATTATTTCATCCCAGGACGACTTGGTCTCTATAAGATTTTCGTCCAGATGAAATCCAAATCGTCCTAGGACGAATTCTTCTATGTAAAAAATTAGTTCAGAAAAAATTCATATGTGCTAGGACGAGTTGTCCTCTGTAAAAATTTTGTCCAGACGAAGTCCTGATCGTCCCGGGACGAAGTGAATCAACACTTAACATTCTAGCGGCGTTCTACAATTTTTGGAAACCTGCCTATGGAACAACTGATCATCCAGACAAACTTAGTTCGTGTGGGACGATAATCATGTACGAACAGAATTCGTACCAATATTCATTAGGTTCGTTTCCGACACTTTAAGTAAAATTGTTTAGGATGATCCACGATCGTACGAGACTATCCATTACGTGTTAACTTGAAAATTTTGCAGTTTTTGATAATTTTTCTTGTCTCTCTTATATAAGGTCCAATTTTTACTGCCACCCAATCTTTTTGCTCATTGATCTTCGTGCCTATTGGAAGAAGAGTCAAGGAGAGAGTGTGAGAGAGCATTCAAGGAGGACTCCTACCACTGGAGCGTGAAGGCTTAGCTTGGTGTTCAATGGTAAGAATCTCTACTTGTGATTTGGGATTATATCACTCTTTTTTTTCTTCCTTCTAGATTTCTTGTGAGGAGATCTATCATGGAGATTCGGTTCTCTACTGACACTTGGAGTGTGTAAACAGACGGAGGGTTCTCTGCCCACACTAGGAGAGTGTGAATAGCCGAAATGTTCTCTGCCCACACTAGGAGAGTGTGAACAGCCGAAAGGTTCTCTGCCCACACTAGGAGAGTGTGAAAGGACGAATGATTCTCTGCCAACACTGGGGATAGTGTAAAAGGATGACGGTTCTCTGCCACACCGGGTAGTGGTGGAAAGAGTGTTTGTAAAGGCTTCTCCGCCTTGCTGTGGGTGCAAAAGGAGAGACACTATTGGTATTAGTGCAATACTTGGAGGGTGCCTCCGGGGAGTGGATGTAGGTCTGGTTTAGACCGAACCACTATAAATTTTGTGTCTTTTATTTTTAATGCTTTTTATTTTTCACATTTTATTTTGTTATAAAAATTGTGGTTGAAAAACTTTTTCTAAAAATTCATTAAAGTTTATTTTCGGTTCAACATACTCAAGAGAGATAATTTTTTAAAATACCAATTCACCCCCCCCCCCCTCTTTAATAGACTTGGGACATAAGCTTAGGTTTAAGAACCTAATTCATAGTGAACGAATATCAACAATATTTAAAAATAATTTTTCCAAAAAAAATAAAATATTTTAATATATTTCTGTTACACCAGATCGTACAGTACGATACATTTTGTACAGTACGATGACCAGAAAAGTTAAAATATTTATAATCATTTTTTTCTCCCTCTATGTGTGTGCATGATCAACAAACTAACATACATCATTACAAGACTTGACTCAATAAATGAAAATTACATACTCATTTAATATGACCAATTCTACGCAATCTTGAGCGTTGAATCTTCAAAGAATGATGCATAATGTACCTGAAATATTAGTCAACATAGAAAGAAATATGCACTGCAAATACCTGGAGAAATAAAAGATTAATAAATATTATTTGTTATCATCAAAATCATAAACTCGAAAGCCCGAGTTGCAACAACTTTTAGTTATTATGAAGTATGTGATATTGGATAAAAGAGGAATCAAGTTTATGTGATCACCAGCTTTGGGAATGATAGAGGTTCTCAAGACATGCTAAATAATCCTTACATTTTGTTTGAGATTGTACACATGAGATAAATGGCCTACTTGGGAAACACCTCTAAGAATCTGATTTATTTCTAACCAGTCAAAATTTGCTCTAGAGGTAAAGGTGTGCAGTCTAACTCCTTGGGTTCTAAGTGAAGGAAGTTGCCTAAATCTTCTTTAGTGATTTCTACATGCTGCTTAAAGACAAAGGAGGTAATCGAAGTGTGACCTTGGCTTACCTTCATGTTTGTAAGGAACATATGAAAAGTTTCTTGGGTGTAAGCATAAATCAAGGTAAGGATAAAGGAAAAATGGGTTGAGGAAAGTAGGGGCATAACAGAAAAGCTGATATCACTTTGAATGAGGAGTCGGGAAGGAGTTATTTTGGCTGCAAAATACCTATCAAAAGCTTCCTCATTTTTCTTAGAGAGGAAGTTATCATCCCTATTGGATTGGGAGGATGAGACCTTAGAAGTACGAGGTCATTTGCTACTACTGGCCATTCCTAAGGTTTGGACTCAAGAAGGTTAAAAAATAAATAAGAATGTGAAGAAAAACTTATGCAAGACTATTCTATTTAAGGAAAAACAACCTATCATATAGTATGAAATTAAATTTATACATACGATTTTAAAATTATACGGGCTGAAAAATAGTTCATATAGATGAATGGATACATCAAAAAAATGAAATGACTTTTCATAAAAAGCCATTCCCGAGGCATCCTTTCGTACAAACATTTTTACCACTTGATTGTACAGACGAACACCTGTTTGTCTGAGATGGTCAGAATATTAAAGATCATTTTATGACGGTTAGGTACATCCGCATAAAAACTGATAATAGAATCATACAGATGAAATGATATTTCATACATATGATGTGACAAAAATAATTGAACATATTAAAAATTGTCCCTAATAGTACAAATGAAACAACATGGTTCATATAGATGATGACAATATTGTACAGTACAAAATTTAATGAAAAACTTAGTTTCATGTGCTCTACTAAAAAAACTATCATGTACATGCTACATAATTTCGTACAGTACAAAAAATTTTATATAGTACAAAGAAAATATTTAAAAAAAGACATGATAAACAAAAAACCTTTTCAAAATCAATCACCTAAAATCTAATGACAAGAAAAAATGAAAAAAATAAATAAAACCAACAATAAAATATTAAAAAAAAACAATCACAACAACAAAAAAAATACACAAATGAACAAATAATAACAAAATAAACATAGAAAATAAACAAACACATAATTTCAGAACAAATCAAGTTTGTAGAATTTGAATTTAAGCATTAAGGTAAATCACACCTAATCTGGTTCTTAAAGTGCTAAACATGTCAAAAGCCAGAGGTTTTGTGAAAATGTCTGTAAGTTGATTTTCAGTAGCAACATGATGTCATTCAATTTCTCCTTTAATCACATGATCGCTAATAAAGTGATGCCTTATATCAATATGCTTGGTTCTATAATGTTGAATAAGATTCTTTAAAATGCATATGACACTTATATTATCACAAAAAATCAGAATTGTGCTAATTGAAAATCCTAAGTTAATCAATTATTATTTTAACCAAGGAACTTGTGCCATACCTAAGGTAATGTATTCTGCTTCACGAGTAGAAAAGGCTACTAAATTCTATTTTTACTAGTCCTAGAAACTAAAGAGTTTTCAATGAATTGTTAATTTCTAAAAGTACTTTTTTGATCAACCCTACATCCTACAAAATTTTAATCAGAATATATAATGATTTTAAAAGAAGAGTTGTGCTTAGGATATCAAATTCCTAAGTTTTGAGTTCCTAAAAGATATCTCAGAATTATTTTAGCTGGTCTCAAATGTGATTTCTTTGGATCAAATTGAAATCTAACACACAAATAAACACTAAATATGATATCTGGTCTACTAGCAGTCAAGTAAAGCAAATATCCAATTATTTCTCTAAATTTTTTTTTATCAATAGATTTTTCCTTAGAGTTCTTATCTAATTGCATTGAGGAACTCATTGGTGTAGTGACAGGTTAAGTATTATACATTTCATTTTTCTTGAGGATGTCCTTAATATACTTTAATTAACTAAGAAAATTTTTTCCTCATTTTTATTTATGTTAAAATTAAGAAAATAACTAAAATCTCCCATCAAATGCATTTCAAATTCATGGCTCATTATTTTTAAAAAGTCATCACAAATATTTTTATTTATGGATCCAAACAAGATATCATCAACATATATTTGAATAATGAGTACGTCATCTCCTATACTATTTAAAAAGAGAGTGGTGTCCACACTTCTTTTCACAAATGATCTTTCTAATAGAAAAGTGCTTAACTTCTCATACCAAGCCCTAGGTGTCTATTTTAGTCCATACAATATCCTTTTCAATTTAAACACGTGATTAGGGAATTTAGAAATTTCAAAACCTAGAGATTACACAATATAAACGTCTTTTTGTATCACCCCATTAAGAAAAATACTCTTAACATCCATTTGATATAATTTAAAACCTTTAAAACAAGTAAAGGCTAGCAAAACCCTTATTGCTTCAAGTCTGGCTACAAGGAAAAAATGTTTCTTTAAAATTAATCCCTTCTATTTGATTATACCCCTTGGCCACCAATCTTATCTTTTTTCTAATCACAACACCAAAATCATTTGTTTTATTTTTGAATACCCACTTAGTTCTAACTACACTTTAATCCTTAGACCTTTCAATCAATTGCCAAATATCATTTTTTATAAATTGATTTAATTCTTCCTGCATGGCCAAAATCTAAAATTGATCAAAAAGTGATTGATTTATATTAATGGGTTCAATCATCAATATAAGGGCAGAATGATTCATTTCTTTGTTAGATCCATTCCTAGTTCAAACACCATTACTAGGTTCACCTAAAATCAATTCCTTAAAGTGACTCTTAGAAAATTTCGTTCTCTAGGCAAAGGGTTTTCTGATCCAACATTCTTCTCCAAATTTAACTTTTTTAATTCCTTTTTTTAATCCAAAGCAAAACAGCTTTATTAATGAAACTAAAGAAAATTATTACAACCTGCAATCATCTGACTCCTTCTTTAACCAATTGATAAAGGAAGGAGGGATTTTATTAATGTCTAGAGTATCCCAACAAAAAGAATTAAGACAAGCATAGTTAGCATAGAGATCTGCTAACTTATTACTATCCCTTCCCACACAATTGAAAAATACATAATGAAAATCTTTGATGAAAGAAATATCTTTCACACCTTCATCGCCCTTATCCACCATTCTCTTAATGTACTTCATAACATTCTTGTTATCTCCTTCAATGATCAAACCTTTATAATCAAATATCCTATCCTTAATTTCAGACTGAATCTAAATGATAGCTTGAAGTTCCATTTTCACTGCATTCCAGTGAACATAAGACTTACCAAAAGCCTTAAGTAATCTGCCTTGCCCGTCCCTAAAAACTTCTCCGATCCCAGCTTTGTAATTCCTGAAAAGGGCTGCATCTATATTGACTTTGATCTAATCAGGTAGAGGAGGATGCCAAGCATTGGACAACCTATTCGGATGATTAACAACCTCAATACCTGAATTTATACAAATAAAGTTCTTAGTGATAGGTGACATACTGACTGATTGGTTGTGATTAACAAAGGATTGGTATTCTTCCTCTCGTGAACATACATGTTCCTTGCCTTACAGGAATAGTAAACTGCATTGCAATACAATTTTGCCATCCATTTACTGTTTTTATCCATCCAATTACAACAATCTTTAATAGAGTTCATAGAAGGAATCTCGAACCCCAAGCTGATCAAAATTCCAATAACTTCCTTTAGTTTACTACAACCTGCTGCTATATGATCAAAGGTTTCTATTTCTTCACAGCCTCTAGGACAATTGTCTTGTTCTTGTAACCTCGAAATGAGAGCTTGTCCAAGGTATTCTTTGTCAATTAATGGGGTTCTTTCCAGTTGGATTGAGGCCAGGTGTGGTTTTTGTCAGGGATGTCCGTTATCCCTTTTTCTATTCATCATGTGTGCTCAACTCTTCTCCAATGCTTTCATTCAAAAAAATGAT
Source organism: Dendrobium nobile (assembly GCA_022539455.1). Taxonomy (NCBI): domain Eukaryota; kingdom Viridiplantae; phylum Streptophyta; class Magnoliopsida; order Asparagales; family Orchidaceae; genus Dendrobium; species Dendrobium nobile. The sequence goes on along the minus strand of CM039722.1, from coordinate 2,598,042 downwards.
AAAATTGGTATAAGGATTCATCTTAGGGGACCAAAAATATCCATCTGTTGTATGTGACATTATAATTTTCTATGAAGCTAGAGTGGAGATTGTCAAGGAAGTAAAAGCTTAATCATGGATTTCTTAGACAAGAGTTGATGCCGATTAGCATGGAAGTACGGGCAACAAAAAGATTCTTTAATTCACAAAATTCTATTCCCAAAATATGGGAATATTGAAGAAAGTGGTGCAGCTAGAAGTGGGAGATCTGAAACTTGGAGAATATTAAGCAATGGAAAGAAATATTTGAAGCCAATTGTTAAGTGGTCAGTTGGTGACGGGAAGTCTATACAAGCTTTCAAAGATATATGGTTACTGGACAAGAGCCTTGAGAAATGGCCAACGTTTATTAATTCTATGGCAAATTTTGATTTAACAGTTCATTCTTTTATAAGTAATGGAGAATGGGATAACATGAAACTTCAGGAGTTTTTTGGAATGGATTTAATTTCTTTGATTAAATCCATTAGTCTATGTCCTAACGGAGGAGAAGACAAGATAGAACTAATTAAAAAAGTTCTCTGGAAAGACAATTACAGCCATTGCATCGGAAGCCATGATAGAAGAGTATGAATCTGAAGCTATCTGGAAAGGGCTGGAGGAAGTTAAACTTAATTCCAGAGTATTTCTGTTTTGGTGGAGGTTTTTTAATAAAGACATTCCTACCAATCACTTCCTCTGTTATAGGC